>SNQJ01S0005998.1:438189-452218 GCA_010110895.2 Picea sitchensis
CCGACATAAATAAAATAACATTACTAATATAATATGCCCCAATTAAGGGGTAATGAGCCAATATTAGGGCTTAACAGTAAACTTGTTAAATGTGTGTCCTCCAGTATGCAATGTATTTATGTTTGTAATTAAACTCAATATTTGCACTTCTTCTTCAGTTGATATTGTTATCTGTATGTGTACATAATGTTCAACTCTGTGTTTAAGCTTTGAATAATGCATTTCCTCCATCATATAGTATTCAATTCAACATTTAAAATTTGATTTATATATTTGGTATGCGTATACTATGCAACCTCTCGGAAATCGATTGTGTCGTTCTTGATGGATTGTTGATTTAATTATTTGAAAGTTCAAAAAAGAAAATTTTAGTTACCAAATCTAATGATGGGGCCCCTGTTGTTGCGAGGGTACCCATCAGGAAATTTTGTGATGCACCTTCCCCTTCGAGCTTATGGACGAACCTCAGCAATGCCACAAATGGAAGGACAACTTTAGTTCCCAGAATCGCAAGTTATGTATCCTTGTAACTCTAAATGCTAAAAAAGGTTTTCGGGTTCTAATTATAGTGCTCAAGAAAGTGTTTGCAGTTACAAGGAAATGATGCAATTTTTACCCTAGAGTACTATTTTTGTGGAAAGTATATATATTCCAGGATCTTATAGTCAGTTGATCATTTATATCTGTAACCGTTTTAAGGAGATTAATGGAAAAAGAAACTCTAGAATTACAATGAGCATATTCATTGTTTGATAGTTACAAATCATAGCACTTGTAGGGCATGCATATATATTATTTTGCTACTAGTCCGATTCTGGAAGCTAGAACATATTTCATGTGCCTTTATTTAGTGAATTTGTCCCCTGCGTTATCATGTATCAAAAGAAGCTCTTCGTTTTGTAAGATATCTGAACTGTATAATTCTTATAATACTATCACAGTCATAAAGATGGAAGATTTATTCAATTTTTCTCATGTTTTCCAGCATGGATGGACTTTTGGTATGAGTCGTTAGATTTTTAAATAGTTATCAAAGGATATGTACAACTACTCTATATATGTACATATCTCTATATATACGGATATTCCCATCATATATATATTTAAAGTTCAAGTATACTTCCAGTACTTTACTTATCATTTGTACAATCTAATTATTTCCTTTAATTGATTATCTATTCGTACTTATATCATATGTCTGCACTGTTAAAATGGGATTGAGTTCATTTAACTTAGATGTACCCTCTAGTATAATTTCATCATTTAGTTTCATTAATGATTATGATACAAAAGAAGTTTTTAATCAAAGGATACAATTAACTGTAAGGGTTTATCCTATAGTTTATTCCATTCCATCAGTAATTTATTCCACAGAACTAACTCTTCTAGAATTAACTAGATGTACTCTTTCAATTATTAAATCAAAAGAAAGCAACATTCTCTCATCAATTTAATCAGCGGAAATGATTCATCCAGAATTTAATAGATGTAGTCTATCAACCATTAAATCATATAACATTCAATCAATAATTTAATCAATAGAAATACTTTCATCCAGAATTAAACATATGTACTCTATCAACTATTTAATTCAAAATAACATTCGGTCAGAGAAAGAGTAGATAGACATATCTGAATAGTTGTCAAACAAAAAATGGAATAACCAACTTCCTCCCAACCTTAGAATGGAACAACCAATCTACTTTCTCCTCTCACCCCCTATCCTAACCATGAATCCATGACGGTGAATTTCATAACTCCTCCTTATCAATAGTCCTTTCAGTTTCAAAAAACTTATCCTTGCCTCACACTCAGAAAAACAGTGTTCATAACAACAAGAGATAATTATTTTCCCCAACATACTAGGCGACGTCCTACCTCCTCCCATATGTTATATATGCCGAAATCTTTTGTGCCTAGGTCTTTTCCCCTTTGGGAATTTTTGTAGCTTTCCAGATCCCTGATTTTTAGGGACTGCCAATGGCGAAATTCTTGATTTTCCACTTGTAACATTCAGCCCTGAGGTAGTTCCAACATGTTCCCCACTCATGGAGTCATGGTCAGCTAATTTCAACCTGTCTGTTCCATTTGTCCATCAACAATAAATATAAAAATATTTTTTTCTTACAAGTGTCATAGTCAAAGAGTTAGTTGGGTCAAATGAGATCTTTGCCCAAGAATCATAATTCATAATTTACAATTAACTAAATTCGAAATTTGGAATTTCCATAAATGGCGATAATTTTCCAATTCAAATTTACCAAAAACATAAATAAACTCCTAAGCAATTTCAGAAGTAAAAATAATTTATTTTTGGGTATGTTACATCCTTTCCCCCTTCAATAAAACATTGTCCTCAGTGTTCATCCCTTTCTCAGAGTAGGATTGGATGATATTTCTGCAAATATCCCTCCAACTCCCAAGTGGCCTCCCTAGGAATAAAGTGCTTCCATTTCACTTTTACCTGGGCGACGACTCTGTTCCGAAGTGCTATTTCTCACCTGTCCAAAATGCATAGAGGTTCTGCTTGCAACTCACCTTCTAGTTCCACCTTCACCAAGTTCCAATCGATCATATGATTAGGGTCATGAACATAATTATTTAACAAATTAAAATGAAATACATTATGAATTTTTATATTGGCACGAACTGCAAGTTGATATGGCATAGGTCCAATTCGAGCTAAGATATCAAAAAGGCCACAAAACCTGGGTGCCAACTTGGCACAATTTCCTATCTTTAGTGAACTTCTTCTGGACTTGACTTTTAAATAGACGTGATCTCCCACTTGAAATTATAGGTGTCTTCTTTTCATGTCCGTGTAACTTTTCTGTCTATCTTGTGCCTCTTTTAAATTCTGCTATACGTTTCTTACTGTACTCTCCATTTCCTAAAGCATTTCTGGTCCTACCATGAGTCTGTCAACTAGGTTATCCCAGCTAATCAGAGTCATACACTTTCTGTTGCACAGTAATTTGGAGGGGACCATTGATCTAGGTGGATATTGGTGGCCACCCACCTTGTCCGACTGGCTCAAAACAATTTTCTAGCAATTTTGGCAATTTACTATTTTTAGCAGGTTTTAACTTCCGGGACCATTTTGAGGGCCTAAATGAAGGTTTTTCCATATTGAGGTTCTCAATGATATCCACAGGCATTATTGAGCCCCCAAAATGATTCTCCTTGATGATACCTTTCCAACGAGCTATTATATGCCTAAAACAGAGATCATATGCAAAAGTTACGACCCCGGGAAGTTGATGTACTAACTTACCCAAATGGGTCCCACATGACTTTTGGAGCTTCATTTCCTAGGGTTAGGTTTTTGGATGTCTAGGGTTTTCGGCATTTCTGTTATTGTAAAAAGGCCTTGATAGCTTCATTGTAATCATCTTCTTGCGAATGCAAGTAGCCATCACATCTCTTCTCAGAGATAAGCTACCACCATTCTAGTGAGTTTTTCACTCTGTATTTTTACAGTATCTGTACATTTCTTTCATTAATAGAAATCGTGTATTACTGTATATCTGTGTTTATGGTTGCATCTTTGAACATTTCTGTTATATTATTGAATATCTGTGATATCTTTGTGCATTTCTTTGTTATATCTCCACTCTCATTTCGTGCTGAAAATAATCTGGATCACCCATCTTAGCCGAAGTTTGGTAACCATTGTTGTACGAAAATTCCACCAAGTGTAGGTAGTCTTCCCACTTGTTGGGTTTTGTCCTTATGTACATGCATAGTATATCTTCTACAATTTGGTTTGTTCATTCAGTCTTCCCATCTGTTTTTGGGTGATAACTTGTGCTTAAAATCAAGTTAGTATTTAACCCTGCAAACAATTCTTTCGAAAAGGTAGATGTAAATTTTACGTCTCTATCCAAAATCACCATTTTAGGAATACCATGCAGTATACAAATTTATTTGATGAATATTTCAGCGATGTTAATAGCTTTAAAAGTAGACTTTACATGAATAAAGTGTGCAAACTTACTAAGCTTATCGATTACCACCATAATTGAATCATTATGTTTTTTAGTTATAGGCAAACTTCTAATAAAGTCTAGTGATATAGTCTCCCATTTCCATTCTAGCACTGGTAAAGGCTGCAACAGGTCAGATGGATGTTGTTGTTCGACTTTCACCTGTTGACAATCTTGACACTTAGATAAGTATACTATCGTTTCGCTCTTCATATTAGGCCAATAAAATAACTTCCTTAGTGTTGTTACCATTTTTTGGTACCTTGGATGGCCAAAATATGGTTTCTTGTGTACTTCGTCCAAAACTATTAACTTTAATTCAACCGAATCTGGTATGTATATTCTATTTTTAAAACGTAGTAGACCATTTCGGTCCACACTTAGATCTGTTTTGTTTGAAATTTTTGTATTATTCCATAAATCTGCCACTGTTTTAGTGTAATTTTCATCATTATTACCTACATCTTTTACCCTCTACTCAAGATCGCTTTCTTCTCTGCTAATGTTTGTTTCAAACAACCCATTAACTCTTCTACTTAAAGCATCAGTCACCTTGTTTTCCTTACCCTTGATGTGTCTTACCTCAAAGTCAAATTCTCTCAAGAAGGCCAGCCATCTTGCTTGCTTTGCATTAAGGTCTGATTGACTAAAAACAATTTTTACACCAGTGTTATCTATTAATAACATAAATTTTCTGCCCATTATTTAGTGCCACCACATCTTTAAGGCTTGTATTACAACTACCAAATCTAATTCATGAGTGACATATTTTCGTTCGTGCTCCTTTAGTTTTCGTGACTCATAACAAATAACATGCACTTCTTGAGTTAGGACATCACCTAGTCCTTCTTTACTTGCATCCACACAGACTTTGAAGTCCTTGTCTGGGTCTGCTACCTTTAATAGGGGTGTGGTTGTTAACAATTCGTTTAACTTATTAAAATTGTACTGACATTTATGTGACCAGTTAAATTTCATTCCCTTCTTTTGTAATGATGTGATAGGGCATGCAATCTTGGAAAATCCCTCTATAAATCTGTGGTAATATCCGGTGATTCCCATGAATGACCGGATGTCTGCTACATCCTTAGGGATCAACCATTCCATGATGGCTCTTATTTTCTCATGATCAACTGCAATACCTTATGCAAATATTACATGTCCTAGGTACTATATTTTCTTCTGATAAAAGTCACACTTATCGAATTTAGCATACAATTTGTGTTTTCTTAAAGTTTGTAGAACTATCCCTAGGTGTTCTTCGTGTTCTTATTTTGTTTTAGAATATACTAGGATATCGTCAATAAATACCAAAACAAACTTGTCCAAGTACTGATTGAAAATGTTGTTCATTAAACAGATAAATGTGGTTGGCGCGTTAGTGAGACCAAACGGTATAACAAAAACTTCGGAATGTCCATATCTCATTTTGAATGTTGTTTTACTTATGTCCTCATCTTTTATTCTAACCTAGTGATAACCAGATCTTAAATCCAATCTAGAGAAAATATTTTCCCCACCTACTTGATCGAACAGATCATTGATCCTAGGTAAGGGTATTTGTTAATAACAGTCATTTTGTTTAATTGTCTGTAATCGATGCATAATATTAGAGTTCTGTATTTCTTTTTAACAAAAAGGACTGGTGCTACCCATGGTGAAACGCTCGGTCTAATATATTCTTTGTCCAATAATTCTTGTAGTTGAATTTTGAATTTTGTTAATTCTAGTAAACTCATTCGGTAGGGTGCTTTAGATATAGGGGCTGAACTAGGCAGTAGGTCAATAGAAAAGTCTATCTCTCTCCTTGGGGGTAATTCAAATATCTCATCAACAAACACATTTCTGAAATCATGCAAGATGACAAAATCCTCCAAGCTAGGTTTATTTTCTTTTTTGAACAAATTTGTCACTTGGATGGCATAAATTTGACAACCCTTTCTCATGCACTTCTTAAATTGCATAGTTGAAATCTGCCTAATTGAGACTTGTTTTTGTATACCTTGTACTGTTCTAACAGTGTCGTTTTCGTCTTTATACTTGGGTGATTTTTCATAACAATCTAAAACTGCTTTATTCCTTTCTAACCAATCCATTCTGATAATTATGTCATAAGACCCTAACGGTAGAATAATTAGATTTATCTTTGTGTTTTGACCACCTAGACTGAACTCACAATCAGAAATAAAATCAGATACTTTTATTTTTTCTCCCATTGCTAGTTGTACTAGACAAGATTTTTCATGTCTTGTTTTCTTAAGTTTATTTGAATATACTGTACCGGGAGCAATATAACTCAATGTAGCTCCTATATCAATTAAAACAAAAATACGAGTATTGTTAATTTTACCTTCAATTTCCACTACGGTAGAGTGGTGATCAACTTATCAGCCATCCAGGGCTGCATTTATCCGATGTAAGATTCTGCCCACATCTCCCACTGTATAGGCTTCCTGTAGGTTGTGCATCATAGTCCTAGCTGCTAAAGTTGAACGTGGGAAGTTCCTCCTTAATTGGGGTTCTCCACATTCCCATCATTTTAATGGTTCTCTGGGGCTGTCCCCAAACTTCCTTTTTCCCAGATTAACTGGTTTACCACATCCTTGGGTGTTCTGGTTGTTGGAGTGAAAATATTTCCTTCGAAAACTCTTTCCTTCGTTTCTGAAAGGGGCTGGTTGATATCCCTTATTTCGTTGGTTCATTCAATATTGTTTCTTGTCCTTCCAAGCCTTAGGAAATTTTGATTGTTGTTTGTATTGGTCATAATGCATTCGGGCCTTCCTGAAAACTTCACTCAAGGATTTCAGATTATCGAATTTGATTGTGTCCTTATAGCACTGCAGTAAACAACTTAAGAACCACTGGACTTTTACTTTTTCCTCCTCAATATAAGGCACGAACCTTAACAATTCCAGGAATTTGTTTATCAGGTCGTCCATAGACATTTGACAGAGTCGTAGTTCGTAAAAATCTTTGGTTTTCCATTCATACTAACTTTTAGATAAATATTGTTTCTTAAAGTATTTCTTAAAGTCTGACCACTCCATTTGTTTTTAATTTAGGCCCTTGGCCAACTTTAGGTCCTGCCACCATATTCTAGCCTTTCCTTTCAGATTATAGATGGCCATTTTGACCTTCATATGGCCGAAGTAGTTGTATATCTGAAAATACTTCTTTATGTCTAATAACCATGCTTCAACCTCCTCCCCTATTCTGGATTCCCCGTCAAAGGTAGACAGTTTGATTTTCTTAAAATCTTCCTCAAGATGGTCCACCTGTTTCCTTTTTCTACCTATTTTTGTTTGATCTTCTGTTGATGTTGTACCTTCGAAAGAGTTGTCTCCTTTTTCTCCTTCAGGACCAGAATTTTTGGAGGCCCTTTTGCTGACCTCTTCTTCCTCATTATTGTCCTTTGGGCTCTTCTTTGTCATGATGCTTTGTAGCAGAACTTCATTTATTTATTGTTGTTCCTGTTGTGCCTTTTTCAGTTTCTCATTGTCTACTTTGAAAATTTTTAGCTCGACAATGAGATTTCTCATAGTTTCTAGAACCTCGGTAGGTGAACTTTCATCACTGTTCTATCTCTGTTCTTCAGAAGGCCTTTTCTCAGGATTCTCCTCAAGTCTGATCTCTACTTCATTATGTGATGCCGTGATCACAACAGAAAATAAAGTTTTTTTTTGTTTGTAACAATAATTGTTTGTTAGTTTTTCCATGAAACAAAAATATGTGCTAAGAAAATATTTTGGCCCTGCTTAAGGTCCAAGTGATGTAACCTTTGCTCTGATACCATATGCAATATTCCCCAAAATTTCCAATTAATTTTTTTTTATTAGGGTTCTTGGAGTTGGTCATTCATCATTCCAACCCTTTAGGCGTTCATTCACTATATTACAAAACGTACACATACTAATTCCCTATTATGGTTGCAAGTAAATTTATAAGCATTTAACTATGGCTATCTCAGCCCTATTCATAACACATGTGAACTAGGAATCCTACTAACTAGCCATTAGTTCATTTGGAAACTTAAGACTACATGTATAACACTTTCATATATATAATATACACACACCTTGATAGTTCTCTTCTATTTGAATAACACGACTATATATATACAAACATGTTAGACTTTCTATTTCATATGTATAGAACACTCATAAAAGAATATAGGGTGTTCCTTAGATCTTGCATTCCACTTCGAATGAACTCACGTAACATATTATAAACTTGTTTATTAGAGTGTAAACACACAACGATCAAAGTTCAGCTAGGGTCACTCCAGTTTCGCATGTGGGAAGTGTCCCTGTTTACACATATTCATTATTACCCCATCCTCAGTGCGCATGGTGTTAAACTTAGGTGGTTATGGTTCATAGCTGGAATACACTACTCGTCCCTAACTGAATAACACTTTGTGGTGACTAAGTCTGGGGTGAGGATACATGTTTCGGTATACAAGAGCCAGGAGATGAAGATGAACATTCCAGAAACTAAACCATACCCTAACTAGACTATCATTCCCTCGCCATAAATGTTGACAAGGACCACAAGGGAGTAACTGTCATGCATTAACTAGCTCTGTTTGCAACATTGAATTTCCACTATGGTGCATTCCTTTGGCCCATCGTTCAACTTGTGTGCTCACTATGTTTCTACAACCTTTCCCTAGTCACATGGTCCAGGTAAAGTGCACAAGTCCCACCATTAATTCCAATAGGAAAAATGGGTCCTCCTAAGGCTATTGTTCAATATCTTCTTGTGTTGTGAAAACTCAGAGGAAAATGCCTCTGCAAAGAACCATGCAACTACACTTGGCATATGACTCTAGAGATGGGGAGGCTCTTGTTCCATGTAGGAGACAAGTCGTTACATGTCTCTATGATTCCCCCTCATACCTGGTATGTTGCCCGAACTCCAATATCAAAAATTTGTAAGGTGTAGGAAATGTCAAATGTATTTTGGTTGCTCCCGTGATTACTTGATGACTTTGTTGATTGGGTTTTTGTCTTTGCTATTGTGTAACTTTCGAGATACTATTATCCAAGTATATTTCCTTTTGATCTGGGTAACTTAGGGTTCAATCCCTTATGAGGATAACCCCTCAATGTCCTAGTTTTCCACTGACTCGACAACCATGTCATCCGTGTTCGTTTATTTTATCTTGACTTAGGGAGAGAATTCCGAATGATAATGAGTTTTCTCTCTCAATCGTTTTACCTTTTACTATGAAAAAATAATACTAACTGATAAATTCTAGGTTGGGCTTTGTCATTGTTCCTTGTTGAATCTTGTAATGGTTACCGTTACCTTGTACAGTGTGACATAGAAGTGAGTTCTTGCGACTGTATAAATATCCCTTCGGTCTGTATTTTAGAGTCCCATACTCTACGTAGGATATCCTATTCATTTTGGTAAGGACAGTTCGATTTCAATAGGGTGTTATGGCATTCTCTTATCTCTATATATTATTTACTATTTTGATTTTTTCCTTTGAAAATCACCACTGTAGGTTCTTTCAAGGCTCACTAGTTGGCTCTTATGTCTGTATTTTATATTTAACTGATTACTGTACTGTCCTTCGACACATATAAATTTATAATATGGGAGTCTGCACGCAGAGTAAGCTTGTTAAGTGTGTGTCCTCTAGTATGAAATGCATTTAAGTCTGTAATTAAACTCGAGATTTGTGCTTCTCCTTCGGTTGATATTGTTATCTGTATGTGTACCTTCCAATACATAATGTTTAAATCTATGTTTAAGATTTGAATAACGCATTTCCTCCATCATATAGTATTCAACTCAACATTTAAACTTTGATTTATATATTTGGTATGCGTATACTATGCGACCTCTTAGAAATCGGTTGTGTTGTTCTTGATGGATTGTTGATTTTATTATTTGAAAGTTCAAAAGAGAAAATTTTGGTTACCAAATCTAATTATGGGGCCTTTGTTGTTGAGAGGGTACCCATCAGGAATTTTTTTGATCCACCTCCCCCTTCAGGCTTATGGACAAACCTCAACAATGCCGCGAATGGAAGGAAAAATTCAGTGCCCAGAATCGCAATTTAAGTAAAACTCGTGACTTAGACCTACAAAAATTTATTTTCCTATATTATTCTGGTGGTTATCCTTTCGATGAAAAGAAGTACTATTATTCATTTTAGACTCAAATTTTTCCTTGAAGAAATTTCTTCATTCAAAGTCTCCTGGATTCAGGATAACTCTAAATGCTAAAAAAGGTATTCAGGTTCGAATTACAGTGCTCAAGAAAGTGTTCACAGTTACAAGGAAATGATGCGATTTTTTCCCTAGAGTACTATTTTTGTGGAAAGTATATATATTATAGGCTCTTATAGAGATTTTATCATTTATATCTCTAACCGTTTCAAGGAGATTAATGGAAAAAGAAACTCCATAATTACAATTAGGATCCTCACTGTTTGATAGTTGCAAATCGTAGCGCTTGTAGGGCATGAATATATATTATTTTTCGACTAGTCTGATTCTGGAAGCTAGAACATATTTCATGTGTCTTTATTTAGTGAATTTCTCCCTTGCGTTATCGTATATCAAAACAATCTCTTCGTTTTGTGAGATATCTGAACTGTACAATTCTTATACTACTGTCATAGTCATAAAGACGAAATATTTATTCAATTTTTCTTATGTTTTCCAGCATGGATGGACTTGTGGTATGAGTCGTTAGATTTTTAAATAGTTATGAAAGGCTATGTACATCTACTCTATATATGTACATATCTCTATATATAAGGATATCCCTATCATATATATATTTAAAGTTCAAGTATACTTCCAGTACTTTATTTATCATTTGTACAGTCTAATCATTTCCTTTAATTGATTATCTATTCATACTTAAATCATATGTCTACACTGTTAAAATAGGATTGAATTCATTTAACTTAGATGTATCCTCTAGTATAATTTCATTGTTTAGTTACATTCACGATTACCATACAAAGGAATTTTTTACTCAAAGCATACGATTAATTGTAAGGGTTTATCCTATAGTTTATTCCATTCCATCAGTAATTTAGTCCACAGAACTAACTCTTCCAGAATTAACTAGATGTACTCTTTCAACTATTAAATCAAAAGAAAGCAACATTCGCTCAACAATTTAATCAGTAGAAATGATTCATCCAGAATTTAATAGATGTATTCTATCATCCATTAAATCAAATAACATTCGATCAGTAATGTAATCAATAGAAATACTTTCATCCAGAATTAAACAGATGTACTCTATCATATATTTAATTCAAAATAACATTCGGTCAAAGAAAGAGTAGATAGACATATCTGAACAGTTGTCGAATAACAAATGGAATAACCAAGTTCCTCCCAACCTTAGAACAAAACAACCAATCTACTTGCTTCGCTCACACCCTAGCCTGACCATGAATCCATGAGGGAAAGCTTCAGAACTCCTCCTTAGCAATAGTCCATTCATTTTCAAAAAACTTCTCCTTGCCTCACACTCAGAAAAATAGTGTTCATAACAACCAGAGATAATTATTTTCCCCATCATACTAGGAAACATCCTTCCTCCTCCCATATGCTATATATGCCAAAAGAATTTGTGCCTAGATCTTTTCCCCTTTTGGAATTTTCACAGCTTTCCAAATACCTGATTTTCAAGGGCTTCCAATGGGCAAATTCTTGATTTTCTACTTGTAACAATAAACTCTAAGGTAGGTCCAACATGTTCCCCACTCATGGAGTCATGGTCAACTGATTTCAACCTGGCTGTTCCATTTTTCCTTCAACAATAAATCTATTTTTTTTTTCTTACAAGTGTCATAGTCAAAGATTTAGTTGGGTCAAAAAAGATCTTTTCCCAACAGTCATAATTGATAGTTTACAATTAACTAAATTTGGAATTCGGAATTTCCATAAATGGCGATAATTTTCCAATTTCAAATTTACCAAAAACGGAAATAAATTTCTAAGCAA
This sequence comes from Picea sitchensis, assembly GCA_010110895.2. Taxonomy (NCBI): domain Eukaryota; kingdom Viridiplantae; phylum Streptophyta; class Pinopsida; order Pinales; family Pinaceae; genus Picea; species Picea sitchensis. The sequence continues at coordinate 450,158 of SNQJ01S0005998.1, forward strand.
TTTCAGACTTAAAAATAATTTATTTTTGGGGATGTTACAATGATACATTGGGATTATCACCATGCAAAATTGGGATCATCACCAGCTAATGTGGATTGTCCTTGGGATCAACACCTGACTAGCGCATTACCCATGATTCCCTGATCTCCTCCTCACTTTACTCTGTTTCAATTAGTTAACTGAAGATTGATAGACTAGTTAACTCAGCTACATGGCAGTTCACTCCCGTAATTTCCTGAGAGACTAGTGTTGGATTACTAAGAGGGGGGGTGAATCCATAATAGCGTAATTATAATCCTTTTTATTCAAATATTATGTCAATGTAGAATTATTATCCAATAATGAGCAGTAAGAAATAAACAATCACACATACACAATACACTAGTGTTTTACATGGAAACCCAAATTAGGAGAAAAGCACAGAATGCTTTTTCTTATCTGTCTTGAATAATTACATTCATTGGAAGCACCAACTTCCTTTTTTTTCCAGCTGCAATTGGAAGGAGGCACCAACCCCCTAGTTTCTCAAGATACAACCTGAGGGAAGCTTCAACTCCCCAATTCTCTAGCTACAATCAGAACAAGGCTACACCCCCCTATGTTCTGCAACTACAACTAAAAGGTGGCTACAACCACCCGTCCTTGCCCCATCCTGCCACCCTGAAGTAGAAGTAGATTAATGGAACCACTGTCACACTATCACTATGAGATATACGACTATAAAACTATACCAATAAATATGAACCTTGCATCAACTTGTACCTCAACCTGTAATCAACCTGTACCATAAACAAGTGCATCAAGCATGCACCAACCTGTACCAAACAACCTGTAATCAACCAGTACCATAAACAAGTGCATCCAAACATGTAACAAGTATGTACCAATCATGTGTAAACTACTCATCAACTATGTACCAACATCATCAACTATACACCTCATATATGTGCCAACTCATCAACTACTTGTCTCAACCATGTACTCAACATGTAACTCAACCAAAAGCCCTCATCAATTTCATCATCCAAATCTGATTTGTAGCTCTGTAATAGAATTGTTCTATATGATCACATTCCTGCAAACCTTCATTAACTTTAACAACAAGAGACTAGTATTTTCATCAAACTTTTCTTTAGTCTCACTTGCCTAGTTTTGGATTAGTCAACAACCCTAACTTGAAGTAATCATAACTTTGAACCTGTAATGTATAAATATCTAAAACTGATATACAATTTTATTCAGTGTGTTTTATGCAATCAATCTAGGTTTCACTACTTGGAACCTCTTGGAAAAGGATTTATAGCAAAAATGACATACCTTGTTGAATTCTGGATTATTCTAGAGAGAGACCTTGTAGAGCATTTCACGCACGAAATGTCCATTGAATTGATATGAAAATATCACAAAACATACTACAGAATGTAACCTAACCATCACATTTGGTCTCATGGAATTTTTATTTTTTATGAATAAGTTATGACGTTTTTACCCGAAACACCTTTTTTTGACTAGTTTTAGGACTAGCCAGAACCCTTATTTTCCACGGAGGGTAACTCCCAAAATACAATGACCCACAAGATAAATTTTTTACCACAGATACTTGGTTATGTTTTCTCAATTTCATAGCAATTTCATGGTTTGGATCATTATATAAAAAAAGTTATAACGAAAACGGTGAGATGACCTGTAAATAACATACCTTAGAAAGCACCATCAAAAGAATTTATCCTTCCTTGCATTTCAGCCTTCTTTTCTTCACCTTCCCTAACAAATTTGGATTATATATCCGTGTTTACCTCAGACACCTATAGATATTCGATATTCTCAAGTGTGTTTAAAATGAGAGAGCCTTGCCTCTTATTTATACTCTCCAAGTAGCTTCCTTAAAAACATCTCCTAGGTCACTTGGCCCACTTTGTTTATTTTAGGGTTAACCCACTTCTAATTTATCCATTAAATTTATTATTGAAATAATTTATTTTGTATTCACTTTGAATTATAATACACTCATCACTTCACTTTATTATTTACCTTTTAAAATATCTTAAACCACTTTGACTA
>SNQJ01S0005998.1:452228-504306 GCA_010110895.2 Picea sitchensis
TTTATCAATTGGCTAAAGAAGGTATTGCTCCTTGTATCCTCATAGTGTGCTATCATTTCTTCCGTGAAAATTGTCCAAGTGATGAGTGATTTGCGAGAACAAATCCATCGATACCATACAAATTGATTGGGTTCTAAATATAAAGAAGAAATTCATACATTTTGTGTATGTGGCACATTATGTAGATCAAAGAATTGATCCATTTGAATTATCCATGTGATTGGATCCTTTCCATCAAACTTCCTTGTGATTGGATTCACCTTCCTTGTGTCCTCATCATGAATTTCATCGGATGCATTTTCACTTTCAGGTGTCTTCTCTGTTACGAAATTTTTCAATACTTCCATGATCTCCTCTTTTAAACCATCCATCTTTGCCTCTGACTTAGCTTCCATCTCTTTTAGTTCATATTTTGTTACTATCTTCTTTTGTAAATCATTTGTCCCTACACATTTATTCACCTTCATCAAGAGTCCAAGTAGGATTTTCTGGAGGCTTATTTGGTGTAGAATTTCTCTTTTTGGGTGGCATGTTGGCCAAGTATCACTTTTGAACCTTGATTTTGAGGTGGTTCTGCTAGACAATATTTATTCTTTTGTATCTCCCAAGTTTTAGTCCTTCTGGGTATGAAACTTTATTTCATGTAGTTCTCATATATTTCTTCTCTACAATTCCACAGGTCTGATCAAAATTGGATGTGCCAAGTGGAATTTACAGTAGCTTCCCCACAACTTGCTGCTTTTTGGCCTTTACAGGAGATCTCACTTGTATAGTGTGCCCCACACAAAATAATTGATATAAAATTTTGATAGTTGTACCAGAAATACTACAAACTGTCCACTATCCAATGAAACATGTCCCACTCAATTTGGATACTCTAGGAAGAATTTATGATTGTTTTACCTGGAACACCTTCTTTAGACTAGTCATATACCCTATCTTCCACAGGGTGTATCTACAAATGTAAGATGACCCAAAATATGATATTTTTACCACAAATACCTTACTAATTTCTGTGAATATCCTCCAGAGTTCAGTTTCTAAAATGTTAAAGAAACTTTTTTATAATGAAACTTCCGCAATAGCTCAGTTCAGGATGATTCCAGAACCTTATCTTGTACAGGCGTTATTGCCTAAAGTATCAGGCCTCAGGAGATGAAACTTTAACCCAACGTACCTTGATCCATATACTAATTATCCTCCAATTCGTTCCTTATGAAACATTGTAGAAAACAAGTTATAGAAAAAATGCCAAGGTGTGTCAAATGTAACAGCGAAACCCCAAGACCTTGAGCTCTGATACCATATGTTAAGAACCAAATATCAATATAGCATAGAAAAACGTCAGAATAAGTACTCAACGCCTTGAAAAAGAGATAATTTCAGATAATAAGCCTCTTCGAGGGGGCAACATCCTTTTACCCCACATAAATGTTCAAGTATAAGATGATTCGAAATGAAAATGTCTCCTTGGTATATATAGGAGACTAGGAGGTATAATTACAACTAATGGAACAAAGATGACATAAATAAAATAACATTACTAATGTAATATGCCCCAATTAAGGGGTAATGAGCCAATATTAGGGCTTAACATATCTCTGATATGTTCGTACATGTTTGAGGTATGCACTTGATGTATGGTGGTATATGCGTGAGACACGTGATTGGGTATGTTGAGGCATTTCTTTGATGTTATGGTACATGTTTATACATGATTGATGCTATGGTTTATACATGTTGATGTTCTAGTGCATCATACATGATTTTATTGATTATTCATCATTGAGGATATGGTTTACACATTGATGCATATCTTTGTACATAGTTGATGGATGTTATGGTACACGTTTTTGTATAACACATGCTGATGATCAATTAAAGGTTGATGAGACATATACAATTACATTTTGGATATACTAATAGGTTGACATTGACAGGTTGGATGCCGTGACAATGATAGGTTTAATGACAGGTTACAGGTTGATTATCAGTGGTAGTGACAGTGTGGTCTACATTATATTTTATCATGGAAGGATGGGGTAGGGAAAGCGGGTTGAAGCCTCCTTTTGGTTGGTGCTGGAGAACACAAGGATTTGGAGCTTCCTTCAGGTTGGAGCCCGAGAATCAGGGGGTTGTAGCCTCCTCTTGGTTGGATCTACATAATTTAGGGAGTTGTAGCTTCCTTCATATTGGATCCTGTAAATCAGGGGTCGTAGCATCCTTCCAATTGTATATAGATAATTTGGAAGTTGGTTCTTCCAATGAATGTATTATTTTGATATATAAGAAAAAAATTCTGTGGTTTTCTCCCATTTTGGTTTCCATGTAAATTTTGGTGTATTGTGTTTCTGTGATTATGATTTGTTGATTTATACTAGTCATGATATATTGATGATATACTGTTGATGAAATCAATGATTAGATATTGTTGTTAAAAGTGATAATAAAGTTCTCATATGGATTCAACCCCCGCTATCAGGATTCCAACAATGATTTGTCAAATACTTTGTTGTATGGTGTTATGGCATGTTTTCTAGTGTAGAAGTTTTTATATTAGTTTGCAAATCTATTAAAAAATATATTTGGCACCCAAATAAAATAGGACAACAAGAAAAAATAGTAGTTACTTATCCCTACTATGCTTGATGATAAATAACCAATATATGAAGATGCAAGATAAATATTCCATTTACTATTTACAACAACCAAGATACAATCAAATAACGAACACCATTACAATAAAAAAATATGTAGAACCTTTTGGAGTCCTATAATCGTAGGTAATATGATTCTTCAGCTGTATATCTGGCTTGTTGGGCTCGGTTGATTCCGTTTTCCCCTCCATCCATTTCGCCCGATCCTTCATCACCCTGCCCGATCCTTCGTCACCTTGTCGCGCCCTTCATTCCCTCATCCTTCACTTCTGCACCCCTTCACCATTTTCGTCCCTACATTGCAATAAACAAGCTTAGGATAAAAAACATTAGGTTAGTAATTAATTGTTAGCGGTAATTTTTAACATTAATTAGTGTAATAAAGTAATATTAATTAAATTAATGTAGTTAGATTAATAGACTAAGTTAGTTTTGTTAATAATAAATTAATGATTAATTAATTAGTAATTAGTAATCAAGTTAGTGGTTTAAGTTAGTACTTAGGTTAGTGTTTTATTAATCAAAACATTAATTAAAAATTAAACGAAAACAATAAAACATAATAAAAATACAAAAATATAATAATAAAATACAAAGACAAACCAAAGTATATAATTATAATAAAATAAAACAAAATAAAACATAAAATAACAATTAAAAATTAAAAAAACAAATTAAAAAAATAAATAATATAAACATTTATTAAAAATAACAAATACATATATTAAAACAAACAGATAATAAATAATAAACAAAAGATAAAAAATATATATAATATAAAACATAACTAAAAAACAATAATAAAAACTTAAAATTAATCCTAAGTCTAAACAATCACGCACTCCCCTCCCCCTCCCCCTCACATCCCATCAACACCTAGGGGGGTCCAAGCAAGTGGTATTGGCAGAGACATTTGTCACCACATGGTGAATTCCGACACCCCCTCCCAATACCACTTACCACCTCAGGGGGGGTCCAGGAAAACCACTTATCTCTCCAAAACTGCCCTCCCAAAAAATCGAAACCGCTCTTTTTCGCCAGTTTGACAAGTCGACTTTTGGGAAGGATTCTAGGAAAACAAGAAGGAATTTTGAAAAACAAAGAGAGGTTTTTCTCCACAGTGGGATGAAAAACAAAAATCTTTGTCACTGTTTGCACAGGTTCCAGAAGATGGGAGAATATAATCCATATTGGAGCCCCATTTTCCAACCTTTTGTTTTTTCCTGTTTCAGTCCTGATTTTGCGTGAGACGTTTCAGAAAATTGAAGATGAATTTGGATAAAACGAAAGAGGTTTTTGTCAGGAACATACTCATATCCAATAGCCTATTTCATTTTATACACAGATGTCACCATTGAGGAGAAACAAACCTCTGAGTTGACCCCCTTTTTCATCAGTTCGACCCATCTTTCATGGCGGACAGTCTAAGATTTTCAGGGATTCATTTCTATTTTTTGATGAGGTGGTTGAATTTGACCTCCTAGGATTGAGGGGTGATATTTACTATATATTCATGTAATTTTAAAGAAAAATGGTTGATCAGTTGGGAACCATGATTCATTTTTTGTAAAATAGCTCACAGAGCCGCTTTAAATCAAATTTCAGTGATACGAATCAAGATCTCAAGATTCCTGTGGCATATATTTTTGGTGAAGTGTCTCTTTCTCTAATATGTTTTCCCTTTCACATATTGTTTTCTTTATGAATTATTCAACAGAAGATTACGATCAGAAATTGTTTTAAAATACACTATGTTTTTGGCTGTGGATAATTTATGTGTTTTCTACTATATGGTAGTTTCAGAATTATTAATTTCTCTAATATGATCCTTTTTACTCACCTTTTATTTCATATCATCCAACAATTTCAAATAATCCAACAAGGTGCCTACCTTGCCTTGTGAGCTTTCCCTGCAGAAACTGTCTTGATTGGATCAGGCCTCTTTGACTCCATTGTCCACAGACTTCTTTTCCTGTTCCAGCCAAACAATTTTAAAAACCAAACCTACGTACAGTAATAGCTAGCCTAAGATCCATATTCAAACAAATCTAAATCTGATACATAGATCCCTCTCTGAGTCTTGGAGGGCTAGATCCTTGACTCGAATCACTTTGATGTTACCTCTGTGACTGCCTCCACAGCCTTGGCGAAATTACAGAGTGTTAATCGAATGGCGAATCCACTGGGGAGCCTTCCTTAGAATTCATATCAAGTTCCAGATCTGATGAATGATGTTGGACAATGATCAGAAACCATAAGGCTGAACCATCCGCCTGGCAACTCCAATCATCTCCAGATCAATCCCAATTCAAATACTCCACTTTAGGAAGAACCTGAAACATGACCAAACCATCTAAAAAGATAAGGTATTTAAGTTGGAATTTTATCCAAGATGTAATTGGTTTCATTTTTAACTATTTCTTCTCTTTTTGTGAACACGGCCAAGACTATATTGTTGAAACTCATGTTGATCAAATTCAACCTGAGGAACATCAAGTGATCAAGCCTAGTTTTACAGATCTTGTACATAATCCTCCACTTGCAAATATTCCAGATAGATACAAGCCTCTTATCTTACCCCCTATACTCTATCATTTCCCTACCAATTATTACCCAGATTTGATGGAGAACATGGTAATATCACTATTGAGAAACACATTCAGGGTTTTGAGAACTTTCTTGAACTTTTTGAGGTTGAGGAAGTTGATGCCTGCATTAGTATTTTCTCTTTATCTTTGCAAGGTAGAACTAAGGAATGGTTCAAAACTTTGTCAGCTGCAAGCATTCCAAATCTTCAGTAGTTTGTAGAAGTCTTCCTCGGTAAATGGGAGATCAAGAGAAATCATTTTCTCATTTTAGAAGCGTATGATCATTCGAAAAGAAAACCACGAGAGACAGTGCAACACTTTTCATCCAGATTCAATCGAGTTTACAATTCCATGCCTACTGATATAAGACCATCTCCTGGTTCAACTATTTTACGCTACCCAAATTACTTTGATCCAGAGATGGCATTTCAATTGAGAGAAAAGTATACTCAAGTTGTTGATAGTAAATATGAAGAATGTTCTAATCACTCAGTTGAAGATATCATTGAGGATATGGAATTTGTTCTAAACCTAGAATTTCAGCCCTTGACTTACATTGATTTTCAAATTCCAGATGAAAGATTAGAGCCTAAGACAGAATATGAGTTAATCCAAAATAAATCTGTACCATTAAGATTTATTTCATTTTATTTTTTGAAAAGGAATCTTGAGTATATGCTAAAGGATAAACACACAAAATCAAGAAGTTTTAGTGGAACAAATGGAGGAGTCATCTCAATTTATATAGGATCCAATATATGATGTGTTGGATGACTTGTGTTGTCAAAGTCATTTTCCATCATCCAGATATGGGTTGAAAAGATGTTATGATATTGACATGATCATGAAATCTCTTTCATGGTTTTCTTGAACAGGAATCTCATTCCAAAGTTCAGCAGAAAAATTGTAGCCATATCAGAAATTGCATGAGGATGCTAATAGCATAAATATAGTACCAAATCATGAGGTTGAATTGGTTTAATTTGAATATCAAGGAATGGGTCAGGTCTATCTTGATCCTATAGTTACCTATATGGAGAAAATTTTCACTACAGAGACCCAATCTATTTCTGGCATTACTTTTGTTCTTCAGGATTGTCAAGGTCTATGTTGTAAATATCATACTGGAAATCAATCATTAATGCCTGTTCAAGCTCTAGTTATGATACTTATTAAAAACAGTGAAAAAACAAATTTATTGGATCAACTGTTGGATTGGATTCATTGGCATTTTTACATTACCTAATTGAGCAATGACTGCAGTAGATTAGGATAGGAGAGTGTGAATAAGCTCAACATTTTGGGCATCTCTTTTTCAACAGTGTTCATTTTGATTTGGTTTCATTTGAAAGATCAAAACAGGTACATGTCGCAAAATAAGATATTGGGAATAGCCCAATGAATAAAGCACCAATTTGCTTGTTCAGAGTTCAATGGTTCTTCACACCTCCTAAAAGAGATTCCATCCCCAGGTGGAGCCTATGTTGGAGTCCCATAATCATAGGTAATATGATTCTTCATTTGTATATCTGGCGTTTCCCCCGTGTTGAAGACATCTGGCTTCCTGGGCTCAGTTGATTCTGTTTTCCCCTCCATCCATTTCGCTCGATCCTTCATCACCCTGCCCGATCCTTCATCACCTTGTTGGGCCCTTCATTTCCTCATCCTTCACTTATGCACCCATTCGCCATTTTTGTCCCTACATTGAAATAAACAAGATTAGGATAAAAAAACATTAGGTTAGTAATAAATGGTTAGTGACAATTTTTAACATTAATTAGTGTAATAAATTAATATTAATTAAATTAATGTAGTTAGATTAATAGACTAGGTTAGTTTTGTTAATAATAAATTAATGATTAATTAATTAATAATTAGTAATTAAGTTAGTGGTTTAAGTTAGTACTTAGGTTAGTGTTTTATTAATCAAAACATTAATTAAAAATTAAATGAAAAAAATAAAACATAACAAAAATACAAAAATATAATAATAAAATGCAAATAAAAATGAAAGTATATAATTATAATAAAATAAAACATAAAACAACAATTAAAAAATTTAAAAACAAATTGAAAAAACAAATAATATAAACATTTATTAAAAATAACAAATACATATATTAAAACAAACATATAATAAATAATAAAAAAAACACAAAAAAATATATATAATATAAAACTAAACTAAAAAACAATAAAAAAAACTTAAAATTAATCTTAAGTCTAAACACTCACGGACTCCCTGGAACCCCCCTCCTCACGTCCCATCAACAGCTAGGGGGTCCGAGCAAGTGGTATTGGGAGGGACACTTGTCACCACATGGTGAATTCGAACCCACCCCTCCCAATACCACTTACCACCTTAGGGTGGTCTGGGCAAACCGCTTATCTCTCCAAAACCGCTCTCCCAAAAAATTGAAACTGCTCTTTTTCGCCAGTTTGACCAGTCGACTTCCAGGAAGGATTCCAGGAAAATGAAAAGGAATTTTGAAAAACAGAGAGAGGTTTTTCTTTGTAGCGGACTAAAGAGGAAAACCATCTCTCAATTGTTTCACAGGTGCTAGCAGCTAGGAGAATCAAATCCATATTTGAGCCCCATTTTGCAGCCTTTCATTTTTTCCTAATTCAGTCCTTATTTTTCGGGAGATGTTTCAGAGAATTGAAGATCAATTTGGATAAACCGAAAGAGTTTTTTTTCTGGAAAATACTAATATACAATAAAATATTTCATTTTATACACAAGTGTCACCATTGAGGAGAAACATACGTCTGAGTTTACCCCTTTTTTAAGCAGTTCGACCCCTCTTTCATGGCAGACAGTCCAAGATTTTCACGGATTCGTTTCTATTTTTGGACAAGGTGGTTGAATTCGAACTCCTAGTTTTGAGGGGTGATATTTCGTATATATTCATGTAATTTTAAAGAAAAATGGTTGATCAGTTGGGAACCATGATTCAATTTTTGTAAAATACCTCATAGAGCCTCTTTAAATCAAATTTCATTGATACCAGTCAAGCTCTCAGGATTCCTGTGGCATATATTTTTGGTGAAGTGTCTCTTATGTAATATGTTTTCCCTGTCGCATACTGTTTTCTTTCTGAATTATTCAACAGAAGATTACGATCAGAAAGTGTTTTAAAATACACTCTGTTTCTGGCTGTGGATAATTTCTGTGTTTTCTACTAGATGGTAGTTTCAGAATTCTTAATTGATCTGATACGATCCTTTTTCCTCACCTTTTCTTTCATATCATCCAACAATTTCAAAGAATCCAACAAGGTATATATCTTTCTTTGTGAGGTTTCCATGCAGAAACTGTCTTGATTGGATCATGCCTCTTTGACTCCATTGCCCATGGACTTATTTTCCTGTTCCATCCAACCTATTTTAAAAACCAAACCTTTGTACAGTAATAGCTAGCCTAATATCCATATTCAAACAAATCGAAATATGATAGAGAGATCCCTCTCTAAGTCTTAGAGGGCTAGATCCTTGACTCGTAGCTGTTTGATGTTACCTCTGTAACTGCCTCCACAGTCTAGGGAAAATTAGAGAGTGCTAAAAGAATGGAGACTCCACTGGGTAGCCTTCCTCAGAATGCATATCAAGTTCCATATCTGATGACTGATGGTGGACAATGATCAGACACCATAAGGCTGAATCATCCTCTTGGTGACTCCAATCAACTCTAGATTAGTCCCAATTCAAAGACTCCACTTGAGGAAGAACCTGAAACATGACCAGACCATCGAAAAAGATCGGGTATTTAAGTTGTAATTTTATCCAAGATGTAATTGGTTTCATTTTAAACTATTTCTTCTCTTTTTGTTAACATGGCCAAGACCATATTGTTGAAACTCATGTTGATCAAATTCAACCTCAGGAACCTCAAGAGATCAAGACTAGTTTTATAGGTCCTGTACATACTCCTCCACTTGCAAATATTCCAGATAGATACAAGCCTCTTATATTACCCCCTATACTCCATGATTTCCTTGCCAATTATTACAAAAATCTTCCCAAATTTGATGGAGAACATGGTAATATCACTGCTGAGAAACACATTCAGGGTTTTGAGAAATTTCTTGACCTTTTTGAGGTTGAGGAAGTCGATGTCTGCATTAGTATTTTCTCTTTATCTTTGCAAGGTAGAGCTAAGGAATGGTTCAAAACTTTTTCAGTTGCAAGCTTTCCAAATCTTTAGCAGTTTGTAGAACTCTTCCTCTGTAAATGGGAGATCAAGAGAAATATTTTTCTCATTTTAGAAGAGTATGATCATTTGAAAAGTCAACCATGAGAGAGAGTGAAACACTTTGCATCTAGATTCAATCGAGTTTACAATTCCATGCCTTCTGATGTAAGACCACCTCCTGGTTCATCTCTTTTACGCTACCCAGATTCCTTTGATCCAGAGATGGAATTTCAGTTGAGAGAAAAGTATACTCAATTTGATGACAGTAAATATGAAGAATGTTCTGATCACTCAGTTTAAGATAACATTAAGGATATGGAAGTTGTTCTAAACCCATAATTGCATCCCTTGAACTACATTGATTTTCAAATTCCGGATGAAAGATTAGAGCCCAAGAAGGAGTATGAGTTAATCCAAAATAACTATGTACCATTAAGCTTTAATTAATTTCAGTTTTTGAAAAAGAATCTTGAGTATGTGCTAAAAGATAAACACACATAAAATCAAGAAGTTTTGGTGGAACCAATGTAGGAGTCATCTCAATTTCTACAGGATCCAATATCTGATGTGTTTGATGACTTGTGTTGTCAAAGTCATTTTCAATCATCTAGCTATGGGATGAAAAACTGTTACGATATTGACATGATCAGGTAGTCTCTTTCATGGTCTTCTTCAACATGAATCTCATTCCAAATTTCAGTAGAAAATTTGCATCCATATCAAAAATTGAATGAGGATGATATTAACATAAATATAGTACCAAATCATGAGGTTGAATTGGTTGGATTTGAATATCAAGGAATGGGTCAGGTCTATCTTGATCCTATAGTTACCTATATGTAGAAATTATTCACTACAGAGCCACAATCTATTTCTGGCATTACTTTTGTTCTTCAAGATTGTTGAGGTCTCTGTTGTAAAGGTCATACTGTAAATCAATCATTAACGCCTTTGCAAGCTCTAGTTCTAATGCTTATTAAAAATAGTGAAAAAACAAATTTATTGGATCGACTGTTGATTTGGATTCATTGGCATTTTTCCATCACCTAATTGAGTAGTGATTGCAGTAGATTAGTATAGGAGAGTGTGAATAAGCTCATCATTATGAGCATCTCTTTTTTAGTAGTGTTCATTTTGATTTGGTTTCATTTGAAAGATAAAAATAGGTACAGGTTGCAGAATAAGATTTTGGGATCATCCCAATGAATAAAGCACCAGTCTGCATGTTCAGAGGTCATTGGTTATTGACACCTCCTGAAAGAGATGCCATCCCCAGGTGGAGCCTATGTTGGAGTCCTATAATCATAAGTAATCTGATTCTTCGGCTGCATATTTGGAGTTGCCCCCGTGATGAAGACATCTAACTTGTTGGGCTCGGTTGATTCCGTTTTCCCCTCCATCTGTTTTGCCCGATCCTTAATCACCCTGCCTGATCCTTCGTCACCTTGTTGCGCCCTTCATTCCCTCATCCTTCACTTCTACACCCCTTCACCATTTTCGTCCCTACATTGCAATAAACAAGCTTAGGATAAAAAACATTAGGTTAGTAATAAATTGTTAGTGACAATTTTTAACATTAATTAGTGTAATAAAGTAATATTAATTAATTTAATGTAGTTAGATTAATAAACTAGGTTAGTTTTGTTAATAATAAATTAATGATTAATTAATTAGTAATTAGTAATTAAGCTAGTGGTTTAAGTTAGTACTTAGGTTAGTGTATAATTATAATAAAACATAACAAAAATATAATAATAAAATAGAAATAAAAACCAAAGTATATAATTATAATAAAATAAAACAAAATAAAACATAAAATAACAATTAAAAAATTAAAAAAACAAATAATATAAACATTTATTAAAAATAACAAAGACATATATTAAAACAAACATAGAATAAATAATAAACAAAACACAAAAAAAAATATAATATAAAACAAAACTAAAAAATGATAATGAAAACTTAAAATTAATCCTAAGTCTAAACACTCACGCACTCCCCAGACCCCCCCCCCCCATGTCCCATCAACACCTAGGGGGTCCAGGCAAGTTGTATTGGGAGAAACAATTTTCACCACATGGTGAATTAGGACCCCCCCTCCCAATACCACTTACCACCTCACGGGGGTCCGGGAAAACCTTTTATCTCTCCAAAACCGCCTTCCCAAAAAATCGAAACTGCTTTTTTTCGCCAGTTTGACCAGTGGAATTCCATGAAGGATTCCAGGATAACAGGAAGGAATTTTGAAAACTAGAGAGAGGTTTTTCTCCATAATGGGATGAAGAACAAAAAATATCTCAGTTTTTGCACAGGTGCCAGCATCTGGGAGAATCAAAGCCATCTTTGAGCCCCATTTTGCAGCCTTTCATTTTTTCCTGTTTCAGTCATGACTTTGCGGTAGATTTTTCAGAGAATTAAAGATACATTTGGATGAAACGAAAGAGTTTTTTGTCTGGAATAGACTAATATACAATAAACTATTTAATTGTATACACAGGTGTCACCGTTGAGGAGAAACAAATGTCTATGTTGACCCCTTGTTTCAACAGTTCAACCCCTCTTTCATGGAGGCCAGTCCAAGATTTTCAGGGATTCATTTCTATTTTTGGATGAGGTGGTTGAATTAGACCTCCTGGATTTAGGGGTGATATTTCCTATATATTCATTTAATTTTAAAGAAAAATTGTTGATCAGTTGGGAACCATGATTCAACTTTTGTAAAATAGCTCACATAGCCTCTTTAAATCAAATTGCAGTGATACCAGTCAAGCTCTTAGGATTCCTATGGAATATATTTTTGGTGAAGGTCTCTTCTGTAATATGTTTTCCCTGTCACATACTTTTTTTATTTCTGAATTATTCAACAAAAGATTACGATCATAAATTGTTTTAAAATACACTCTATTTCTAGCTGTGGATAATTTATGTGTTTTCTACTAGATGGTAGTTTCAAAATTCTTAATTTCTCTAATACGATCCTTTTTCCTCACAGTTTCTTTCATATCATCCAACAATTTCAAATAATCCAACAAGGTGCCTATCTTTCCTTGTGATCTTTCCCTACAGAAACTGTCTTGATTGGATCAGGCATCTTTGACTCCATTGCCCATGGACTTTTTTCCCTGTTCCAGCCAACCAATTTTAAAAAGAAAATCTCTGTACAGTAATAGAGAGAGATCCCTCTCTAAGTCTTGGAGGGATAGATCCTTGACTCGAAGCGGTTTGATGTTACCTCTGTGACTGCCTACATAGCGTTGGGCAAATTACAGGGTGCTAACAGAACCTAATGTATTCTTCTTGTAAGATTCCTTTAAATTTAATTGACATGAGTGGGCCTGTAATGGTTTCCAAATTAGCTCACACTTCGAGCAAATTGCATCCCCAATAAAATTTGGCTATTTTGCAAGTTAAATTCCCCCAACAATTGAAGAAATCACCCCACAGACAACAAATTCACCCCACACCCCTAAAATCAGACACCATAAGAGATTATGACCTAACAATTAAGGGAAAATGACCTAGACTTGAAATGATTCATCGAGTAAGGATAAAACTCTCCTTTATTGGAAAGAGACACAACCAACATGTGTAATTCAACCATAATCAATAGAAAACTCAACCAACACTCAAGGAAAACACCCTTCAACCAATAACATGAGTAATAAGGAAAACTTGGCCCCAAATGAAAGTGTATGACACAACACTAAAGAACTCAACCTCCTCTACTCAATTTCGACCTCTACAAGCCAAAAACTCAGGTGCCACAAAGAGAAAAATCAGTCACACATAAGGAAACTTCTCCACCAAGATAATAAATTCTACCACAATGAATCACACTGAATAAATCTATATGATCTCCTTCCTTGACCCAACTAGGGTGGATGGTCTCACCACTGAAACCAATCTTCTAATCCCTTTAGGTTTTTTTGTCCCAAGATACAAAGCCACAAGATCTCTCTCAATTTCATTTTAGAAAATAACAATATGCATAATGAAAGAGGGCACCCTCATTCTCCTTTCATTTCCTCATTGACCCTTTTTGGACCCTTTTACCTTTTTAATAAAATAAAGTCACTTTATAAACTTAAGTCACTTAAAACACCTTTTTAATTAATTACTCACTGCCACTTTTTAAAAAGTTACTTTTTCTCTCTGATGACATTATATAATTAACTAATCCCCCTTTTCCACCAACTATATCCTACGAGAATCAATTTATACTATTACATCAATATCCTGAAGAGATCATTTGAAAAGGGATATTACAGGCCTCCCTTCTTGAGATTTCTTATCCTCAAGCGGTTGAAATTTTGGATGTTGCAATATCTGGTTGCCTTCCCACATGGCATCCTCTACTGGAAAATATATCCACCTTATGATGTATTATCAAATCACCATGTTACACAACTTCCTCTCTTGATCCTCCAAAAACCTCCTCAGGAACCAATATCATTCGTCCCCTCTCATCTGGTGCCGGTAACACAATGGGAGTGATAACCTGTGGTCCCCATTCCTTATTGAGGCATGACCAATGGAAAACACTATGAATTTGGATACCCTCTAGAAACTCCATCTCTTAAGATACCTCTCCAACTCTCCGGGTCACCCTGTAGGGACCATAGAGGCATGACCTCATCCTCTCGGCACCACCTCTCCTCAATGGAAATGGTCTATGTAGCTACACCCTAAATAAAACCATGTCTCCAATATCGACACTGTGATTCGCCCTGTGCCTATCTACATACCTCCTATGTTGATCCTAGGTGGTTTGCAAACTATTATGAATGGTATTGTATCAATTCTCACCCAAATGTAACCATTCTATCCATTACATCACATATTCATGTAGACACCTCTCACCCTATTGGTTCACCATCTCTTCTTGACCATCCTTTTAATGGTAAAAAATAACATTAGGAGTCAAACCTATACTTGCAAAAATATGAGTACATGTGCGATGGAGTCTATTTTCCTAATCACTTGAAATGACTCTGGGCTTCTCATGGACTCTAAGCATCTCTCCACAAGATAAATTTATCACCCTTGCTTCCCCATAATCCAAAGAAATCATTGAGAAGTGCATGAACTATGATGACTCATCAATTGTTGCACACATAGTATATGCTCCCTTCTACCTCGGTAAACTTGTGATGCAATATATCAACATGCTCTCCCGCTCTCACTCAGAAATGGGAAAATACTGCATCAACCATGTTGGATAAGTGTGACTCGACCTGCTCTGATAAAAATCCGTACACTCCCAGATATCTATGAACACATCATCCACAAAGTCCCTCCATGCAAACCTCTCTCGGATCTTCTTATGAGTGGTAAAGTCACTAGGGTCCCAAACTAGATTGTATGATGTGAAGCACCCTCTACTCATGGCACTGATATGCAAGGTGATAACAGAAGAATCCACCTTACTTTCCTTGATAATACAGGAAATTATAAGTTGCATAAATTTGGTCAACTACCCATAATACCACTTCTCCAAGCAACCAATCCTTAACATCCCAAAAGTAAACTACGAAAATAAAATATTGTCCATCTCATTTGTATTGGTTGCCAAGCTATCAAACACTGCAATCCCAAGGTCCCAAGATAAAATCTGTGATGAACCATCATGCTGATATTGCACCCCTCTAGTCATAACTTCCTAATCACCATGCTCAGACTGTGCTCTTCTCTCCTATACCCCCAAGATGAAATCCCTAAAAGGACTAAACTCACTATCTTGTATTATGTCTTTCCTAAGCATCGCAGTGAAGTCAACGTCTTCCAACCTATGGATAGAATCGATATTGAGTATTGTTAGGGAAAATCTACCTCTCCATATATAAAAATATCAACAACTCCTCTCACAAAAACCCCACAATGATGTAGACCAATCATTGACACGACCCTTTCAATCATCCTCAACATATGAATAAATTTATCACTCTAATGAATGTCGAGATCCCACCATCAAATTGGAATTCCACCACTCTCAATTCCTACTGAAACTCTGTGAACTAGTCTGATAGAGTGTAGATATCCTCCTTTGCACTACACCCACTAATCACATGATCCAAATGAAATACCTTTGTCATGGAGACAATGCCTCCTGTCTCATCCAACTAGCGCCAATTATCATCTCTTATATTGTTGTATACGATGAGGGAATCAAATAACAATAATAAAAACTTTTGCCACTGCCTGCAAGGCTGGAAAATGAATAGTGCGTTGCTCAATCCCAAGGGAATGGCCAAAAAATAATAATGAAGTCACGAAGTAGACCAATAAGTATCCTTGTCCCTGACCCTCGTTTGATTATATCCTAGATGAAGATCAATCATCAAGGGACATGTTTCTCCCTGAGGGTCACCCATCCACTCACCGATCTTGGGTAAACTCAAATCAATGGTATGCTTGAGGAATACGTTGGGATTTATGCATGGAGGAAATACCCAAAAACTCCATTGTACACTACCATGTGAAATGAATACCCCTGCATATTTTTTCCTATCACTAAATCATCCTATACCATCATGTATCCTGTACAAACTATTGTATCGATCATTCTATCGGTGTTGCTCGAACCTGTATCCGAGAGTGTTCCCATGTCTTTCATATACATGTCCACCCAATCCATGGATGCATATACTTCCTTGTGTCTTGGTCCGTAAGGAATTTTCTCAACTATCTCCTCTTTAGATGATCCTTGATACTTTAGTGCGGTATCCAAAAGAAATAGCTCATGATATCCACAATACAAAAAGAGAGCATAGTTAAAACTCTTTGTGTCATACCTCTCCTCAAGAACTTTCAATTCTGAATGCTCCTCATGTGGGATCATCACAAGAGGATCCTCCCTGAAATGATGGGTGCCACTCACAACCTGATGTGTCATGGCCGAAAAAGATGATGGAGTATCTATTGTAAGTGATGAAAAGAGTGTCAAACTCAAATGGAAATAAAGCTCCTCAACCTCCCTTCCCTTGTCCTTCATGAACTTGAGAAAAAAATACCTATCCATAAACAACTGAAAGTAATCTAATTTCATATACTCTAGTTCTTCTTTGATTATGTGCAATTGAGCACTAGGGACTCCACTTGCAAATCCTTTTTGTATATCCTGCATATGGGTTTTCCATATAATATCTTAAATGAAATTATGAGCACTATCTTCCCTTATTAACACTTGTACAATTTTCTCCTTTTTGAGTAATAGTTGTTCCTCAAAATCACACAATGCTAAGGGTCATTGTTTAGTTTCATCAACATGGTGTTGGTTGTCACACAAGGGATTTTTTAATTTACTTTCATATGAAAGAATGCTATCCCCGTCAATACCAATTTCCTAACTAGATGATACTATGCAATGATGGTACTCATGTGGGCTATCATTCCCATACAAAATTTATGTTTTTTTCTCATCCACCAAATCATTCCCTTCTTTGTCATCCTCCACATATGGATCATGAGAATAAATATCAATATCCCATGGAAATTTATTAAGTATCCATCATTTTTCATATTCTGGTACAATCATGCCTACACCATCATAAATTTCATCAATAGGAAAAGACATTGAATCCACATCATAGTCAGGTGCTAGCACACCTACACCATCATAAATAGGATAGAATTTTGAATCCTTGTCTCAAACCACATTGTCACACCATTGGAATGAAATTGTATCAGCACTATCTTCTTCCTTGTCTGCCCAAATCTCCTTTCTTGCCTCGGGTTCAAAGGCCTTATGAGCATCCATGTGTTCATATGCAAGAGAAGAAACATATGAAGAATCAACATTTTCCTCAGTTTTAGAAGAATCAAAATCTTCAGAAACTAGTACCTTTTACCTTGGCACCTTCACCTTCTTGTCCATTGATACTTGGGGTTCATACCACTCAGTATTTTTTATGCTGCAAAAATCCTTGAATGATATGGTTGCGTGAGATTCCTCACTAAGAACCATATACTCCCTAAAACAATATGTAAACTCCTCATCTTTCTCTTGTTGTGTTTGATTCCTTATTCACTTCCCCTTTGAAACATGAGCTCTATTTTTCCCTTCATTGTTTTGATTTTTTTCCATAGCCAAGATTGTATACCCTCATAGGCTAGGAGGATCAAAATATTTGATACCACTATAAAATTCCCACTATTTGTTTTGGAAATTTATCTCATTTTGTAGTGTAGATGATTTGTCAAATACGTTTTTGTATGGTGTTATAGGATGTTTTCTAGTGTAGAAGTTTTTATATCAGTTTGCATCTCCCATGAAAAATTTATTTTGCACAAAATAGAAGACGACAACAAGCTAATATAATAGTTACTCATCCCAATTGTGCTTAATGATAAATAATCACTAAATGAATACACAAGATAAATATTCCATTTACTATTTGCAATAACCAACAAGAGTGCAATAACAAATATGAAAAACCTGATATATTCTTCCTGGAGGTTTTCTTTACATTTATTTGAGATGAGTTGGCATGTAAATGGTTTCAAAATCAGCTCATACTTCCAACAAATCGTATCCCCAATAAAATTTGGCTATGTTGCAAGAGAAACGCCCCCAACAAATGAATAAGTATCCCCACACACAACAAATCGACCCCACACTCCTAAACTAGGCCACTATAAGAGAATATGACCCAACACTTAAGGGAAAATGACCCAAATATGAAATCATTCACCCAACAAGGACAAAAATCACCTTCGCTGGAAAGAAACACAACCAACAAGTGTCATTCAGCCCCAATCAATAGAAAACTTGGTCAACAGTCAAGGAAAATTCCCTTCAGCCAATAAATCAACCCAATAAGGAAAACTTGGCCCCAAATGAGAGGGTATGACCCATCACTAAATATCTCACCCTCCTCCAATCATGTTAGACCTATAGAAGCCAAGAAATCAACGACCACAAAGATAAAACTCAACCACACATAAGGAAAATTCACCACCATGATAATAAACTCTACCACAATAAAACACACTGAAGAGATATGTATGATTTCCTCCCTTCGACTAAATAGGGTGGATGTTTTAACCACCAAAATGAATATTCCAATCTCTCTATGGTTTTTCATACCAAGAGCCAAATCCACAAGAGCTCACTCAATTTCCAGGCTTCTTGTCCTGAAGATGGATCCTGATATGGATTTGAAACGTCGACATTCTATTAACAAAATTGTGGTTTTTCCGAACCTTACTGAAAACCCTCACCACAAAAAAATTATTGAACAAATAACAATATGCATAATGAGAGAGGGCACACTCATTCTTGTTTTATTTCCTTATTGAACATTTTTGGACACTTTTACCCTTTTAATAAAGTAAATTGACTTTATAAACTTAAGTCACTTAAAACACCCTTTTAATTAATTACTCAATGTCACTTTTTAAAAAGTTACTTTTATGCTTCGATGAACTTAAATAATTAATCAATCCCAATTTTTCCATCAAATATAGCCTACGGGAATCACTTTAGGTTATTACGTCAATCTCCTGAAGACATCATTTGGAAAGGGAAATTACACACTCACCCTTTCATGGGAACTTACATAACCCATGCATCCCTAAGTGCTCCAGGAGGATCCAGGAACACTCATAGAGGTATAGGAGGATCCATAATGCTCACAGAGGTCTAGGAGGATCTAGAAAAGATCATAATTTGAATTTATCAAATTTTCAGAAACTACATCATTGCAGAGATATCGACAATACCTTTTCAACCACGTAAAAATCACCTCAAACGGAGCTCGTGTGAAAAAGTTATAACTGATCAAAGTTCAAGACAAACTAGGTAAAAAAGGAAAAAGTCAATGGGGTCAAGGGTGCCACATGGCACAACTATAAAACCATACAGTGATGATGTGGCCATAGAAAGGAGCACCAAATGGCACACCATACATCCGATCAGGCAGGTGACTTGTCAATCTGTGAAGTACAGTTGGCACCAATAGGTATTTTGTTTGAGATACATCACACACACCTGAGATTTATTTTTCCTAATGTTTTCCCTATATCTATTAGTGATTATTCAGTCTCCTATAGTTTAGGGAGAGTATTCATTTTCCTACATTCTAGTAGAATAATATCTTCGATTCACACTTTCGTTTGATCAATTAAGTGAAGTCTATATGCCACATTGGTTTCATCACCATGTAGCATTGACATTGTTAGTCACCATTAAAAGTTTTGTGTGAAATCAAGATTTCAGAATCTAGCAGAATTCTAAATTGGTTTGGAAGCTTGATAAACTAGGAAAGGGTCTAAATATGGCAGGAAAGAGATAAATTGGGCAGGAGCACCAAGATGATCAGGCTCGATGCATCATGGATCGTGAGTTCTCAAGATCAACGATCGAGGATGATTTCGGGGGGAGAAGTTGCACAGGGGTTAATTTTGGAGAGCGGGCCCAAAATTTAAACCACGATTTTCTTTCAGGGTTATGTGGAATCACCAGGTGCATTTAGGGATGAAAAATGGGTTTCCTCAAACCACTCTCCCATGTCCCTGAAAAGTGGAAAAGTATAAAAGGGCATTTTGTCATTTATTTTATTTAATTTTGAATGTTGGACCGTTAAAACCTTGGCGCGACCACCGTCTTTCACCTGTAGCTCAACATTACACAAAATACACACCATCACCACTTGTTTCTAGGTATTTTTCATCACTACCATGGATCCCATCATATCCTCAGTTACAGAACAAGATCTTGTGGAAAATGAAGTAGCCCTAATTGACCGGGATTCATTTTTTTTTTATACTAAAATCAATATTTCTCCTATCTCTGTGTCCAGAAGAAACTTGTTCGATAAAGTAGGAAGATGTATATTGTTCCTTGAAGCAGTCCATTCCACCATTGTAACACCCTAGGTTTTTGAACCCCCATTTTAAATAATGTACTGTTACAATGTTGAGAGGATAGAGTGCCCAAACAATTAATGAAGGGCTAGTATGCCCAACAAATGTAATGTTTTGATCATTAATAATAATAAAGACATTGTTGGCTTCCAGACGGACAAGGAATAGAGTTATAGGGGGCTATGATTCCACAAGAGAGGGAGCTTTAGGGTCTAAGTGTTTATTCCTATTTTTTCTTATTACCCTTTTTGTCTAAGGGCGGGGATCAGTTACGTGAACTTCTTGGGGAAGGCCAAGAGGTTCTTGTTTTACCCATGAGGTTACTTAAACCTACCTTTGGTTTGATGGGGGGGTTGGACTGATGAATTATTCGTTGTTTTTCCATTCCCTCACTCATTACTCCCTAGCGCACTCCCATGCACAAACTCCCATGCACCCCCCCTGACTCGTCCATTGATCCATCGTCACCTGCATCTTGGCTTGGCAAAGGAAATAGAATTGCTGAAGAACTTAGCCATGGGATAGTTGGATGTAGTGGTCACTGGTGTGATCTAGCCATGACCTGGGGCCTGCATGTTTGAAATGCATTGGCTTGTGCCCTTTTTTTCTCACAATTGCGAGTCCCGAGAGTTCCAACATTGAGATTCTGGACCAACTTTGCTGGAAGACCTGACAGGAAGGAGAATGAATAACTAAGGGAATGCGTGGCAGAGAAGGGTGGGGGTCCAATCTCTTGGGTGGCACATGATGGGTAGAAGAGATTTGGGTACTTGGATTGTTGAGGGTGTTGGGAAACCTATGAGAGCTTGAGAGATGATAGGTTTGGGAACCCAATTACACTATGGAACCATCCTTGTGGATTCATAGCCCTGGCTCGGGGGTGACACTACTATTGGGATTTAGAGTAGTGGTGTCTACGATTGGGTGGATCGTACTTGGTTTGTAGCCATTTGGTGTCCTCTTTCATAAAGATAACAACTCTCTATCATGATATTACTATCTGTGTATGAATGTATTTCGCTGTGTAGTTTAATTGTCATTTACATGTATATGAATGTATTTCCGTTGTGTATATTTAATTATCATTTAACATAATCTTTAGATCTTGCATGCTTGCATGCTTGCTGGATATTGTTGTGCATGTCATTAAATATGTTATCTTATGCATCCTTAATAAATAAAGAAGGTCAACGTGAGAAATGAGTCCAAGGGCAGGCTTGTAGGTAGTGTACCCGACCTGTGGGTGGTTGGGTATGTTACAGATTGGTATCAGAGATTTTGGTTGAAACACCGGACTGGTATGGGCTAGGTTTGTTGGTTAGAATCTTGTGGTTGAGATTGAACTCTGACCGTGAAGTTGAAAATCTCAGGAGGAATGGCGTTGCAGATGCTACAGAGGAGATGAAACATCATAGAACCTTTGTGAGGGTTTGAAGGATTGTGACCATTCCTTTTTAATTTGGGAACGATTGCCATGGTAGGATCGGGAGATCCAGGATCGTTGGATCAGAGGATAGATAAACAGGGGTCGTATATTGAAAAGGAAGAAAGGTTAAGGTCATGACTGTCAGATCCCATTGGAGACAGAGATCAACGGCTAGCAAGAATTAAGGGGAACCAATTTGCATGAGAGATAATTTCCCAAGGCGGTCCCGCAATCCAAACCATTGTTTCCCTGGGGGGGTTACGTGTCAGCATTAGGAGAATTGCGGGGCGAAAAGTGGGTTACTCCAAACCATCGATGCATGCCCCCGCAAATTGAAAGGCATTCAACGATGTGACAGGTAGGGATCGAACATCGAAACTCCAAATATCCTAAGTATCTAGGGACCATCGATCCATAGGAGGACACGCATCAAATGATCGTGTGCTCTGGGTGAAAGTACTTCGGGAAAGAGTAAGTGGGTAGACCTTGAGATTTGAGAATCCCGAAGCTCAGATACCTAGAGACTCGAAGTAAACATCGACTGTCGGATCATCCAAATTATATCCTAATCATCAATTCCCTAGAGGTTACATGTCAGCAGATTAGTAACTCAGAAGGAATCCATTCGAGATATTTTTAGTTTAGTTTTAAGTTCCCGAAGCTCGGAGAGCCGGAGAGCCAGAGAAAACCTTGACCATTTGATCATCCGAGAATATCTCATCCATTGATCTTCTAAGATCCATGCGTCACTAGATCCATGACTTCGGATAAAAACCAATGGGGCCAAATAATTTTGAAATTTGAGATTTTCGGAGTACAGAGTCCCAAAGGAATCATGGTCGTCGATCCACAGGGGACACGCATCAGAAGATCGTGAACTTCGGATAAAAATATTTTCATGGAAAAAGGTTGAAGTTTGAGATATTCGAAGTCCGGAGGAGGCCCAAAGAAATCATAGCCATTAGATTGAGGAGGACACATGGAGAAGATTCATGGACTTCGGGTGAAGACCTGAAGTGAAACCTAGTCATCCAATCCCGGAGGACACGTGGTGATAGATTAGCCAGTTTAGGAATTCAGAGTTCAGGAGAATTGGAAGTGTGCTACTTTTAAAACTCCCGAGGCCCCAAAGCCTGAAGAGACAAAGTGATAAGGCACGATGATGACACTGGGAATGACGTGGACACATGGGATGTGTGCCACGTGTCAATAAGTTTTGTGCATTTGGAACATTGAAAAATAAATTAGAACGTGACACGTTTAACCTACCTGATTGGGCCACGTGTTCGCTTCCAACATTTCGCCACATGGAGACAGATAGTGCAGTTCGGAAGACTGGGCACTCCAAAAGGGAATGAGGTGACAGGTTGGTTGGGTTGAAAACTCCTGAAGGCTCGAAGGCCGGAGTATATATTGACCGTCGATTCCAGAGGACACGTGTCGAGGGATCATCGATTGCAGGTAAAAGCACTCCGGGAGAAAGTGTAGGAGGGAATTTTGAAACTTCCGAAGCCCGAAATGGTGAAAAAAATCATAGCCACCGATTTGTTGGAGGACAACTGTCGGCAGATCAGGAGCCCCGAATAAATGCATACCGAGAGGAGGCAAGCAATAAAAGTTGAGAATCTCGAAGCAGAGAGTCCCGAAGAATATCTCGATCATTGATCGTGAAAGAGGACGAGGACCATTGATCTGGTCCTGGCTAAAAGCCCCGAAGTCCCGAAGATTTGGACAAGTTCTTTTTCAGCTAAGCACAGGGTCATGTACTTGGTGATATGTAGGTAGGGAGCTGAGGAAAGAAGGCTAAGGGTCGAATTGGTTGTCTCCGACATAGAAAAGTGCTAACGGAGGATTTAGCCGCTCTTTCTAGTCATGGTCACCTGGGAGGTGGCTTGAAGGAAGAGCCTATGCAGGGTGAACTCTATGTCAGCCAAGGATAACAAGACACTGTTATTTTCAGAGAATGGGGATATGTTCTCCATAAACAAGAAAGAGACTTGTAGCATGATTTGGCAATTTTGTCTGTCATACGCATAATTCTAACAAAATGGTCTCTTGCACATTTTGAAGAATTAATAGGATTAAGCGCATTAGCTCAGGATGCGTATTTGGGAAATGGGAGAAAGCGATGGAGTCTCCATAAATGAAAAGGAGGCCGAAGGCCAAAATTCTAGAATTAGTAATGCAGAGACAGATTCCAACGAATGCAAGAAAAAAGGAGAACATGAAACATTGATAGAAATGGTAAGAAGATTGAAGATGGAAGTGCAAAGCTACAAAGCAGACAACGAGAGACTGATGAGAGAGAAAATTTAGATAAATGCTTGAGTGTTGTAGAGTTTAAATCAATTATAGAGGCAAATGAAGAAGGAATCGAACTCAAGACAAGAGGAAGAAGGCAAATGTTAGGAAAGAGGAGATGCTCATGGAAGAGTTGGTTACTCTAGTAGTGCTAGTATAGCTCATGGATGCCACTCACCTCCTTACTTAGGCAGGATGTTTTATGCATCGTATGATCCCTTAAGTAGCCCAAATGTGTCTCATGTCAGACACTAGAGAAGGAAACAAGAGATAGATAGTTTTCAAGGAGAGATGAGGAAGCTCAAGCCACCTTCCTTTGATGGTGAAATAGAAAGGGAATATTATGCTGAAGCATGACTACTTGGGCTCTAGAGGTATTTTTAGTTGCATAAAAATTCATCAAACTTGGAAGCCAGGATTTTCACATACCATTTACACAGGAAAGTTTCAATGTGGTGGGACAAACTGAAGCAAGTGGAACATGTTAATGAAAGTACGATCACTTGGAAATAATTCAATAAGTACTTCCAGAAGGAGTACCTCTTAGAAAATTTCTATGACAAGAAAATGTAGGAGTTCTTTGAACTCAAGTTGGGAATCATGACTAGGGTAGAATATGAGAATAAGTTCTTGGGATTGTTAAAGTATGTCAGGTTCATTGGCGATGAGAAAGTGAAAATATAGATATTTCTAAGTGGATTTCCATCCTTATATAAGGAAAAGATCAAGTATGATGAACCCAAGACCTTGACTGAGGCCATTAGGAAGGCTAAATACTTGTATGAGAAAGGCTAGGGAAGAGAATCCCTACAGAAATATTGGAAGGACAAGAAGAATGCGAAGTCCGATCAGAGGAGGAAAGTATTCAAACCTCCCTTCAATAGGAATGAGCCTAATAGAAATCATGAAGATCAGTATGCTAAGGAGGATTTCAAGAAGGAAGACTCCTTGGGAAAAAGGGGATGACCACCAATCCAATGTTAGGGATGCAAGGAAGGTCACCTGTACAAGGATTTCCCACACAGAAAGGATAGAGCGAAGACTATGCACAACATCCAAGAGACTACAAAAATCAAAGATATGGGGAGAATCTATGCAGCTTTAAATGATCGACAAGCAGAGTACCGGTCCAATATGATCGAGGTGGAAGGTAAGATTATAAATAATCTTGTTTCTATTTTGAATGATTCAGGAGCAAGCCATTGTTACATTGACCATAAGATAGTGGATAGATTACATTTGGATAAAATTAAACTTGGAAAAACAAGTTTGGTTCAGTTAGCCACTGGAACCAAAAGAAGAATCCATGATATGGTCAGAAGTTGTTCCATAACTCTTAATGGAGTGAATACTAGTACTAATCTAAACGTCATACCATTGGGGTCTTATCATATTTTGATTGGGATGGATTGATTGGACAAGCATCATGTTGTCCTAGATTGTCGTAACAAGGCATTTACATGTCTTGATGGAAATGGAAAACATAGCACTATGAAAGGAGTTCCAAGATCCATCTCTATAAGGTAGATTTCGCCCTTACAGCTAAAAAGGTGTTTTAGAAAAGGATGTCAACTGTATGAAGCCCATGTGGAGGAGCCAGTTGATACAAAGGGGCCAATCCTTGAATGTTTCTCAGTGCTATAGGAATTTGAATATGTATTCGAAGAAATACTCGGATTACCACCAAGAATGGAGATGGATTTCTCAATTGATTTAGTGACAGGAGTTTCCCCGGTGTCAAAAACACCTTACAGAATGAGCACACCAAAGCTAAAATAATTACAAATGCATTTGGAGGAATTCTTGAGGAAAGGGTACATCCGTCCAAGTGTTTCACCTTGGGAAGTACCAGTACATTTTGTCAAAAAGAAGGAATGAACCTTGAGTTTGTGTATTGACTTCCAACAACTGAACAAGTACACTATAAAGAACAAGTATCTTCTACCCCAAATTGATGACCTCTTTGATCAGCTAAGAGGAGAAAATATATTTTCAAAGATTGATCTGAGGGCATGATACCATCAGGTAAGAATCAAGGAAGAAGACATTCATAAGACAACCTTTAGGACAAGGTATGGGAATTATGAATTTGTAGTGGTGACTTTTGGACTAACCAATGCACCAGTTGTCTTCATGTGCTTAATGAATGGCATATTCAAAAATTATTTGGACAAGTTTTTCATAGTATTCTTGGATGACATACTTATCTATTCTAAGTCTGAAGAGGAGCATGAACATCATTTGAGATTGGTATTGCAAGTATTGAGATAAAATCAATTGTACGCCAAGTTGAGTAATTGTTCTTTTTATCAAAAGCAGATCCATTAATTGGGACACATTATTTCAGAGTAGGGCATAGCATTAGATATAGAGAAGATTGAAGCCATTAGAGGATGGCCAACACCCATAAATGTGTCATACATTATATATTTTATGGGATTAGTCAGCTACTACAGAAGGTCAATAGAAGGGTTCTCTAAGATTGCTCACCCCATCACCTCTTTGAAAAAGAAGGGAACTAAATTTGAATGGACACTCAAGTGTGAAAATAATTTTAGTCTGTTGAAGGAATTACTTACTAGTGCACCTATGTTAAATATTACCAACCCAAATGAAAGTTTTGTGGTATGCACATATGCTTGTAAGGAAGGAATTGGGGGATTCCTCATTCAAAATGGACATGTCATTGGATATGAGTCCAAAAAGTTTAAGGAACATGAGAGGAACTATGCCACGCACGACTTGGAACTTGCTTCCATTGTTCATGCCTTGAGGATGTGGAGGCATTATCTCATGCAGAAGAAATTCGAATTAAGGATATATCATGTTGGTCTGAAGTATCTTTTCAAGCAACCGACCTTGAATGCCAAGCAAACAAGATGGCTAGAATTTTTAAGTGGATATGACTTCGATATCAAGCATATCAAGGGAAAGGAGAATAAATTTTTCGATGCACTTAGTAGGAGAGTGCATCTCATGCACGCTACTACTGTTAGTATGCATCAGTCAGACTTGAAGAGAAGAATTTTAGATGGTCTTGTTACAGATCAACATTACCTGCAGGCAAAGGAAAAATTACAGCAGGGAGATGTAAAACAGAAAATAAAGGAGTACGAGATAAAGGAAGATGGATTCCTCATGCATAAAAATAGAATCTATGTTCCTAGTTTTGGAGAACTAAGGAATTTGGTATTGAAGGAAATCCATGATTTTCCTTATGTTGGACATCCTGATTACCAGAAAACAATTACAGTAGTAAGAAGCCAGTTCTTTTGGCTGAGAATGAAGAAGGATGTTGCTTATTACATCGCTTGATGTATGGAATGTTAGAAGGTGAAGGATGAGCATAGGCACCCAATGGGTTTGCTGCATCCATTTCCAATTCTAGAGAAGAAATGTGAAGTGATCACCATGGATTTCATCACAAGATTACCCAGAATGAATAAGCAACACGATTCAATCATGGTGGTGGTTGACAAATTAACAAAGGCTGCTCATTTTATGCCTGTGAAGACAACACATACAACAACTAATATTGCATAAATTTTCATGAAGGAAATTGCTAGGTTGTATGGGATACCTAGGACAATTGCCTTAGACAGAGATACGAAGTTTACCTCCAATTTCTAGATGGGATTGTTTAAAGTATTTGGCACAAATCTAAACTTTAGCACATCATATCATCCCCAGACGGATGGGAAAACAAAGAGGTTCAATCGAATAATTGAAGACATGATGAGAATGTATGTGATGGATAAGCCATCTAAGTGGGAAGATTACTTACACTTGGTTGAGTTTTCATATAAAAATGGGTATCAATATTCATTGAAAATGAGCCCATTTGAAGCCCTGTATGGTAGGAAATTCACTACTCTAGTGAGTTGGGACAACCCAACAGATAGAGTGGTACTTGGGCCAGAGTTTCTCAAGGACATGGAAGACCAGGTGATCAATATTATGAAGAATTTAAAGGTAGCTCAGGATAGACAGAAAGTTTATGCAGACAAGAACAAGACAGTTAGAGAATTTAAAGTAGGGGAGCATGTACTTTTGAAAGTGAAGCCCAAGAAAAGATCTTTGAAATTGGGTAGTTGTACAAAGTTGGCAACTAGATTTTGTGGTCCATTCGAAATATTGGACATAATAGGGTCAGTTGCATACATGATTGCATTGCCTGCTTCCATGAATGTGCATAATGTATTTCATGTATATTTACTAAATAAATATGTACATGATCCTAACCATGTTATTGATTGGCATCTGATTTAGGTAAAGATAGATGGAGACTTTCAGGTTCAACCAATGCGGGTGTTGGACAGAAAAGTAAAAATGCTCTGGAATCGTGTTATAGAACTGGTAAAAGTTCAGTGGACCTGCTACAGTCCTGCAAATGCTACCTGGGAGCATGAATATTCCATGTTGGCAGAGTACCCGCATCTTTTTTGAATAAATTTGATATTTTGATATTTGTTTTGTATATGCACCGAGGACAATGCCAAAATAAGGGGGAGGGGATGTAACACCCAAGGTTTTTGAACCGCCATTATTGAAGGTCAGAGTGCCCAAACAATTATTGAAGGGCCAGTATACCTAAGAAATGTAATGTTTTTATCATTAATAATAATAAATACATTGTTGGCTACTAGGTGGACAAGGAATAGAGTTATAGGGGGCTATGATTCCACTCAAGAGGGAGCTTGAGGGACTAAGTGTTTATTCCTATTTTTTCTTATTACCCTTTTTTTCTAAGGGAGGGGATTGATTACATGAACTTCTTGGGGAAGGCCAGGAGGTTCTTGTTTTCCCCACGAGGTTACTTAAACCCACCTCTAGTCTGATGGGGGGGTTGGACTGATGAATTTTTCACTTTCTTCTCATTCCCTCACTCATTATTCCATCAGGCACTCCCATGAACCCCTGTTGACTCGTCCATTGATCCATCATCACCTACGTCTTAGATTGACAAAGGAAACAAAGATTTTGAAGAACTTAGCCAAGGGATAGTTGGTTGTAGTGGTCGCTGGTGTGATCCAGCAATGACTTGGGTCTTGAATGTCTAAAATGCATTGGCCTGTGCCCTTTTCTGTTCACAACTGTGAGTCCTGAGAGTTCCAGCATTGATATTCTAGACCAGTTGTGCTGGAAGCCCTAACAGGCAGGAGAAGTATTGCTTAAGGGACTGCATGGTAGAGAAGGGTGGAGGTCCATTCTCTTGGGTGGCAGAGGCTAGGTATAAGAGAGTTGGGTACTTGGATTGTTGTGGGTGTCAGGAAACCTGTGAGAGATTGAGAGTTGGGTACTTGGATTGTTGTGGCTATCGGGAAACTTGTGAGAGATTGAGAGCTAACTGGTTTGGTAACCCAATTACACTATAGAACCATCCTTGTGAATTCGTAGCCCTATCTCGGGGGTGACACTGTTGTTTGGATTTAGAGTAGTGGTGTCTAAGGTTGGGTGGAACGTCCTTGGTTTGCAACCAGTTAGTGTCATCTTTCATAAAGATAAGTGCTCTCTCTCGTGATATTACTATATGTGTATGAATGTATTCCGTTGTGTATTTTAATTGTCATTTACATGTATATGAATGTATTTACGTTGTGTATATTTAATTATCGTTTAAAATAATCTTTAGATCTTGCATGCTTGCTAGATATTGTTGTGCATGTCATTAAATCTGTTATCTTATGCATCCTTAAAAAATAAAGAAGGTCAACATGAGAAATAAGTCCAACGATGAGCTTGCGGGTAGCGTACCTAGCCTATGGGTGGTTGGGTATGTTACAACCATAATCCCTTATGCTGTCGAAATTACTTTCCTGTTTCCTAAATTTATAAGTTGGTGTGCTGAACAATATTCCCATAAAGAAAAAGTTGTTTTCAATAAACGAGGGTCAGAGGTCATGTGTAGGGTAGAGAGTCTATCAATTCGAGAGTCCCTTGGTATACCAGAGTCTTTTTCGGCAATCTTTGGACCTTTCAATGAAAAAAAGATGATTAGGGTATATAGAGAATGTCCATCAGAGGTCCAAGATCTGTTTTTACAGACAATTATCAAACCTAAACATTTTTCATAGGGTCTTTCTTTACCGATGAATGTAAATATAATGGTCATTGAAGTCCAATGGGTTTGTTCCCTGTTGAGTCAAGTTTTAGGTCTAGACAATGACAAATATGTGGTTTAAGTCATGCTTGGTTTCCTTTTAACCCTTTTAAATTCAGAGTCAGGTCTATCCGTCTATATTAGGTTTTATCAATTCCTAGTTGATAATATCCATAAATAGCTAGTGAAGTTTCCCTCTCTAAGACATTTCAGATACTACATCTATCTGTTGATAATTTTCCTAGAAACCAACAAGAGGGAATTTCCTAAAGCAAAATTTGTGTCAACTGAATGTAAAATAATTACATTACTTATCTTCATCAACAAGGTCATGTCCATAGTTTATACTTTGATTTTCAATACCATCCTACCTAGAATTTTGGATGACATGAGGAGCTATCTCTAGCCAAATCCGAATAACAGAGTGGGGGATTGGGTACTATTAATGCACTCAATAGTAATTTGGGTTTATGGTTGTCATGAATCCCCTTATCTATTACCTATCTTTCTAACCCCCAGAATTGTTTCCCTTGAATTCATCAGGAAGATAATTATATCTGAGATAGAGCATTTCCTGAAATTGCACAAAGCCTCCAACCTTAAGTTCCCTTTTATCATCAGTCCCTTCATTTTCAAAGATAGATAATGTTTATCTTAAGCTCAAGAAAATATCAAATATTTTTGTTTTGCACAACTACAAGGAAGAAGTTGTGGTCCACATCAAATCATATCCAAGATAAGATTGATCAAAAAACAAGCCCCTTATGAGCCTAAACAGGTTGAGGTTTTTGATAAGATAGCAAATATAGAAGTCAATGTTGATATGGAAGAAATATTGCAACCAATTCAAACACAACAAGTGGAGGCAGCGCTGCAACAATGTCAAACAAAACAAGCTTCTCAGAAACTGATGATCAAATCTCCTATGATAAGTGTTTATAGAAAGAGAAGCAGTTCAGAGGCCATGGTCATCAATGATCAACAAACTACTCTTAAGAAGATGAAAGTTTCACATCCAACACAGATTCTGGATTTAGAAGAAGAGGAAGCCAGAGAACAAGTAAATCTAGATATGGTGGGAAGTGGTACAAGCATTGTAGAAGTTGAAAAGAAAAGTAAACTCCAAAGTGAAGGTAGCTCAAGAAACTCTGGAAACAACAAATATATATTTTATAAAACATCTAAGGTAGTTTATCAATCTAAAGAGGATTTGGCAAAACAATATGCTAAGAAGGGTAATATAGATCTGGGGGAGATGAGGGATTTAGTCCCTGAAGTGGAAAATATTTCTCAACATAATATTCTCTGTTCATAGTAAGGGATGTTGAAAAGAGGACCTTTAACATTGCAGTTGAAGATGAAGACAAAGTATCTGAAATAAGGATAAGATATGATAACATAAGTTCTCTAGACAAGGTCAAATTCCATAAGCATATCAGTGATATGTTGTATTCTGATTATTTGAGTTTAAGCTTGAAGAATTCAAATCTATCATCTTATGCAATGAAATTGGAAGGACAATTGAGGTAGGAAAAGGAATCTTATAGATCTTGCAAGACTTAGGTCAAGGGGTTGGAATTTGAAGGCCCCCGAGGATTGAAATCTTCATTGGATGAGAAGGAAAAATTAATTCAAAGTTTGAATAAGAAATTGAAAATGTCTGCTATAGAGCATCCACAAATAGTAGAATTTGTTTCTCTAGAACATGAAAAGGAAACACTTCGCCAAGAGGCATTGAACTATAAGACTATGTTGTTGTAGCTAGAATAAGAAAAGGTGAAATGGTCACAAGAGTAGACATAGATGCTAAGCAAGGTTGTAGTTGCATCCCCTACTGCAGGAGTTGGGTCAAACACTGAAGGACTTGTACATGCTATGTCACAAGTTATCTTGAAAGAAGGAGAAATCAAAGGGATGAAAGGAAGCATAGAGAAATTGAAGCAGGAAATGCAGGAAAAGTATGAAAGGATAGCTCAATTTCAAAAGGAGAACGAATTATTGCAAGAAAGAATAGATAAATTGAAGATGAGGTTAAGAGGCAAGGATTGTTGTAGGGAGGAAAGAATATCATCTGGGACTCTATAGCTGCTGAAGCTACCAAGTTCAGAGTATATTTTAATTTCATTAATGATAAAGACAGTATAGCCATCACAACCAGAATCATATGCAATGTTGTGAATGAATCTTTAGAAAAGAAACCATCATAATGGGCACAAAAGACCATAAATATACTCAACTCCATTCCTATTGCATACCTTCAGACCATTGGGGTTAAAGATAGAACTACATTGATTATCTGGGCTAGGAGGGTTATCGGTAAACATAGCCTGTTGAAATCAGTCCAAACCAATGAAACACAAATGGAAAAGAGTGTACAAGAGTTCAAGGATTTGTTCGAAGAAATTTTTATCAAAGGACTTCCACCATTTTGGGATGGCAAGGGAAAGTTGTATGATGAGGAAGAACATAATGCTCATTTGAATTAGTGTAGAATGTATGATTCCAATTTAGAAACCCTGGAGGAAAATCTGAAAGGAGCTACATTAGTTGAGCATCTGATATCAAACTTTGAAATTATGAATTAGTTCAAATCAGTCAATCTTGAATTTCCAGGCATGATGTATGCTTCTTTCATTGACTTGGAAATTATGATAAAGGAAATGAAAGATTATGATATCCCTTATGACTCGCAATGGAAGGAAATAATCAGGTTGGGTAAGACAAAATGCAGTTTTCCAGGGCCCAGTAAATGATTTCCATATGTCACTAAAAATGGTAGATCACGTGGAAGACCAGAGCAAAGCAAGTGGTGAGGAAAGGGACTGAAATGCCAGAGGAGCTAGCATCTGGATCAAGAATGTTTTCTTGCTAATCATTGTAATCGGTTTCAAAACTAAAACGTTTCTTTGTAATCATTGTAAT
Organism: Picea sitchensis; assembly: GCA_010110895.2. Taxonomy (NCBI): domain Eukaryota; kingdom Viridiplantae; phylum Streptophyta; class Pinopsida; order Pinales; family Pinaceae; genus Picea; species Picea sitchensis. The sequence continues at coordinate 485,281 of SNQJ01S0005998.1, forward strand.
CGGTTTCAAAAAATGAAACATTTCATTTTAATCATTTTAATCGGTTTCAACCGAAGGAACTCAACTTGTATAAATATTAGGAGTTCCAAATGTATTAGGGGTTGGAATAAGTGCAATGGAACGATTTCAGCTATTTGAAACTTGAATGTAATTTTTTGAAGTTAAATAGAATGCACATGTAGATGTCTTGAAATCCCCACGAAAATATTCTAATGGTGGTGGTCTGAGTTTCATCTTCTCTCTTTGTATGTATTTCCTGTGTGCTTGAATTCCATTTTCATTGTCTTCTATTTAAATTGGATAGTTAAAGGTTCATAATTCATCCTGTGATGCCCTCGACTGTAGTAATTTAAACTATGTTAAGTTCTTCCTAACTAAGTCAGAATTCATTTATTTAATGCTCTGGTACAGTTATATGTTTCCCTTTCTTCTTACACTTTTCAAATTAAAATTTATAACTCATATTTATCGCCTCACTTAGCCTTTATCCTCTGGAGAGTTCTACCGACGATTTAGTGCTTCCATTCATTTTCATAATTTTGACTCCATAGACCTAAGTGTCCCTCCCGTTCCTTGCCAGTAAAATTATAAAAATCCCTTCAAAGCAACAAAACCTAGCCAATGATTTGTTAAAGAAAACTCCTCTATTAAATACCAAGTGACACCAAAGATCCATCTCTGCACTAAGAAGGCTAGTACCCATCTCTAAAGTGGTTTGTAGGTTACCTCTGTCATTTTTTTTATCATCAAAACAAATTTACAGAGTGCTAATAGGGATCATGACCAACTAACACACATTTTCCTTGGGATTATCACTAGACTAGTGCATTACTCATGATTCCCTGATCTCCTCCTCACTTCGCTTTGTTTCAGTCAGTTATCTGAAAACTGAGAAACTAGTTAACTCAGACTAGGTGGCAGTTTACTCTCGTAACTATCAGTGTGTGTCCATATCACTCTAAACCACCACTATGGCGAATTGGTTTCTCCTCCATTGAACATTAATTGAGTTATACATAATATATCATGTGTAAATTATCATTCATTCATTTGGTTAATGCAATTCTTTGATTCTCTCTCTCTCATTTCCATCTTTTCTCTTTTCTCTACAAACTGTGTATGTATTCTTACTAGATAGATCTTATTTGTGTAGGCTCACTCAAATTTTCATGGTATTAGAGATGACATATTTATAGGAAAAAGACACACCAGATTATTTTTGTAGGTATCGAAGATTGAAGACAACGGGAAAAATGGAATTTCCAAAAGAATTCATTATTACAACATACACTTTCTTTGCATGGAAGGACAAGATGATAATGCATCTTTGAAGAAGAGGATTATATAGGTTAACCATGGACACAGGGACCAAACCCACATGAACCATAGAAAAATCGATGTATCTGAATCAGATGGATGAAGCATTTGGAACTATTTTCATTTTCATTTTTCCTAAGCTCCTCTTTCACATATCCTCCTATAAAACCCCCAATGAATTATGAACTAGCATGGAAGGAATTTTTTGCAAACAAGACGAGATGAGGGGACATATACTCTAGGTGTAATTGCTCACTTTGGATCCAAAAACTTTCGACAATATCCAAGATTTCTTTACCAAATATAAGGATTTTTTGTCGTAACTCAAGGATCGCGGGGTCGATAAATATAAGGAGAAGCAAATGGTTCTTACCATTGTCTCCAAACTTGGTCCAAAATACTCAGTATTTGTATCCACATTTCATTCAGTTAGGCTCGCCTCTAGAGCTACCTAGAAAATTCCGTCTCTTGAGGTCTTTATTGAGTCTCTGACGTGAGAGCAGAACAAGCTCATCAACATGAGAAAAATCAAAGGCCCATAGGCACATGCTCTTGTTGTGAAAGATGGTAGTAGTCACCTAAATAAAAAATATAAAAACCAAGAGAAAAGGAAGGAACATGAAAATCCAAAGAAGGATGGGTACTCAAAACCATTTAATGATTCCTCCGGATCCAAAGGTGAAAAGGAAAGAAAAGGGGAGAAATGCACTTACTACCATAAATTATTCCATTTACAATCCGTATGTATGTAGAAATAGATAGGTCAAATGGCCCAAATAATTCAACAAAACAACCATGGAGATTGCATTCACGAGGGTGCCAAGAAGAAGAATCCAGAAGACCAAAATCCCAAGAAAGGTAATTCTAGCCATTCTTTGATTTCTATTGACTCCTCTCCCAATTCTTGGATTGTATATTCAGGAGCATCACACCACATGGAATCCAAAAAAGAAGTTTACTCTTCATTGGACGCATGAAAATGTCATGTTATTATGATGGGGGACAAGTCTCAGGTCAAGTTCATTGGAAAAGGAAGAATTGAAATCCTAAACAAAAGCTTCGAGAATGTTCTACACATTCCCAAACTCTCCATCAATCTTCTCTCTATGTATCAAATGACAAACTCTGGCACCAGAAAGAGAGTAATATTCACACTTGATGTTGTGCACATCTATGACTTGCAAACCAATTCAATTTTTTCTATTCGTGAGGTAAAACATCAATCCAAACTCTACACATTTTCTGACATTATTGAACCAGATTTTGCATTACTGCTTACCCATGCTGATGAAAATAGTAGGATATGGCATGAAAGGTTCGGGCATTTAAATTTCATATATATGAAACATATTAGAAAGCATGGAATGGTTGAAGGTCTACTTGTGTTAAGAACCAAATATCAATATAGCATAGAAAAACCTCATAATAAGTACTCAACGCCTTGAAAAAGAGAGAATTCCAGATAATAAGCCTCTTCGAGGGGGGAACCTCCTTATACACCACATAAATTTACAAATACAAGATTATTCTAAATGAAAAGGTCTCCTTGGTATATATAGGAGACTAGGAGGTACAATTAAAACTAATGGACCCAAGACAACATAAATAAAATAACATTACTAATGTACTATGCCCCAATTAAGGGGTAATGTGCCACTATTTATGGCTTAACATGCCCCTCCCCTTCAGAGAAATGTTGTCCACAACACTTGATTAATTCTAGATTCTTCTGTATAAAAGACTCATCTTCCCAAGTGGAATCTTCAACAGGTAGTTTCATCCACTTAATGAGATACTTTGAAATGGATCTATAGGAGACTAGGAGGGACAATTACAACTAATGGACCCAAGACGACATAAATAGAATACCATTACTAATATAATATGCTCCAATTAAGGGGTAATGTGCCACTATTTACGGCTTAACATGCCCCTCCACTTCAGAGAAGTGTTGTCCACAACACTTGATTAATTCTAGATGCTTCTGTATAAAAGACTCATCTTCCTAAGTGGAATATTCAACAGGTAGTTTCCTCCACTTAATGAGATACTTTGAAATGGATCTATTCCTCATCTGGTGAATTCTTATGTTAGTGATAGCTTTAGGCTCCAATATGATTTTTCCTTCCTCGTCAAGTTATGGAAATATAGTTTGAATTGGAATCTTGTGACCTATAACCTTTTTTAATCATGAAACATGGAAAACTGGGTGTACGTGTGAAGATGTAGGAAAATACAATTTGTATTCCACAATACCAATCTTCTGCAACACCTTATAAGGGCCATAGTACTTTGGTGATAATTTATTATCCTTCTTGGCTTGCTTGAGGGGCATATTTTTGTATGGTTGTAGTCTTAAAAACACCCAATCCCCTACTTCAAAACTTCTTTCATTACAATCTTGATCTTCTTGTTTTTTCATGCGATTATGTGCCATGGTCAGGTTGTCATTTATGATTTGGAGAACTTGTTGTTGATGCTCGATGTGATCTTCCACTGCTTGAACCTTAGATTTTTATTTTAGAGAAGAAGTGATGGAAGGAGGATGGTATTGATATAGTGCCATAAATGGTGTTAGTTTTGTTGCAGTATGAAAGGAAGTGTTATGCCACCATTCTTCCGAGGGTAACCATTTGAACCATTGTGTTTTTTTATCAAATACAAAGAAATGAAGGTATCCTTCCAGACATTTGTTCACTATCTCGGTTTGTCCATTAGATTGAGGATGATAGGATGAGATATGAGCCAATTGAGTACCCAAACAAGAAAATAATTCTGTCCAAAAATGTCCAATGAAGATGGGATCTTTGTCACTTACAATAATATTTGGGGTTCCATGTAGCTTTTGAACTGTCTCCATGAATGTGGTGGAAATTGTACTGTCTTGAAGGGATGAGAGAGTGCACAAAATTTTGCGTACATGGTCAGTCTATAAACAATCACAATGATGACACTCTTTCCCTCAGACTTCAGGAACCTTATGATGAAATCCATGGAAACATCTTCCCAACATTGACTTGGGATGGCTAATGGTTGTAAAAGACTCAGGGTCTTAAATATTTCCACCTTATTTTGTTGAAAAACCAAACATTTTGCCACAAACCTTTGAACATCAATTTTAAGGCCATCCCAAAAAAAATGCTTCTTGACCCTATGGTAGGTTTTCAAAAATCTAGAGTGCCCTCCTACTAGAGAGGTGTATAATTCCAATAGTACCTTTTTTTTGAGTTGGGATTTCTTACATAAATATAAGTGATCGTTGTACCATAGTGAATCATTTTTCCATGTAAATCTATCTGATGCATCAAAATCCTACTACAACCTTTGAATGAGAGTCCACATGTTTTTGTCCTTCTTCCATTCATCCCTTGCTTCTATTATCAAATCAGGTTTGATGATTGAGATAGCACAGAGAAAGGCCTCAACATGTTCATCCTTTCTTGAGAGTGCATTTGGCACAACATTGTTCTTCCCTTTTTTATAGATGATTTCAAAATCATAACCCAATATCTTGGTCACCCATTTTTGTTGTTCTTTTGAAGATAGTCTTTGTTCCAAGAAATATTTAAGACTATCATGATCTTTTTTGACCTTGAAGTGCCTACCTATTAGGTAAGGGTGCCATTTCTTCAATTCATGTAGTATTTCCATCATTTCCTTCTCATAAATGGGTTTGTGTATGTCCTTTTCCTTGAATGGTTGAATTTCAAAAGTAAGGGGCATTCCTTCTTGCATTAGAATAACACCAATGCCATCTCCCAAGGAATCACATTTCAAAATAAAGGTTTTTGTGAAGTCTAGTGTGGTCAAGACAAGAGCTTTTCACATCGCCTCTTTAAGTTGTTCAAAATCTTGAGTTGCCTCTGGAGTTCATGAAAATGCATCCTTCTTAGTTAATTTTGTTAAATGTGCTGCTTTTCTTCCATAGTTCCAAACAAACTTGCGGTAGTAACCAGTCCATCATGGCCTTAATCTTATTGGGGTCTACCTTTACACCTTCATGAGATACAATATGACCCAAATACTCTACCTCCTTCACCCCAAAGAAACATTTGGATGGTTTGGCATATAGTTTTTTCTCCTTTAGTAGTTGTAGCACCTTGTCAACATGTTGCACATGATCCTCCCAAGACTTGCTATAGATTAGTATATCATCAAAAAATGCTAACACAAATTTTCATAGGAAGTTCTTTAAAATGGAATTCATTAACCTTTGGAATGTGGAAGGTGCATTTGTAAGGATAAAATGCATGACCAAAAATTCCTAATTGCCTTCATGAGTTCTTTATGTTGTTTTTGGGATATATGCTTCCTTCATTCTAATCTGATGATACCTTCAATGAAGATCCAACTTTGTGAAACAAAGTGCTCCATGTAGTTCATCTAACAATTCATCAATGATGGGAATGAGAAACTTATATTTACTAGTGATCTTGTTGAGCTCTCTATAATCTAGACACATACACCATGAAACATCTTTCTTGAGTACCATTACCACCGATGTAGAGTAAGAACTTTGGATAGGTCTAATAATGCCCACCTCTAACATTTCTTCAACCATATGCTCAATTTCACTCTTCTGGGCATAAGGGTATCTGTAAGGCCCAATGTTAGGAGGAACACTCCTACGAATTAGGTGAATAGCATGATCATAATTTTGAGTGGGTGGAAGACCTTTGGGAATATATTCAAATACTTTGGAATGCTTATCAATGATCCCTTGGATATCTAGGGGAATATATGTCTTAGATGTTTGAACATCTATTGACCATAGTTGTCAAATTACACCCTGATGCCCCTTTTTCAATAATTTTGTCATTCCATTAAATCTTATCACCTTACCGGGTTTCCCTATGATACCCCTTAACTCAATTTTTTTTCCTTCCAGTGAAAATTTCATGAAAATCTCTTGAAAATTAAAATCCATTATTCCTAATGATTGTAACCATTGGATTCCTAGTATGAAATCAACACCACCCATGGGTATAGAAATCATTGGACTATACATTACATATTACCCCATAGTAAAATTGATCTCATTGCATTTTCCTAAGCAATTGATAGTTCCTCCATCTGCAATCATTACTTGAAACTTTGGTGCTGGATATACAAAGCAATTGAGATCTTTGGTTAATTTATAGTGAATGAAATTATGAGTACTACCTGAATCAATTAGAACTATTAGCTTTTTATTTTTGATGTATCCTTCGATCTTGAGGGTTTGAGGAGTGTTAATTACAGCCAATGCATTACATGATATCGTGGGAGTCAACTCTTCAGAAGAAATCACTTTTATGTTTTCATCTTGAGATGGTTCTTGTTCTTTTTCTTGTTCTTCTTCCTCTTCACAATCTATGTAGAATAATTTCTTCTCACCACACTTATGTCCCTTACTGTACTTGTTGTCACAATTAAAGCATAACCCTTTTTATTTTCTTTCCTCCAATTGTTGAGGTGTCAAACTTGTAGGTTGAGTTGTTTTAGAAGCAGGAACATTATTCTCTCGATAGATGTTAGGAGTGGTCCTTGTAGTAGCCAAAGCCATATTTTTACTTTCAACATTTCTTGCCACCTTGAATGCATTCTCCAATTATTTGGTTTCCTAAAGGAGAACTTCATGTTGAATGTTATCCTTTAAATTTCCTATGAATACATCAATCTGGTACTCCTATGGAATATCTGTTACCTTTAAATTCAATCTTTGGAAGTTCTCAATTTTCACTGCAACTGAACTCTTTTTCTTGAGATTTATCAATTGGCTAAAGAAGGTATTTCTCCTTTTATCCTCATAGTGTCCTATCATTTCTTCCGTGAATTTCTTCCAAATGACGAGTGATTTGTGAGAATAAATCGATCGATACCACACAAATTGATTGGGTTCTAAATATAAAGAATAAATCTGTACCTTTTGTGTATGTGGAAGATCATGTAGATCAAATCATTGCTCCATCTGAAGTATCCATGTGATTGGCTCCTTGCCATAAAAATTCCTCATATCGATCTTATGAAAGTGGCTGGTCTTGAACCCAAATTTGGAGTTTCTCCATTATTGATTAATTTTCCTTGTGTCCTCATCATGAATTTATTGGGATACATTTTCACTTTTAGGTGTCCTCTCTATTAGGAATTTTTTCAATCCTTCCATGATTTCCCTTTTTAAATCATCCATCATCCCTTGTAGTTCATTTTTTGTTACTATCTTATTTTGTAAATCATTTATGTCCCTAAGAATTTCTTAACCTTCATCTAGAGTCCAAGTAGGATTGTCCAGAGGGTTATTTGATGTATAAGTTCCCTTTTTTGGCGGCATGTTGGCCAAGTATCACTTGTAAACCTTGATTTCGAGGTGGTTCTACTAGACGATCTTTCTTCTATTGTATCTCAAAAAATTTGGCCCTTCTGGGTATGAATATTTATTTTTTGTAGTTCTCTAATATTTCTTCTTTGCAATGCCATAGGTCTGATCAAAATTGGATGTGCCAAGTTGAAGTTATGGTAACTTCCCCACAACATGCTTGTTTTTTTTCCTTCCAGGAGAGCATACTTATAAAGCGCTCCAAGATCACAATATATGATATTTGATTCTGAAAATTGTACCAAAAATAATAAAGATTGTCCACTGTCCAATGCAAATGGTCTCACTTAATTTGGATACTCACTGAAGAAGATATATTTTTTTACCTGGAAGACCTGTTTGAGACTAGTTAATATGACTAGCCAGATACCCTATCTTGCACAGGGTTTATCTACAAAATTAGGACGACCCATAAGATGAAATTTTTATGACAACTACTTTGATAATGTATATGAATATCCTATGGATTTTAGGGTATGAAACATTACATAAAACAATTCATAGAGAAAATTACATGATGACTAAATTAAGGATGATTCCATAACCCTATCTTACACAGGCTATATCTCCAAAAGTATAAGGCCTCAGGAGATGAAAGTTTAATGCAACTTAAATTGATCTGTATAAACAATATCCACCAAGGGGTTCCTTCTGAAATGTCATAGAAAAAAATTTATAGCGGAAATTCTGATGTGTCTCAGATGTAGCAGTGAAACCCCAAGACCTTGAGCTCTAATACCAAATGTTAAGAACTAAATATCAACATAGAATAGAAAAAACTCAGAACAAGTACTCCATGCCTTGAAAAGGAGACAATTTCAAATAATAAACCTCTTTGAGGGGGAAACCTCCTTATACACCACATAAATTTCCAAATACAAGATGATTCCAAATGAAAAATTCTCCTTGTTATATATAGGAGACTATGAGGTACAATTACAACTAATGGACCCAAGATGACATAAATAAAATAACATTACTAATGTAATATGCTCCAATTAAGGGGTAATGTGCCACTATTTAGGGCATAACAACATGACATCCACTTCTCCAAAGTAATTTGTGAGAGATGTGTTCTTGGAAAAAACCCTCGAGAGAAATTTGATAAAGGAAAGAGTCGAAAGGCCTCCTTTCCTTTGGATCTGATACATAGTGACCTCATGTGCCATTTTTCGCATCCATCAATCATTAAAGCAAGGTACATGCTCATTTTCTTTTATTATTTCTCATGCTTCACATGGATTTTCTTTCCCAGGAAAAAATCTAAGGTCTTTCAACACTTCAAAGATTTCAAATCCCTTGTTGAGACAAAGTTAGGAAAGAAGACTAAATTCATTTGAACAGATAATGGGGGGGATTATATCAGCCATGAGATACAAAATATTTTTCTTGAGTCCAGGATTCAATTACAACACATGATTCCTTATAATCCGTAGCAAAATGGAGTGGATGAGAGGAAAAATAGATCCATGAAAGAGATGGCATCATGCATGATGCATGAAAAGTCACTTCCATAGAGATTATGGGATGAAGCATTTAATTGTGAAACCTACATCCAAAACATATCTCCCCATATATGTATCAAGGATAATATTCCCCAAAAGTCTTGGAGTGGCCTAATACCAGAAGTGACCCACTTTCGTATATTTGGTTCTTGTGCATGGGCAAGGATTCCCACTGAGAAGAGGAAGGCACTTGATCCACAGAGTAAAAGTTGTATCTTTGTTGGATACCCCAACAATGTGAAGGGATACAAACTCATTGATATCTCCTTATATCAGCTCATCATTGAGTGTAGTTTCCAATTTGAGGAAATTATATTGCATGTACCTTAGAATCCGCATGAAGACACTTTTGTTCTTCCACCTGTCAGAGATGATGAACATGCACATGCTGAATATTCTTCAGATGAGAGTTCTAATTCATAGGATTCAAATGATTTAGATACAGATTCAGTACAATTAGATGTAGAGTCAATGCATGCAGATGTAGATTCAAAGCTAGAGTTGAGGCCCAAGTGGGCCAAGACTATTCTTCAGGATCCAAGAGATATTGTTTGGGATCCAATGGATACTAGGAGGACTCGATTTGATTTCGAGGAGCCTCCTCTTGCACTCACTACAAATAAATTGATGCCACCTAGGAATATTTTCTTGGTTCAATCTTCATATCCACAATCCTATGGTGAGGTTGTCAGGAATCTATTTTAGGAATCTGCCATGCAGGAGGAGTACAACTCCCTCCTTGAGAACCAGACTTGGGATCTAGTTCCCCTTCCTATAAAAAGGAAACATATCAGGTGCAGATGGGTCTACAGGGCCAAGAGAGGAGTGGATGGATAGGTTAGCAGATACAAAGACGGGCTAGTTGTCAAAGTTTCTCAACATGTGGATGACATTGAATATGATCATACCTTCTCTCCAGTAGCGAAGATGGATTCCATACGTTTGGCACTTGCCATTGAAACAACCAAGGGATGGAAAGTACATTAGATGGACATGAAGAATGCATTTCTTCATGGAGATATATTTGAATATAAAATTTTCTATGGAGAAACGTGAGGGATTCATGCATGATTGATATTTGGTATGTCGAATGAAGAAGTGTATTTATGGCCTCAAGCAGGCCCGAGGACATGGTATGGAAATATGCACTCCTGACCTATTTTCACATAACTTTGCACGTTTTAATTCAGACCCGAATGTTTACATGCTTAGGATGACTTATTCAATTCTACTCCTAGTTTTGTACGCTGGTGATTAGTTGATGACCGATTCTTCGACTTCAGTGATTGTTGCAATCAATAGGATTTTGCATGACAAGTTATTATTGACGAACATGGGTCCGCTACATTTTTTCCTTAGACTTGAGATCAATTAGGATGCATCACACATCAAACTATCTCAGGACAAGTATGCATGAGATATCCTCGAGATATTTGACATGAAAAACTAAAATTCTTCCCCGACTCCTTTCCTATTCAGAGTCAAACTTGAGGATGAAGGGGAGACTCCACTGGTGGACAATAAACTATACAAAAAACTAGTTGGGAACTTTTTTTATCTCACACACTCCAGACCAAACCTCCCCTATTCACTTGGAGCAGTCTCCAGGTTCATGCAAGAGCCACATGAGCTACATTGGAAGGATGCAAAGCATATCCTTTGATATGTACAGGGAACCATCACCTTTTGGATTCACTATACATAAGACTCTACAATGGACCTCATCGGGTTCACTGATTTATGCTAGGCTAGTGATAGAATTGATCGCAAGTCCACCTCTTGTTATGCACTCAGTCTAGGTTCCACGACCATCTGTTGGTCAAGCAAGAAGCAGGATGCTATTTCTTTATATTCAGTCAAGGGAGAGTACAAAGGTGTAGTTAACATAACCATTCAGGCTATGTGGCTACAACATTTTATCACTGAGTTGGGCATTGAGCTTCATCAGTCAATTTTCATCTGGTGTGACAACCAGAGTACTCTGAATTTCTACAGAGATCCAGTTCAGAGGCAGTGTGTTGAGGAAAAGATATGAAATGATCTTACTCAAACATTTTTAGAATCTTCTTGGATAAAGGAAAATAGACGAGAATATCACCCTATGTTTATAGCCATCAAAATTAATATCCTAACTCACAAGTATTGATTATGAGTGCTTAGGTCAGTTTTTTATAAATAAAATCTTGCTGAAAAATTCATTATTTTTGTGTTTTTCTGAACATAATAGATGCTGAAATAAATATAGAGACAGAATTGAAGACATCAAATCGATAATCAAAACAGATGAGACATAAAGCAATCCTTTATTTCATTCCAATTCATCAAAGAATCTTTCTCTTTACAAAATTTCATGAGGAATTTTGGACCAAAGTCAAACTTAGACGTCCCCGATGAAACATACAAAAGGAATTCTGATAGAAAATAAAAAAACTGAACTTGAAAAGTTGGATCAAATTGCCACATATTCCTACCCACTCGACTCTGCACAATAGCCTTTGTCAGTCATGAAAACTAATTAAAAAACAAAAAAGTCTACACAGACTATCAAAGATAGATCAACACCTCTGAAAAACAAGTGTCTGAATGATGGAATTCAAACCTGAATCTTGTTGTCTACAATAAGACCCTGCTATCATAAAAAAAAAATAGGCCTTGAATAAATTAAAGAATGAATGAAAAATGAATTATCTCAACAAAAACTCAAAGAGCATACCGTAGTATGCTTCTCCTTCGATCCTCCTTTTGTTCCTCCTTTTCCTTTTTCCTTTAACAAAATTAGAATTGGTTGAAGTAGTTGAACTACTTCATTACTTAAGTTAACTAAAATTCAACCAACTTTTATTTAGGGGGAAAAGTAATAAGTCATAATAAGGGTTTTTTAAATAAATAATAACTAGTATGTGGGACCCCTTGTGACTCCGTTTACATTTTAACAATCATAACACAACTAGTTAATTAAACAAACATCCCTCCTTGTGAATCCTATCATCACATTCATATTTAACAATTTATCTCAATTATATTTGCAATTATTTCCAAAATATATTACCCATATATCCAAAAAACATGTTGTCCAAAAAAATCTTAAGTCAACTGTCCTCGACAATTAATAAACAAAAAGAACTTAAAATCCATATTTTCCAATCTGAGATGCAATCTTTCCCTTGTTGTTGCTGTCACCTTTTGATCTCTCTGAATTTTCCTTAGGCTGTGCTAATCCTTTAGGCCTAATCTCATTTATCACATGAGAAAAATCATCCCTCAAATGCATGCGAGAGGACACAGATTTATCAGATCCATTGGAGGGTGAGGAAGGGGTAGCAGTGGATTTTCCTTTGTCAGGGGCATGTTGGGCTTCAGTTTTAAACCTTTTACTTGGATGGGAGGAATGAAATAGTGAGTGGATAGGGGCATCTTGAACAATTTGATTGATAGGAGGGGAAGCAGGTAAAGACAAATTGGGCTAGCCATGATGTTGGGAGACTGTCGGGTGGACAATCTCTTGCCATCTATTGTTTTTGGGAACCTCAGGTTGCAATGAGACATGAGGGGGAACAAGAATACCAGGGACCTGTGGGGCTTATAAGGGAGGCCTTTCAGGACTAGGTTGGACCACTCCTTGCCCAATCAAATTAAAAAACCCATCTTGAAATAGCTGGCCTACCTCTTGCAAGTCTGCATCAAAGTGTATGGATAATCTTGGCCTTCTTGAGCCTCTGTTCCAATTAAATCTTCCTCGGTTACCTCTACCATGGCTACCTCAGCTGAAAAAACTCATTCATGTATGCATAATTAATTAGCAAATAGTTCCTTTAACAACCATACATGAAAACTCTTTTTAAAATATGGAATACATTTTGGATCAACAACATATCAGACTCATGTAATCCAATCCATACAGATTTATTAACCATTTTCCATGAGTAGGGGGTGAACAAAGGTTCTGGGATATGTGAGGGGTTGTATTGAGATAAAAATGTTAAAATGAGAGGGAAAATATCACGATTAATGCTCATAGACAACAAACAATAAATTGTAATGTAAACCAAAGAACATATCACTGCAATCATTCCTGTGATCTTAAATTGTTACAACACATAGTTCCTCTTAACTGTAAACAAATTTTAGGAACAGGGTATGGATAATCGATATGGGAAGGTGAGGGGATTATAATTAGTGAAAAGTTAAATAATGGTAGGGGAAAAGATAGAATATTGTTCATAAAATTAATTAAGTAATCCATAAAACAACTATGTATTTCATGCAAACGATCCAACACTAACCAAATAATTACTGTGATCAATTAGAAATTATTGTGTATAATTTAACCATTACCGTGTGTTAAAATTTCTCACTGATCTCATTAAACCTTTAACACCTTCAATCAACACAGTCTCATCTTACTCAAAACAATATGCCTTCCAAACAACCTATATAAGAAATATGTTTCCTCTCACTTGTCCCATTTAATATTTAAAAAAAAATCTAATGAACACACAGTCATTTGTTTCAACTATGTTCAGAATCAAAACCATCAACCATTGTCCATAAATTATTTTCTCAAATAAAAACCAGACACAAGTTCTTTTAAAACTGCACCCAATTCCATTCCTCTAATCAATTTTACAATTAAATTGCAATGAAACCATACTGTTATAAAACCCGTGCCCATCTCTAATGGTGCAATCAACGATACGATGCAAGATATCCATAAAACATACACAACAAGAAACCAAGTCTCTAACATCTAATCTCAAATTTGTAATGATCTCGATCGGGACATATCAAACACACAACAACCACCAAAACAATTTATAACACGCTGTAGGAACAACGCAGACCAATCAAAACACAAAGAACCTTTATGTGACTGTACATGTCTAATTTCTCTGAATCAAAACATCAAATGATGCTGAGTTATCAATCCAATACAAGGAGGCAACAACTATATGCCCAATTCCATTTCTCAAATCAACCAATGAAATCATGTTGAGCTATCGATTCAACTGTCAAAATGAATAATGTAACGTCCATATAGCCATGATAACAACCACTGTCAATGTTATTAAAAGATACAAGCCAACAATCAACCACTATCGATGATGCTCAACCAACTCATAACAGTCAACAATGTGCCCAATAGGATATAACTAGCTTAATTAATCACATTCGGGATTGACTAATCAAGGGTGGGCTCTAAGTAATCAAGGGCTCGCTCGGTGGAACCAACACAGGGAGACTGGAGTCGACNACGAGACAACACGATGGTCACACAATCCATGCAACCGACAACTTGCAAGATAAGGTGACAATTCACACCCAATAATATAGATTATGAACAGAGGAGCAGAGGCTTCTTACTGGCCAGTAATAACACCGAGAACACGCAGGGCATAACGCTCGTGGTTTTCCTAAAAAACCAAATAATGCTAATATAAATGTAGTGCTCAAGTAATAACAACCAACCCTAAGAAAACTTCTTGGCATAATAGCCACCATAACCAACTCTGTAGAGACCAATGATATAAAACGAGTCCACAACCAGGCGAAAAATGATATGCAGTGACCCAAACAAGGTTCAAGAATTACACAGAAAACCCCATAGAAACAATTAGAACTGGGTATGGTTACTAGGACTGTTTGGAGACAAATAACAAGTCTAGACATGAAACCTTCCAATAAAAACCCATAAATACAACATAGAGCCTTCGTGGCTTCCATCACATAGAATAATCAATGAAATCATGAATTCAACCATCAAAGTTCAAATTTTCATCGAATAACACACAAACAACTAATTCAAAGAGACACCTTGGTTTTACACAGTTGTTATCCTTAAGAAAAGCACAGACCAATACATCACCAAGACAATATCTATTTCATAAATAAAGTGAGTTCATTGATGGCGAAAAAAAAACATACCTGTAACCAAAAGCCTTAAAAACGCGAGCTTGGTCAAGAAGTTCCTTCCTCACCTGAATATCAGAGGTTAACCACAACGAAACAGAATTGAACAATAGAAAATCTAGGGTGACAACCAGTGGGGGGAAGTATGGAGTGATGTGAACTAAATGCACATCACCTCCATCTTCTCCTCATTCAATTTCATAGTACATGCCAGCCAGCCAATAGTTAAATCATTCCATTAATCCATGCATCGAAACTAACATACCTTGCTTTCCAAATGCGCCACCTGATACCACATTAACTATTGCAAAACATACCATAATGTATATCAAATGTGCCCTCATATAAATCAATAACCTCGTATAGCCACAAACATTTCTAGTTAGGACTAACATCATTCCCATTAATTTCAATTTATCATAGTATAGTATAGCATAACATAGTTTCCTTTCTTAGATTTTTCATAGGTCTCTTTTCAATTGCTCTTATTTGTTGTTACTAACATGTATCACGTGCAGGTGTAACAAGTAATGAATCAAGGCGCCAATAACAAAGGCAATAACGGTTAACATAATCCATCATGACATGAGATCAGAGCCTAGAGCCAACACATAACATGCATTATCCATCATCCATTTGTCGCAAATAGAACCAAAATTTAACCATCAATCATGTAGAGCCCTGTAAGCAGTTTCAAATAACAACATAAATATCAAATAAGAACCTGATATTCCAATCTACAAGGGGGTCCCACCTACTAGAATTACATATCATTAGCTTATAAATAATAGGCTTAGCAATACTTTGCGGGCGAAATCCTCATTGTGATTTTTATCGTCAACAAAATGGTGACTCCACAGGGAAATTTGTTCCCAACATATTTAGAACTTATAACACATGGTTTTGTAGACCAAGAACAAGAGGTCAAGAATATATAAGCATGAATATTGTGCAATAGGGGGAAGTGAGCGGATTTAATGGAAAAATGACCCAGAATTTGGGAATAACTCATGAAAAATGTTAACTATGAGGGGGTTTATCCTTGTATGCATAATCATTCAACCAGAGCTTGCTCTTTATTTCAAGGAGAAAAAATTATGGACTTGCTCTTTTAAATTCTCAAATGGATGAAGAAATGGAGAGCAAAAGCGAGAGATAACCAATTTCTTTAAAAGACAACAATGAGAGTAGATAACAAATTCAAGTGCTTTCAGGGGGAACATCGTAACAGTTGTGTAATCTTGATTTTTATTGACTAACAATATCTTGCAGGAGTGTCATTGTGAAAAAACTGATCCAACATCTTATTCTTGACCAAAATCAACTAAAAGAAGAAAAATAAATAAAAATCATGATAGAATCGAGATTACAAAAATTTAAAACAATAGGAAATAAAATGCCAGAAATGTAAAAGCAGTAGGAAAGAAAAGAAGAAATCAAACTACTGTAATGGAAGAAATAAAGTAATGAAAAACAATCGAAGCAAAACTAGACTACTAATATATATAAAATCCAAACAATGTTAGAACTTTTCAAGTTGGTTCCACGTAACGTTTCAGGTGAGAACCATTAGTGTTGTAGGAAAACAATCACTCCTGTAAATCCTTTAGAATGTAAGAGTTAGTACCCAGGACAAAAATGATCTGGAAAGGAACCAGCCATAATTTTTGAGACTTCGAGACAATTGACATCCCTTTAAAGCAAACAATTAGATAATCAAGATAGATATGAATAACTTCATCAATCAGATCGTCAGGAGTTATTTGCATAGGTATTTTAAAAGTGGTAGTTGCATCAGATAATCCAGAAGGAATACATTCATAAGTCAAGGTACCACAAGTAGTAATAAAGTGCTTTTGATTTTATTTGGCTCTTTTACCCTGATTTTATTGTAACGGGAAAAAACATCAAGTAAGGGCATCATTTGTGACCCTGTGACTCACTACAAAATCATTTTTATGTTAGGGAGAGCAAGATAACATTTCATAATAGCCTGCTTAACTGTGCGAAAATCAATGCAAAATATGACATGCTCAGTGGCTTTCCAGATAGGGACCAACTCTGAAACCCATTCAGAATATTTGGCTGGAAAGATGATACCATCCTTCAAGATTTTTTCCAATCCTTTTCGAATAAATTCTTCCGGTGTAGGATTGATAGGTATTTGTTTTTGCCTAACTGGATTTATGCCTTCATTGATGGCGATGGCATGTTGCATAAGACTAGGATCAAAACCATGAAGATCCTCATAAGACCAAGCAAAAACATCTTGAAATTCACCAAGTAGCTCGGCAAACTTCATTTTCTCTTCATCGGAATATTGGGCACCTATTTTAACATTCTTTAGAGATTCGGGTGTCCCAATGTTTAAGGATATGGTTTCACCCACCTTCCTTTTTCAATCCTCTTATTTATGTCTCTATTTATTTCCTACATCACTCATTAAAAACAAACTCTTTAGAGGAGTCAAGCCCTTAGGAATCTTGTTATCTTCTATGGATATAATTTCATTGGGATTAAAAAGTTCATTTTGAATGAAAGAACAAATTCCCTAATTGTTAGCAAAGACCTGCAAAGCTTCTATGTTGTCAGGGATAGGTGGACAATATAGAGATTGAAAGGTACAATCAGGTCTGTGTGGCAGAAGTTGCCGATTAGGAGAGGTTGCAAAAAAAGATAACTGATCAACCATTGAGTTCAATTCCCTCTTAACATGAGTGATGTTGAAGGATAATAGGTTCGAGATAAGTGCCCAAACAATTTCGGTGTATCGTTTCATCAACTTGTTTCTAGGAGAGTAAATCTTACGTACAAGGTTCACAACAAGCTCGAAATCCCCAAAAACTCAAAGGTGACCACAACCAAGATTATAGGCGTTTTCAATGCCTAATAAAAAATCTTCAAATTCAATGACATTGTTCATGCAAGAAAACTCCATCCTATAAGAAAAGTTATGGATTTTTCCTACAGGAGATATCAAGATAATGCCATCACTGTTACCCTCATTAGCACATGAACCATCAAAGTGCATGTGCCACATACCATCATCTAAATCAATTTGTTCCAAGGGAATGTTATCCTCCTCAGCAAAGATGGAATACGCTCATAGGCCCTCTTTGATATATTTTACATTAGGTTGTGGGACACTCTCTATGTAAGGTGAAATCCTTCCTTCTCTAAGGACTATAATGTTTTTACCATTTCAAGGAACAGATAAATGTGTTTCGTCAAGTGAGAGCTATCCACATGTTAAATCTTGCCAATATATTCCCAAGATGATTGAGTAATTTCTTATTGGCATATTAATTACTTGAATGCTAAGGGTTGTCCTTATTTCAGGGTTTGCGCACAAAACTAAGGTCACATCTTTAATCTCACCTATGGTTGTTTGTTGTAGACTATTATAGGAGAGAATTCTTCTGGCATTTTCATTTGTACAAGACAATCCTAGATATTCCATAATAATCTTCGACATCAAAATTGGGCCTGAACCATCATCAATGAGGCAACAATGGGCGATCTTATCCATAATATTTACAGAAATATAAAACGGGGGATATTTTACAAGGTATATAAAGTTATGTACACCTACTTTATTTACAGACAAGTCCTCTTCATTCACCTCTTTAGAGAGGTTTGCTACAATAGAATATTTTCCTTCCATGAATTTTTTCAGATGCCTCTATTGTTCAAGGACGACAACCATGTCCAAAAGGGTTGCAACTGTTGGAAGATTGGTTGTTGTCATTGATGTCAACCCTAGTCATGGGTTTTGGACCGCAAGATTGATGAAGATATTTAGACATGAAGGAAAATGCACATGCAGATACAACACCCATGGATGGATAGTATACATCATGTTGCTTCCAGTGGTATGTGGCATGTCACTTGGATCCTCATGGTTGAGGAGAAATGAATTTTTGAAGATGACAAAGTGAATTG
>SNQJ01S0005998.1:507489-538278 GCA_010110895.2 Picea sitchensis
AACATTTTCCTATATTTTTTCAACATATTCATAAACATCTTGATAAATTTCACAAGTTTCATAATTGATTTGTTGTCTTTGTTTCTTTCTCTCACCTAATTTGATTTCTCGATACATAATACAAACTTCTAAGTACCCCTAACCGTTGGATGAACAATAACCTGTTAACCCATAATCCCTTATCCCTTCACCCCCTATAAAACCCTAAATAATTAAGTACCTCAATCCTTGACCCCTAATACTCCCTCATCTCTCAACCCCATACTCCCTCAACTCTCAACCCATTATAAATTAAATTGTGGTCTCCAAGTTGGGACCAGGGAAGTTTCCATCCACTTAACACTTGTGGTCTCCAAGTGAAATTAAGAAATAATATGACATAATGATGAAGATGAAATAAGAATATCATGTTGTTTTTGTTGGTTGTGACTATATATCTCACAAAGTATCTCTCTTTACACATGTCAAAAAAAGTGTCTATCTTTGTCTTTGTTGTCTTTGTTTAATTATATTATATTAATTTTTTAGTGTTTATATCATTTTAATATTTGTTATATACACTAATATTACTTGATTGTTTGTAATTATAAAGGAACGACTCTCTATTGCATTGCCCATGGAGGAAGACGTGGTTGTAGTACAAGCGTCTATTTAGGAACATAGAGCAAATATTGAAGATCAAGTTAATGTTCCTATGGAAGAATATTATGATGCTAATAACACAATTGAAGAATATGGGACAAATATATTGACCCAGGAGACAATTAATAATGCTAGATTGGATGATGATGATGATAAACTTGATGGTGTTTTTAATATACTTGTGCTTCAAAAGGAAACACAACCTCTTTATGAAGGATCCAAAACAAGTCTTCTCTCTTCTATATTGTTGGTGGTGAACTTAAATATTATGAATGGGTTTTCAAACACTTGTGTCACACAACACCTAAGGTATGTAATATGTTTTCTCACATTTAGTACATGATGATAAAGGCTTTATTTTTTCCTCTATTTTTATTGTTAGTTGGTCATCTGTAAAATTTGGATGCAATATCTACGATTAATATTCTTTACATTAACCAATCTTGATTTTTTGTGTTGTGTATTTTTAGGTGAATTTTTGTTACCATTGTTAAATGTTTTATGTATACCAATATATACATGCCATTATGAAATATATTGGAATGGAGTATCAAGTTATTCATGCATGTCCTGATGATCATATTTTGTATTATGGAGAACATGTGTCAAAGGAAGAATGTCCGAAATGTCAAATTAGTAGATATTGAATCGATCAAGTAACAAAAAAGGTGCCTCGCAAGGTTCTTCGTTATATTTACATAATTCCACGTTTGCAACGATTGTTCAGGTGAAAACTCACAGCACAGTTTATGGATTACCATGCAAAGAATAAAAGTAAAGATGGTGTTCTTCAAATGCTTGCATATGATTTTCATTTAAGAATATAGAGGAAATATGGCCACATTTTAAAGTCAAACCTTGTAATCATAGGATTTAATTTGCAACTGACGATGTCAATCCATTTGGAGAGCTCATATATACTTACTGACTGTGGCCTATTTTTGTTATCAAAGATAACATTCCTTCATGGATGTCAATAAAGAGGGATCACATAATGTTGGCAATGATTGTTCTAGGTATTGTTTTAGAATAATTTATTTTAACACGGTAACATCTCATTTGTCTTGTTTGTTTCATAATGTTTTTTTTTTACTCATATATGTTCAATTATGTCTTATAATTATGTTTGATATTTTTTTATTTACTCATATATGTAGTAAATATCTATTGTATGTTCAATCAATTAGGTAAGTACCAAGTCAAAGATATGAATGTGTATATAGAGCCTCTTATCGATGTGTTACTAGAGTTATGGAAGGGAATGACTATGTATGATATCTCTATACCAGTAGGTGCACAAAGGGAATTTCAATTCCATGCAATGCTTGTATGGAAAATTCATGATTTCCCCAGGGATAACACATTTATGTGGTACATTATAATGTTTTTTTTTTTTTTCGTAAGCGAGTGTAAGAAGTTGTATTACTGAAAAATAGATTATGATACAAAAAAGGGGGGCCTTCTGGCCTTCCTAGTAGGAAACCAGACCAGGGGTTCCCAAGTTGGGATTACTGATATATATGAGGGTTGAGACTGGTTTTCCACCAGGGGAAATCAGGCAAGTCCCACCATAACAAGTTTGAAAAGGAAAAGTATCATAGACATAACAAAAAACAGACACGGAGACTATGCACTAGGTTGGAGAGGCTAGTGGTCGAGCTAACCATTCGACTAGCCATTCACTCGTCCAGGAAAATGACGTGTTTCTTCCCGTCATCTGCCCGGGTCTTATTATCCTCCTTCTGGGAGATCGTGTGAGTCTTCTTGATGTGGGTTGGCGCACCATGTCCATCAGCTGGCGTGATGTCCATGTGATGGACATAGTGCAGATAGAGGTGAAATTGAGTAGCCAACCGCTTCATCTTGGATTTTTGATCCTTCTCGACCTCGACTAATAGATTGGTAATAGTTTCCAGACTATTGAGTCAACTCAGGATTTCTTCGAGCATTTTCTTGTGATATGTGTTATCCTCCCATCTGGATTCTTCCATTTCCGAACTCACTTTGCCAATCATCATCTTAGTTAGCCACACCATCTCCATTGTTTTATGGTAGAGGGCTTCCCTGGGCTGCGTGGCCCCCAAAGTAGTTACCCATTCCAGTTCTTGTGCCAATGCATCCCAAGCTTTTCCTTTGAACTTTTCTTTGATTTCCTTTTCCCAGCAGGTGATGGTCGCTTTTCCTTTTGATGAAACCATAGTTTGAAAGGTGCCCTCCACATCTTTTGTCGCCTCCTCCATTCTTGACACCCGTCATGGACTATTTGGAACTTACTTTCCAAGGGGATTCCTCTTCCTGTGCGTCCACTTCATTCTCAACATCCCACTTGGTTTGTCACAACTCCTTTGCTGGTTACTCAGCTTGTACCTCACTTCATAGGGATTATTCCTTTTCCTACCCTTGTATCTCTGGTAGCCCTTGCAGTTGCGCACCTTCTGTTTGCGACTATTCATGTTGTCTTTCCTTTTATTTATCTTCTCCTGCTGTGATTTTGTCCTCCCAGTCATGGCTTGTCTGTAGTGGTAGATAGTATGATCATTTTGACTCTTCCTTTATCCTTGTGCGAGTCCCTGCCCCTGCTCGCTTGAGATCCTACTGTTCTCCTCTTCGAACCTATACTTTGGCCTGGAGGATAGATTATGAGCCATGTCACTCCCTCATTCCTTACGTCACTTGTTGCAAGAAGTTTGATGTATGTTCTTTTCCACGTGCTTTCCCTGTAAGCCTTTATGTTGCAAGGGTCTTACTGTTGTACCCTCACCGATTGTTTATGCTAATCCTGGATGGTCATTTGTGACTGATAGTTCTATAATAATATCCTTCCTGGGTCCTACGTGCCTGCCTCCAGGCCTTGCACTGCCCTTCTTGATGTGACCTTCCTTTCTTAACCTTCCTTCACGGTCTTTTGTTGCTAGGTGGATGAAATCTGTTCTGAGTTGTTCATTCGGGAGGTTCGTCCAGGTAGTGTCTAGTTCTGAAACTTCCTTTTTAACCCCCTTGTTGTCTAGTCTGTCCACTAGGCCATTCGCTGACCTACGGACCTAGTGCAACTCCACTGTGTTAAGAGTTTGCAGATGCTCCTGGATTTTCTATAGGGAGAGATCTAGGCGCCAGTGTCTCTGAACCTTTCCCACCCTAGTACCCTTCTGGAGTCTCTTCGTCGTATTGATGACCAACGTGGAGTCTCCTTCCACGATAGTGTTTGTCATCCTTTCATGCCTTAGTATTTCTAGGCCAAGCTCTAGGGCTTCAAATTCTGTGGCGTTGTTGGTTGATTTTCCCATACTCCCAGCATACATCCGAATGATGTTACCACCATTGTCTCTGATCACTCCCATCCCTACCACTCCTGGGTTTCCTTTTTTTGCCCCGTCAAAGTTTAATTTGAGGAACCCTAATGGAGGGGTGGTCCAGTTGCGGTTGCCTAGCTGGAGTTATGGATCTTGCCCTACCGTTGTGTTGTTGCACCCATCTTTTAGGTGAAAAAACTCTTGGATGCAAGAGTACTGATCTATGAGTTGCAATGTTTCCTTCCTGCAGTTGCGGCTCTGCATCGTTTCTCGTATTTTTGAGACAATTGCATCCTTGAGATTTCCTTCCGGTAGGATTTCATTCCTGAAGATGCAACGATTCCTCACGTTCCATATTTCCCATATGATCATCCCCAACTTTAGGTTCCAGCAGAGGTTCACCATTCCATTTTCGTTGTAGCTCTCATTCCAATTGTTGATGGTTGCACTGATGTTGCCCCAAATTCTATTGGACCGGTGATAGATGCCTGCCGCCCAATCCCAGAGCTATGTTGTGTAACTGCACTTATCAATGAGGTGATTGGTTTTTCCCTCCTTAGCTTAACATAGGTGGAAATGAGAATGGTTTATATAACCCCTTTTCCTGAGGTTTTCCCAGGTTAGAATTAAGTTGTGGAGAACTAACCATTTGAACATTTTGATTTTTGGCCATTGGGGGATGCTCTAGATTTTTCCCCACTATTGTGCTGAGTCCTATTGATCCTCGTCCATGATGTAATACCATGCTTCTTTTAAGTTGAATTCCCCACCATTTTCCCTAACCCACCTTAATTGGTCCTCGTCCTTTGAGACTGTAATTTTCTTTTTCCCCAATTTCTCTTCCACCTTTTTCGCTAGAGTTGCGATACGATCTCTATTTTGTGGATTGAGTTTGTCCCAAGTCCTCCATATGTCGCTATCATTTCTTGGCTTCCAGTACTGATGGATTTTTTTTTCCTTGCATTGTCATTTCCTGTTGGAGCTCCTCCCTGTCTGGATTTTCCATTCTAGGTTCCTGTTGCCAAGCGTCTTCCACGAATTTGGTAGTTTGACCATTTATGACTTCCCAGAAACTGTGTTTATGAATCCAGTTCTTGTTGCGCCAGGCGAGATTCCATATGGATGATCCCTCCCTTGTTCCCATGAGTCAAATTTGGTCATGACCATTGATTTTTGGGACATACTTGGCCTTCCAGAGGTTTTCCCATGGTACTGATTTGTCCTTGATCCATCGAGTCCACCAGATTTTTTCCTTGTAGGCTTAGTTGGTTACCTGTGGGTCTTGTAACCTTAGGCCGCCTTTTCCTTTTGGTCGAAAAACCTTCTCCCAGGCTACCAGGGCCCATTTATTTTTATTTTCAGCACCTCGCCATAGGAAGTCTCTTTGAATGGCTCTTATATTTTGTAGTATTCCTTTGCAAGCCGGGAACACTGACATCATATACACCGAAATTGCTTGTAGGACCACTTTGGTGAGGATAAGCCTCCCTGCCAGGTTGAGATCTCTGTAAGTCCAATATTTTACCCTCTCCTGCAGTTTGTTGATCACTCCTTCCCATGTTTCCATTTTGCAAGCTCTGTCTGTCGGGAGAATTCTCAAGTATTTCATTGGGAGCATTTTGTGTTCAAACCCCATAATGTTGGCTACGTTTCTTTGAATTGCAGGATTAGTGTTGAAGAAATATATCTTGGATTTGGAGTGGTTGATCTCTGCCCCTGAGGATTCCCCAAAATATTATAAAATTCTTTAATGGGTTTTTTCTTCCTTCACTGTGTGTGTGCCATGGACTAGGGTGTCATCAACGAACTATTGGTGTGTGGAGGTTGGAAAGTCTTCGAAAAGTTTGATTCCTTTTAGTTCCCCTACTGTGGTTTCTCTTTTGATGCCTCTGTTGAGCCCTTCCATGATCATAATGAATAGGAAGGGGGACATCGGGTCTCCTTGTCTGATGCTTGCCAAAGGCCATAAGGGTTTTGTTGGTGCTCCATTAATTAGGATTGAGTAGCTTTTTGTTGAGACTATATTGACAATCCAGTTGATCCAGTGTTGTTAAAACCCAAAGCCTTCCAATGTTTTGTCCATATAGTGCCAGTTAATCTTGTCATAAGACTTCTCTAGGGAAATTTGGATTATCATCCCCCCTCTCCTTTGGATTTTTAACGTGTGTATAAGTTCATGGGCATGGATGATGTTATCCAGTATTTTCTTCCTTCTACGAAACCCACCTGCTCCTGTGAAATCAGTGTGGGTAGGAGCAGTTTCAGTCTATTGTCTATGACTTTGGAAATTATCTTGTAAACAACATTACATAAATCTATCAACCTGTAGCAATCTTGGGTCCTTGCTTCATTTTCTTTTGGGATTATAGTGATCATTGTGGCATTTAACGCTTTCAATACAAAGGCCGAACATCTGGAGTCTTCCACCACCCCATAAACACCATCTTTAACCACTTCCTAGTAGGCCTTAAAATATTCCATTCTCAAGCTATCTGGGCCTGAGGCCTTTCCATTGGGCATCTCCTAGACCACTTGGTCGATTTCCTCCTTTGTTATGGGTTTGTTTACATTGATATTTTGTTCCTCTGTGACCAGCCTGGGGATGTGCTGAGTTATCCTTTGTATGGTCTCAGTTCTTTCTTGGTTGGGTTGTTGCACTATCCCCTGGAAGTGATTGACTAGTGTATTTTCAATTTCCTTGTGGGATTCTCTTTCGATCCCATCCTGATCCCTAATTTTCAGGATTTTGTTGTGGGTTCTTCTTGCAATGGTGGTTCTATGAAAAAACTTGGTATTTCACTCCCCTTCCTTTAGCCACCTGATTCTGTACTTTAGGTGCCATAGAGTTTCTTCATGTTGGCATCTTGCTTCCCATTCCTAGGTCATTTGGATATCTTCTCTTTTTTGATCCTCTGTGTAACCCTCGTCTATGCAGAGTTCATGGAGTATCCTCATTCTATCCTCAATATTTTTTTTTCTTGTTTTATGTTCCCAAAGATTTCCTTGTTCCACTTCTTGAGTTTGTGTTTGATGTACTTGAGTCTCTTATAAATTTTGAACATCCTTGTCCCTTGATCCGTTAATTCCTCCCACCGACATTGGTTGATGTTCTCCTTGAAGGTGGTATGCTCAATCCAAAATTTCCCAAATCTAAAAGGTTTGTTCTTCGAAGTAGTTTAGAAGTTTGCTTCCAATTGGACTAGCCAATGGTATGAACCCCCCCATGGAAGGATGTTGCAATATAAATTTATTCCCTACAGAATGATGGACTCCGACACCAAGAATCTATCTATCCTTGTAGCTACTGGGTAGTAATTACTTCATTTGTTATTCCAAGTGAACTGACCATTGTTGGTTCTGATGTCTACCATCTCCATTGTATCAATGAAAGCTAAGAATTCCTTCACATCTCTATCCAGTCTCCTGGTGCCCCCTTTTTTCTCTGCAAGTGTCATGATTATGTTGAAGTCCCCTGCCAAGATCAAGTGGAGGTTGTGGGATATGGCCTTTAGATTTTCTAGGTCTATGATCATTCTTCTTTTTTCCTCCAACCTTTAGGGACCATACACATTGGTGCATAGAGTCACCTTAGTGTTACCTATAATTTCCATATTAATCGAGAGTGTGTGTCTCGTGGCTTTGACTGCTAGTAGGTTCAGTAATTGTGGGTTCCATAAGGTGAGTATAATGCCTTCCATCTATTGGCATTTGACAACCAACATATTGTACTTGATCCATTGTTTTTTACTAATTGTTTACATTTTTTCTACAGTGCATTTTATCTCTTGAATGAAACAGAGGTCAGGTTGTTCCTTCCTCATACTATTTTTAAGGATTCTTTGCTTTCGTGGGATGTTTAGGCCTCTTATATTCCATTTTATAATCTTCATTTAAACATGTGGGGGGGATTTGGGAAAGATATTTTGATCTTACCTGAATTTATCAGCAGGGCTCGTAGTTCTTGTGGGGCTACATTGTTTGATTTCCTATCTTTCTTTCGCCTTGTCTTCTTGGGTGAGTGTTGTGGGTTCCCCTTGCCTGCTTTGATTCCCAGGTGTCCTATATTTCCATGCGTACGCTTGATCCATCTGGATTTTTATGCCTCCCTTAGAAGGAAAATGAATTGGATATGATCTAGTTGCTTCGCTGACACATTGTTTACTCCCTAATTTTTTCACTGCTCCAAGATGTTCGAGAGATCTATTCCTTCCCTTTCCATAATGTCTCTGAGATCAAGATATTTCATCCCTACCCTACTTGGCATCATATCTGAATCTCCATTTTCCTCATGCATTGGGGTGTTGGCATGTTCCATTCCTCCTTCCATAGGACATGCGCTACCTCCCTGTTCTCTCTTATTGCCTGGAATATCGGTGTTCTCCTGTGTTGCTTGTTCCCTAGCTAATATAGCTTTTGTATTTTCCTTTCCTCCTCCTTCCCCTTGGTTAGATCTATCCCTCCTTCTAGTCTAGTCCTGGCTTCCAGGTTTCTTTCTGTCGGGGATTTTCTTGGTTTCTTGTTTGCTCTATTTTCATGGTTCAGTTTTATAAACCCATCTTCATCCTGCTGTGTTTTGGTGTTTTTTGTTTCTTGTTTTTTATTGAGAGAACATTCTCTGATTAAGTGTCCATGTTCATGACATATTCTACATCTAAATGGGATCTTCTCATAATCGATCCTTTGTATGCATTCCTGATCCCTGAATTTCAGGCTTATGGCTTCCGGGAGTGACCCCGACATATCCATCTCTATGCATATCCTTGCATAGGATGTATATCTCCCTTTTAGGGTTTATTCTGATGTCTTAACATATTTTCCAACTTTTTTCCTTATTGCTTCGAAGGTGGATTACAACCAGTAGTCTAGCGGTAAGGAGTAAAACCTTAGCTAGGCTGGGACATTTTCAAAAGTTTATTTCTTTGAGGAGAATTTTTTCTTCCATGGTCGCATGTACAACCCTGCTAAGGCATGGAAGTATGCCCCCCCCTAAAAGACTTTATCCCTATCCTCCAGGTTCATGAAGACTGTTGTGAAGAATCCTTTCGAACCTAGGTGGAGCTCCACTTCTCCACTTGGCTTCCATTGATATTTTATCCAGTTGCACAACGTTCTTTCTGTGGGCCACAACCCCATGAACTTGCAGATTAGTGCATGTGTCTTCATCTGGTCCTGATAGAGTTGTGTTTGTGGGTCTTCCAGTATAACCTTGGGTATCATTGCTATTTTAGGTCTACATGGGTTGTGCCAATTTTCCCCACTGGGGTTCATTGGTTCCTGTGCCACCTTCTATGATTCTCTAGATGCCTCCCCCACGCGATTCCTTTTTTCCTAGTTTCTCTCCTAGTTATTTTTTGATCGTGATACCAAGGTTTGCGTCAGTAGTTCTTCGAACCTAATGCCTCATGGGCCTTTCCCCCTATCCACCACTACCTTCTTGTATGATGGGGTTCCACTCTCTCCCCCTTTGGTAACCATTTTGTACGTTGTTGAGACCGCGACTGTCAAACCCTAGCTTGCAGTTTCCTCAGATCTCTTGATGAACCTCATGGTATGTTATAACATTACACTCCACTTTAATAGTGTTTAATTTTATGAATTTCATATCATGCATGTTTTTTAATACATAATCCATTCATTAATCATACTTTGAATAATCGATATAAAATTTAATCAATCTCTTGCATGTCTTCAAACAAGGGGTAAATTTGCATGTCCATTTTGTGGTCCTAAGATGAAATATCATCGTTCAAGAGGTTTAGGAAAGGAGGTGTTTGATGAGTATAGGAACTTCCTGTTTAAGAACCATAGGTATCAAACTACCAAAAAACATATTGTCAATGGGAAAGAAGAGACTAGATTAAAACCACGGAGAATGGAACCTCGCCTGTGGTAGTTGCAATATAATAGAAATCGTCATGGTATGTATCAAAACATATATGTATCATACATGAAATGTTTGGAATATTTTATATTTTTATTGAATTTTGTTCACTGTACTAATTGACAATTTCATTGTAATATGTTAAATTATGCTTCACCTTGAAGGTTGTCATGAAAGAATTAATAATGGGGAACTTCCACGAGGAATGGAAAGTTATCCTATACAATTTAGTAGGCTCCCTTACTATGGGAACCTAGAAATTGTCCATTTTTTTATATCATGCACATCGGAAAGAATGTAACATAAACATTATGGAAAATCTTAAATGGAAGGAGTGAAAGAAAAAATTGAAAATATTTGTAATGTCATTAAGGAGGCCAATCATGCAATGAAAAGTGTGACTCATTCAAATAGTGATGGATACCAAAATATAATCGTCCTTCCATGGTTATTAATAGAGAGAAAAAACAAGGATGTAAACAGGTTATTTAAAAAATTAAATTTCCCACTGGATTTTATTCAAACATTAAGAATATCCTAACAAAGAAAGGTGAATTAGGTGGGATAAAAACTCATTATTGGCATACCTTCATTAAGGTAATTATTTTTTTGTATATATTTGTATATTGGTGAAACATATTGTTAGTGTTTTTTTTCTACTAATTTGGGAATAAATAATGGTTTATTTTTTTTGTTACAATATGTTCTACCCGTATCTCTCCCAAACAAATTTGACAACAATTCCAAACACGTTATATATGATCTTGAAAAATACATGAGGTAAGTGGTGATTTATATGAAAAGTGTAATTTGTTCAATTCGTTGTACAAGTTATATTTCACTTGATGCACTTTACTTCTAATATAGTACAATATACTTTTTTGTTAAAACTTGTGATTTTCTTGCATCATTTGTAAATGATTTTCATCCAAAGAAATCGATAAAGAAGATATATACCTCTGATATCTTCTCGTCTAATGTCTGAAATACAAAAGTATCTACCTATGACAATTTTCAATGCACAAGAACACTACCTCATACACCAAGTTCAGGAGATTGAAAAGTGTGGACATGTATAGACAAGGTCTGTTAGCACAGGGGTAGAATCAGGGTTCAACGCTTCAACGACGGACCAACAAACCCTAACTACCAGCCCTTTAGGCAACACCTAGGAAGCATATGAAGTCTCACCTAAGGTAGATGCAAGGGGGCTTGTAGGACTCAGGTATCTAAAACCAAGATGGGACACAGATCTGTGATTGCAATACTTAACAGAGGACTTAGCCAACAACATGCATTAGATTATGATCCTTATTCACATCGCATATCTAACCCTTATTATAGAGCATCACAGTAACAACCAGGATCTAACACTTCCAATCACTTAGCACACATCATTAGCTCAGATCTAGCATTCATTCAAATCATCAAACACTAAGCTACAAAAGAAGATGCATCCATTATACATAACATAAACAACACTAAGAAAATAATCACATAAGTAACATCGCACAAAGCATAGCAAGACACAGGATCTATGTGGTTCACATCAGTGTGGTTCTACATCCACCTACTTCTTCTTCTTATTTATTAGTATTTGATATCCTTACATTCATCTACTCCTGTGCAGAAAGCCACATAGCCCAAATCCATAGTGGATAGGTGATATACACACAATGCAGTAGATTCAACTTCCTCAAAATCAGGTCAAGGCACAGAGCCAACTCCTTAATAGCACAGAGCACTTACAACTTCTTGCACTAAGCCAATATCAACCTATCACATACATAGCCACTAGTATTCATGCACTAAGCCAAATGATACTACCACATATGGTGCACATAGCCAACCAAATCTATTTCTTACATCTCTTAGCTACTAATTTATACAATTAGAAAAAGGCCTAAACATGGGTAAACCCATGGGCCGACATCCGAAAACTCGTTAAATAAACCCTAAAAACCCATTTCTCGGTCCACAAGCCCAAAAAACAAGAGAGATCTCGTGATCTCTACTTCGCTTGTGCGCTTTGTCTTCTACCAGCCTGTCGAAGTCCCAAAAGTGGCCAAACACGACCAATGTTTCTTCAAAACTTGGTCAAGGGACAACAGGCCCCCAATGCTCACCTGTGACTCATCCCGAGTCACTAAGATCTGGGCAAGGCTACTTCGAAGGCCTCGAGATTAGCTCAAGATACCTCGAATTTTTGCTTCAATAGAGCCTCCTGCTTGGTGAACTCCTAAATTACTTTCTCTGTAAAAGGCCCTTCCAGGCACTGTTCTATCATTGCAACTACTTGATCTAGTTGTGAGCCTTGGCCTTCAATTTCTTCAAAAATCATACAGGCTTCATCCTGCACTGACTGGAGTCTCTGTGTCACCTCCATGACTTTTCTCTAGATGGAAGTAAACTATTGCTGGACTGCGCATTGTTCCTGTGATCGCTTCATTTTATCAACTATAGTAAGCAGCTTCATTTGCGCTTGCATGGTGGATGCCTATTGCTTTGCCTCCTGGAGTTATGCTTCCAGTTTCTTCATCTATGGGTATTCTGCAAGGTGCTCATAGGTCTGCACACTCCAATCACTCATATTCTTACACTCTGAGGTGAGTGCCCTGATTCTTTCTACTTTGTTCTTGGCATCTTCTTCCCTCTAAATGTGCACTTCTTGCAGAGTGGATAGGACTACTTGGATTTATAGCTCCATTACTCTTTCTTGAAGCTGTTGAATGGCTTTAGAGAGTTTCCCCACTTACATCTCAGTTGACTCTAGTTTCTCTTGTGCCAAGCCCAAGATAGAGCGAAGTGATTTATTCACTTCTTCTTTGACCATAGTATGCTCTACGAGAAGATGGTATTTTTCTCTTTGCATATTCTCTCTATCCTCCTCGAACATCGCCCTGATTTCATATTTCTCCTACTGCACAACTCAAAGGTTCTATAAGACCTCCTCCTTTTCTTTCTTCATGAATTCTTTAGCCTTCTCCTTTTCATCTTAAACTCGACAAATTCGAGCCTCTGTTGCATCTGCTAATATTCATAATTCGGTAGGCTCATCCCCAAATTATGCAATTTCCGCTGAAGAAGGTGCAATAGGGACTTGGTGGCCTTAATGGATAGCTTGTTGTATGTCCTTGAGCTCCTTATCTATTCTGTCATACAATTTTTCTTGCTTCACTTCGTGTCTCTGTAGGATATCCTATGAGGCATATTCTACAACTGTGATGATGAGATCGATATCATCCATTGTCAACACATTCTTCGACTGAGGCTTATTGGCTTGGGTCTTCTTCCGTACTAATGCTTTCTATGGGGGAAAATTCCTTTTCGTTGATGTTTTGACCTCTATAAGGGGATCCTTCGGTGGTGTAACTTTTCCTTTGTCTTGATTTTCTCCTTCTTCCTCTCCTTCTTCTTGGTTCACTTCATCTCCTTCTCCTCCTTTAATTGAGTTCGACCTACTTTCCTCTGAGGCGTTGTCCTCCTCATCAGTTTCTATGTTCTGCACTTTCTCCTTTTTATTATTTTATTTCGCACTAGTCTGTCCATCATGTTCGACCCAGGTGACTAGGGAACTTCCCATGATGTTGGGATCAGAGAACTTTGCATCTTCCATCAGTACGAGGAAATCTGCTGGCCATTCTTTGGTGAGCTCATCCATGTCTTCGTTGGTTTTCTTGTAATAGGACTGCAGCTCCTCCTCACTTTCATCCCTGCATGCAGTGATGTAAATAAAGTGTCGATCTACACAGAACTTTGCTAGCGACATGTACTAATGCAAAGTGTTAGGTGTCATTCATGGGAATGCTTCAATGGTGTGCTTCAGCTGTAAGTAGTAAGCATGGAACACTGTGTTCGATTGCAACTGCTTCGCCATATCGTTTGTATACCAAAAGGTGGAGAACCTTACGGCCAACGGCTCTGATGGCTCAACTTCCAAGAAGTCTGCTCCTTCCAGCATTTTCCAAGAGACAAATGTGATCAATATCAATAACCAACTGAAATGAAACTCATATCCTTGATCTTGTGCTTCGTTGTAGTCCTTCTCCAACTCATTGATAAGGTAAATCACCCAGCTCATATGCATGCCTTATACGCACTTTCCTGCAAAGTCTACTACAAATCCAATGATCTATGTTGGGCGGTTCTTTATGATGAGCTTACCAACTATAATCTGTTAATCTAGGCGCACTGTGTCATCCTGGATGGAGGCCACCTTGTAGCCTCACTTTCCCTTCTCTACATCGCCATAGGCTTCCTTTATGCATTGTGCTAGGGAGAGATCTGAATTCTTCCCTGGGTAGAACTGGTGAGGGTCTAGTCCTTGCATGCGTGCATTCATCTGTTATGGCGTGGTCTCAACGGTCTAATAATGGTCTTCTTGGCAATAACTGCATTTCTAGCCGTTTCGGAGCGTCATTCTAACGATCGGGGTGCCTCCAATGGTCATATAGCTTCGCCATGGAGAAGTCCCATTTTTTGTTGTTCTGTTATTCCGTCGAGGTTCAAGTTCTGCAGATCTGTCTCCTAAAAAGTTGTTTTTGAAATTTCCCATAGTTTTTCTAACTTGGTTTTCTTCTTACTGATCTTCCTTGCATTCTTTCCCGTTCTCTGAGTCTCTGGATTCCTCTTCCCATTCTTATTCTTATTTATTCTTAGCATAGTGACTTCGCACTGTTGATGTTCTTTTAGAGGGTTTAGATATGATACCTCTTTCCTTACTAGGTCATGGGTGGACATTATTTCTTCTTTTATGGATAGGTCCTTCAACCCTTCTTGTGCTCTTTCAAAGTTGACAACTACTTCTCTTTCATTCAGCTGCTTCGACTCAACTTCACATTCTTCTATCAGTCGATCTATTCTTCGAGTGATGAAATCTCTTAGTTATTTCTTTTTATTCTTTTCTTACCTTCTGATGTGTTCTTTCTCAATCAAGTCTTTCCTAGTAAAAGAGGAAAAGGGGCGTTGTTCTCAACAAACCTAATAACTACAAGTTCCTCTTTTGTCGATGTTTCATGAACAATCATTGGTATATTAGTAACTCTTCCACATAGGGTTATCATCTTTCCTTTAAATAAGCCTATCCTTCCTAATGAAGGTATCATAGCAGGCTTTCCCAAAACTTCCCAAGTGCTTTGTGGCATAATGTTCACATGTGTTTCTTCATCTAATACACAGTTTATGTTGAAGTTTTCTACTCTTGAAACTATTTGTTGTTTTTCTTTTAGGATCTCTGGTAAACTGATGTTTTTGTGATCATCCATTTCTTTTTTTAACTGTATTAACATAGTCTTTGACTCTTTTTCTGTATGATTCTCAGTCTCTTGACCTTCTTTATAGTTTTCTTGTCTCTTGTTCATCTTTTCAACTTTAGCAATCATTCTTGGGCAATCTTCAACCTCATGACCAATAGTTTTACAACAAAGACAAATAGGACCTATACCAGGGTAGTGTTTAGCAAGATGTCCTGGTCTCTTGCAATTATAACACAGTGTCAATCCTCTCTTTATTTTAAACGAGCCCTAGCCACTCTTGTTCTATGCACTGGGTTCACATTGTTGTACCTGCAATCTGCAAAAGTTCTTTTTAGGTTCCTTCATCCACTTATTAGTCCAAAAATATTTCTATGCATAGGAATAACATATATTTCTCTATTTCTATAAAATTTATTCAGATCACCTCTTTCTTCTAACTGGGCCCTAACATTCAGGTTAGAAAAAAATCTATCACACATACCTAGATTCATACTTTTGAAGAAATTTGTTTCACTTATCTTACCTTTACTAGAGCACAATGCTTTAAGATCTTACCTCCTTCTTTTAGATCTGGTTTCTTTCGTAGCACAGATCTTCGCAATTCAAGTAGAATACTATGCACTACAACAACAGATCTATGAACATGGCTTTCTCTTTCTTTAGTTCCCATCAATCACAGTTTCAGGTCCCGACAATGGAACCATTTGTTGGCACATGGGCAGACCCATGGTTCAACGCTTCAACAATGCACCAACAAAACCCTAACTACTGACCCTTTCGGCAACACCTGCGAAGCAAATGAAGTCTCACCCGAGGTAGAGACAAGGGGGGTTGTAGGAATTAGGTGTCTACAACCAAGATGAGACACAAATATGTTATTACAATACTTAACAGAGCACTTATCCAACAACATGCATTAGATTATGATCCTCATTCACATCGCAGATCTAACCCTTATTACAGAGCAGTGCAATAACAACCAATATCTAACATTTCCAATCACTTAGCACACAACATTAGCTCAGATCTAGCTTTCATTCACATCATTAAGCACTAAGCTACAACATCATATGCATCCATTATACATAACATAAACAACACTAAGGAAATAATCACATGAGCAACATCACACAAAGCATATCAAGACATAGGATCTACATGGTTCACCCTAGTGTGTGGCTATGTCCACCAACTTATTCTTCTTCTTTATTAGTCTTCGATCTCCTTACATTCATCTGCTCCTATGCACAAATCCATAGAGCCCAACTCTGTAGTGGACAGGTGATCTGTGCACAATGCACTAGATCCACCTTCCTCAAAATTAGGTCAAGGCATAGAGCTAACTCCTTAATAGAAAAAAGCACTTACAACTTCTTGCACTAAGCCAAAATCAACCTATCACGCACATAGCCACTAGTATTCATGCACTAAGACGAATTCTACTACCACATATGGTGCACACAACCAACCAGATCTATTTCTTACATAAATTAGCTACTTATTTATACAATTACAAAAAGGCCTAAACACGGGTAAACCCATGGGATAACATTTCAAAAACCGTTACATAAAACCTAAAAACCCTTTTCTCTTTCCATAATCCTGTAGAACAAGCAAGATCCCGCGATTTTATTTAACCAACTGGGTCCTAAGGCTTACCCAACATTTGCAATTGCACGGAAGAGACTATTCATCCCAACGGGGTTTGTGGAAAATTTTGGGCAAACATAAGAAACTTTTGATTTAAGTCTCCAAGAGGGATAAACTTCGTTACTCTCCGCTTTGCCTAGGCACTCGATCTCGGACCAGCCTGTCGAAGTCCCAAAAGTGGCCAAACACGACCAATGTTTCTTTAAAACTTGGTCAAGGGCCAACAAGGCTAATGTGGATGGCTAAGAGGAACTTGAAATAATTCAAGGATTTGGTTAGAAAAAGAGCACATCTTGAGGGTTCTATGATAAAGGGATATATGGTATATAAAACCATGGTTATATTACTCATTATATTCCTAAAATAGCTGCAATTATTAA
Source organism: Picea sitchensis (assembly GCA_010110895.2). Taxonomy (NCBI): domain Eukaryota; kingdom Viridiplantae; phylum Streptophyta; class Pinopsida; order Pinales; family Pinaceae; genus Picea; species Picea sitchensis. Next base: position 524,588 of record SNQJ01S0005998.1, read on the forward strand.
TGTGGATTGGATTTGGTATGTCAACTGCATCAACAAATTTTAAGGGGAGCCCCTATTGGGGAAAGGTAGAATGAGGAAAGTGACAAGTAAGTAGATCATGGTGGCAATTTATAATACATTTGACTTCTTATTTTTCTGTATATCATACTTATTTAATTTTTAGTATTCTTTCATAATCCATTATTATGAAGGTATACCATGGTAATTGATTATATGTGAATTATTTTATTTTAATACAATTTCTCGAGAATGGGATGCAATATATTTATACATTGCAAAAAATATTTATTGGTTGAAGGTATGGATTGAACGATGTATACAATATAAGAATGGTAGGTTATGATGGTATGGTGTGGCTTCATTGGTCAAATAAGATGAGCGTAAAGGAGATACCAATCTCTTACATAGAGGGAAATTGATTTAGCTTATGGTTTAAAAGATAAACAAGCAAGAATATATTCACCCATACTATTTAGTTTTTTTGAATAATATATTGATGTATATGGCATGGTTTTTTTCTTAATTTTCATAATTTCAAAGAATAAATATGTTTATCAATTGACAATGCATTTTTTACGTGTCTGGAATAATTCAGTTGGAACACCACTATGATATGTTTTGCAATGGATGCAAATTTCACATCAAAAAGTTGGATGAAAAGATGAAAACTTTTGATAGTGGGATAACTGCAGTGTTTTAGGTTACTAATGTTTCCTCTAGGAGTGATAGACATCCATAAGTCTTTGAAAATCGATACTATGGATATTTGTATGATCTAATTGAGTGTGACTTTAAATCCTTCAAATTAGTTATGTTCAACGTCAAATGGCACAGGCTATGATTGAATGAACGTGATCCTGATAGAACCATTAATCAACATGCTAACAAATTTACCATAGTCAATACAAGGAACATTGAGCCATAATGATATCCCTATGTGCTTCCAAGACAATGCAAATAGGTGTTTTATTCAGTGGTTCTAGGTAGAGGGGGTTGGTCATATGTTGTTAGATATGATCCAAGAGGAAGTTTGGTAAATTCTAATGTAGCGGAAGAAGATGATATTGAAGAAGAAGATGATGTAGAGGATAAGTTAGTTCATGTGTCAGAGGAATACGTTGACGCATTTCAAGGAGTTGTGTTATAGATGAAGATGATATCGATGATCTGTTATATGAATAAATCAAAGAGGTCAAACCAAATGTAGGAGACAATGTTCTTGATGATTATATAGACGATGATATGATTGGAAATTATGAAATTGATGATGATGTTGATATGTCCAATCCTTTCAACATCAATTATGAACTTGATGATACATGTGACATCCCCAAAACTAAATTATTTTTGAATTTGCAATCTCTTAGGAAATTTATTCCGTTTTTGGTAATTTCGAAATTGGATTTTTTTTTCCATTTATGGAAATTCCGAATTCCGAATTTGGTTAATTGTAATTAATAATTATGACTGTTGGGTATAGATCTGATTTGACCCAACTAACTACTTGACTATGACACTTGTATGCAAACAAAATATTTTATAATTATTGCAGGAGGACAAATGGAACAACAATGTTGAAATCAACTGACCATGACTCAATGGGTGGGGAACATGCTGGAACTACCTCAGGGCTGATTGTGACAAGTGGAAAATCAGGAATTTGGCCATTGGTAGGCCCTGAAAATCAGGGATTTGGAAAGCTGTGAAAATTCCCAAGAGGGAAAAAGACCTAGGCATTTTTGGTTTTGATATATAGCTAATGTGAGGAGGTAGGACATTGCCTAGTATGCTAGGGAATATTACTGATTACTTGTTGTTATGAACACTACTTGCTGAGTGTGAGGCAAGGAGAAGACAACTAAAGTTGAAAGGCATTTGCTGAGGAGGAGTTCCGAGTTATCCCTCATGGACTCATGGTCAGGATAGGGGGTGAACAAGACAAGTGAATTGGATGTCCTTCTCTAAGGTTGGGAGGATCATGGCTATTCCATTTGTTATTCGAAAAATTTGAGCAGATATTTCTACTTTCCCCTTCTCTGTCTACATGTCATGATGAATTATTTGCTTATGGGAATTTTTATCTGAATCATATATACATGAGATGTTCTGTTATTTAATTTTGAAGAAAAATGTAACTGTAATTTTGAGGATCCTACTCCATTAATTATGTTAGGAATCTTGCTGCCAGTTCAATGCATGTTGTATAACTAATATTTTTGTTAGTAATCATCATTGGAGGGAAATATGGGTATCTCGAGCATTTCATACCCATGCTACATATGCATATATCTCCCTATGAGTTATCTCTGATTTGTGGGAGTACCCTATCTGAATGGAACTACAATTGTAAATGGTTATAGTCTAATAAGAGATAACTATGAATTCGAGTATCTAATATATATGTGTGTGTGTGTGTGTGTGTGTGTGTGTGTTTGTGTGTGTGTGTGTGTGTGTGAAATAAGCATGCGAATTGTAAGATTTATTTCATCACAGGAAAACTACACTATATATATTAAGAATGTGAATTACAAGATTTCATTACACGAAAACTACAATATATATATATATATTTACACGAACTATTAATATATATATATATATATATATATATATATATATATATATATATATATATATATCAAGATGTATTATTGGGAATTTAGAAGGTGATTAGGTCTAGTTGACTATACATTAAGTTATGGAATTAATTTTTGAACAGATCTAAAGTCTGTCAACACTTACGGAGATCTGTAACTAAATTCTAGAGGCATGAGAGCCGATGAATTCAAAGACTATTCTGGAACCTAGAAATAGATTTACACATATCTGGTAAATTCACAAACTTTGTTAACAAAGAAGTATAAGTCGTCCCAAAAATTGTAATAGCCTGATAGCAGTGAAATACACATAAACATTTTAAGTGAAATGGACTTTCAATCATACCCTTGCAAACACGAAAGTCGAAAGTAAGGAGGACAATATACACTTCCAAATATTACAGTGAGTAAGCTACATAATCACAGTATTCAGAAAAACCTCGAAATAAGGAAAAACATTGCTAAAGATTCTTATGGCGTTATATATGTATATAATACAAAATGTTTGTTCGATTTACAAAGTATAAATCTCATAAACTTTACAAGTCCTTTTTCATACAATGCATAACTGTATTTTGGGCTACACAAACATTTGAAACTAAATATACAATTTAAAGATGAATGCCATGAAAAAAAGAATAAGTTGCAATTTAGGCCGAAATTAGAATGGGCTAGTAAAATCACCCAGTAGTATTTATATTACTACCAATAAAGGAAGTCTTGTAGAGTAAACTTCAAGGGATTCATTACACTTAGTAACCAGATCAAAAACCAAGAATACGATTTGGGAATTCTCCTCTTCCTAGTCCTTACAGGTAATCAAATGAGATTACCAAACTTCTTTAAACATAGAATGAAACTGTGTCCTTCACTGCTTGAAGTCATATAGGGTTACAAAGGGAACTCGAATACCTTTTGTGATGAAACAGGAACGAATCACCCGAAACGTTTGTGCAGACAAAAAGATGGAAAGATTTCTATTCAAATATTAGTATTTGTATAAAATACAAATAGATGAAAAAATTATCAACAGAATGAAAAATGTAGTAACTGAGTGTTCCAGAGTGGTACTCAACTCAGGAGTTACAGACGTGCATCCTTTACTTGTTTCTATCTGACTGGATTGGCTTCTGGGTCGAGGGAAGATGGTCCAATGAAAACCTGATGGGTACCCTTGCATCAATCGGGCCCATCATTAGTGATACACACCAGATCTCTTCAACGATTAAAAAACAAAGGAAAGAAATTATATCCAGCCACAAATAGATTTAGTGAAATGAAACAATCGGCAATACTAGTTTCCTTAACTTTCAAATGATGCGAAGATATATTAAAAAACTTTCACACAAAACATAGACTACCTAACTGAATGAGTTTAAAACCCCTCAGAACCGAATTACAGAGAGTAGTATTTTCATAAATTCAACAGTCATTACAGAGATACCTTTCTACTGAATTCAATGATGTAGGTAATGTTAATGATAAGTAACATATGTGAAATAAAAGGACCTCATATGTCGTAGGGTTTCTCTAATAAACTGTTCAGAATCACATTGGTCATATACTAGTGACACTAGAGAGTAATGTGTTAAACATAAAGGAAAGAAAATGCGGCTCCCGCACAGTCTCACAAGGATCCAACATCAGAATTTACTTACGGACTGTAATGGGTAACGTTAATCATAAACTACGGAACCCTAGGAAGTGAAAACAAAGAAAACCTCTTCCCTTGACAAACCAGATGGGAAGGAACTGGTATTGGGTGTGTTTGTTTCATAAAAGAAAGCTTACTCCATACTGAGACTATGCACAGTTCCACGACAAGCTTACTATCCAACCTCTACTTACTCCAGTGGCAGACCTCAAGAGAGTAATGACATTCGGGTTATGAAAAACCTAGAAATGATTTTACCCCAAAGAAACATTACATGCGTAAATCCGATAAGACAGAACAAGGGTCCAGGATGTTGATACTACTCAATAAATTGAAGGATAAATCCACAGTAGGCCTTACCTATCGAAGGCAGGAAACAAGCCAAGAAGGTTGCAGAGGGTAACGGGAATGATAGGTTCAAGAAAGAACAAGTAAGTTAAATTTGAGTATTATTTTAATACTTAAAGAATTTTCAAACCTCACTTCGTAACCAGAGCACGGAGCCAACAAAAATCTTACCAAGAAAGGAAAAAGGCGTCATCATTCCTCCAGGTAGCGTTTCTCCCCAAATTGGAGAAATGCTTCAGTAAGAAGATAGTATGCAGAGCCTTTCATAAAATCCACAATGATACAGTAGACACATTAAAACCCTAAGACAAAAACCTTACTTACACAGTTAAATATTGCAGTATGAAGTACGAAGGATGACCTATCCATGTGCCAAGGGCAAAGTTGGTGGGACTGGACTAGATGAAGGGCCAGGTAAGAGTATTGAAACTCACGTACTTAAGTTTTCCATTAAATGGTGGATACAGAGCCTTAAATTCCCTCTGACAGTAGTCTATTATATCACCTCAAACAATTTGCAAAGTAAATGAGTTCCTTCAAGACTCGACGAGTGGGACCTAGTATACTTCAACTGCCTTGGAATAGTTAGTTATTTTTTGGGGGAAAGGTTTTGTTGGGACAAAGTTTGGTTAAGCTAAAGTTGACCCAAGATCTTGCTACACAAAATCTGTTGGTTAAAGAGATTGGCATATGAAGAATTGGAGTCCTATATATAATCGAGGCCATGTTTTTAATGCTAAGCGCTTACCACTAAGGCATTTCTTTCAACCATATGGAATAACTCCAACCCCGTGGATATGTGTATATATTACATAGTAAACCAATACTCACTTTAGAATGGACCTTTCAAATAGTTTTGCATGTAACCCTTAAGGCTACCTTGTGTAGGGAGAGAGACTAAAACTATAAGTCCTAAGCCTAGTTTCAAGGTATAGATAGTTATGTATATGTGGGAAATTTGAATCAAAAAGGGAAATTACTAAAACCCTTGGAGATCTTATCTTATAAATTTCTATATCCAGTAAATTAGACAGGTATGTAGATGGCACCATGCGGTGAGACAGACTTAGGTTACAACAAAGAATATTATAACTTTAATAAAGATTTTTCCTTAATCAACAATCTTGTAAGGATGAAATTGGAGATCAATGCCTCATAGAAATTTGTTTTTTTATGGTAAATTTGAGGCACATTACATATGGTATCAGAGAAAAGGTGACAACACTTGGACCTTGAACAGGGCCACATTATTTACTTAGTGCACATTTATGTTTATGTAAAACTAATAAACTTTTATTGTTACAAAAAAAAAACCATTTTATGTTTCATGTTAGTCATGGAAGCCTAGGATGACGCAACAATCAGACTTGATGGGAATCCTGAAAAAAGACATCCTAAAGAACCAAGACAGAATAGTGACGGAAGCTCACCTACTGAAGTTCTGGAAACAATGAGGAATCTCATTGTTGAGATGCAAATCTTCAAAGAGGACAATGAGAAATTGAAGAAATCATAGAAGGAGCAACAAGAAATAAATGAAGTCCTATTGCGTAGTATAGTGACAAAGAAAATCCAAAAGGACGATAACCATGAAGAAGAGATCAGTAAAAGGGCCTCAAATAATTCTAGTCCTGAAGCAGAAAGAGAGGACGACTCATCTGAAGGTACCCCTTCAACTGAAGATAAAGAAAAATCGGACAGAAAAAGGAAACAGGTAGATCATCTTGAGGGAGAATTTAAGGAGAACAAGCCTGCTACATTTGATGGGGAATCCAGGATAGGTGAGGAAGATGAAGCATGGTTATTAGACATCAAAAAATATTTCCAAATACATAACTATTCCAACAATATGAAGGTCAAAATGGCCATTTACAATCTGAAAGGAAAAGCCATCATTTGGTGGCAAGATCTGAAATTGGCCAAGGGTCTAAAGGAGAAACAGATGGAATGGTCTGACTTTAAGAAATATTTCAAGAAACAGTACCTATCTGAAATCTACTATGAAAGGAAACCCAAATTTTTTTATGAGCTACAACTTGGTTAGATGACGATGGAGGATATTATAAACAAATTCCTGGAATTACTAAGGTTCTCACCTTATGTCCAGGAGGACAAGGTAAAAATACAGTGGTTCCTAAGTTGTTTACCGCAATCTTACAGGGACAGAATCAAGTTTGAAAACCCCAAGTCCTTGAGTGAAGTATTTAGGAAGGCATCAATGTGATATGACCAATACAAACAACAAACAAAATTTCCCAAAGCTTGGAAGGATAAGAAACAAGACTGAATGGACCAACGGAAGAATGGATACCAACCATCTCCTTATCGGAATGCAACAAATTGATTTCCGAGAAAAGAATTTCATTCCAATAATCCAAATACACAAGGCAGTGGTAAACCAGTGAGCTTGGGAACGAAGAAGTTTGGGGACAGCCCCGACAAACCATTAAAGTGCCGGGAATGTGGAGAACCTCATCTAAGGAGGAACTGTCCACGTTTAAATTCAACAAATAGAACTATTGTTCATATTTTGCAGGAAGTCTCAATGGTGGGAGATGTGGGAAAAAGCCTGCATCGGATAAATGCAGCCGTGGATGGCCGGCAAGATGACCACCAGTCCTTTGTGGTGGAAATCAAAGGTAAAATCAATAACACTCGAATTTCTGTTTTAATTGATCCTGGAGCTACGTTAAGTTATATCACCCTTGGTGTAGTAGAGTCAAATAAAATTAAGAGAATGAGGCACACAAAATCATGGCTAGTACAACTAGCAACAAGAACTAAAAGGAAAGTGGTTGACTTTATTTCTGATTATGAGTTCAGTTTAGGTGGTCAAAACATAAAGACAAATCTGAATATTCTACCACTAGGGTCCTATGACGTATTTATCAGAATGGATTGGTTAGAAAGGCATAAAGTAGTGCTAGATTATTATGCAAAGTCACTTAAGTATAACGACAAAAATGAAATGACTAGAACAACACAAGGTATACAAAAACCAGTATCAGTTAGACAAGTCATTGCATTGCAATTCAAGAAATGCATGAGAAAGGGTTGTCAAGTTTACACCATCCAAGTAACAAACCTGTTAGAAAAAGATGATAAACCCAACATGGAATACTTTGTTGTTCTACGTCATTTCAGAGACGTCTTTGTTGATGAAATAACTGAATTTCCCCCTAGAAGAGAAATAGACTATTCCATAGACCTGCTACCTGGTTCAGCCCCTATCTCTAAAGCACCTTACCAAATGAGTTTACTAGAATTGATAGAATTAAAAACACAACTACAGGAATTATTGGACAAAGAGTATATCAGACCGAGTGTTTCACCATGGGGAGCACTAGTCCTCTTTGTGAAAAAGAAAGATGGTACTCTAAGACTATGTGTCGACTACAGACAATTGAATAAAATGATTATTAAAAACAAGTACCCCTTACCTAGGATAAATGATTTGTTCGATCAAGTAGGTGGGGCAAAGATCTTTTCGAAGTTGGATTTATGATTCAGATATCACCAAGTTAGGATAAAAGATGAGGACATAAGAAAAAATTATTTTCGAAGAAGATACAAACATTACGAATTTGTAGTTATACCTTTCGGACTCACTAATGCACCAGCCATGTTTATGTGTCTAATGAACAGTATTTTCATTCAGTAGTTAGACAAGTTCGTACTGATATTTATCGACGATATTCTGGTCTATTCTAAAACAAAAGAAGAACACAAAGAACACTTAAGAATAGTTTTGCAAACATTGAGGAAGCACAAACTATACGCTAAATTCGATAAGTGTGATTTTTATCAAAAGAAAATAAAGTACCTAGGACATGTGATTTCTGTAGAAGGCAGTGTAGTCGACCTTGAGAAAATAAGAGGCATCATGGAATGGCCGGTACCTAAGGATGTAGCAGATATCCGGTCATTCATGGGAATCACTGGATATTATCACAGATTTATAGAGGGGTTTTCTAAAATAGCTAACCCTATCACATCATTACAAAATAAAGGGACCAAGTTTAACTGGTCATCGAAGTGTCAAGACAGTTTTAACAAGTTGAAGGAATTATTGACAACCACACCCATCTTAAAGGTAGTAGACCCAAATAAATATTTTACTGTCTGTGTAGGTAAAGAAGGATTAGGTGGTGTCCTAACTCAAGAAGGACACATTATTTGTTATGAGTCCCGGAAATTAAAGGAACACGAGCGAAACTACATCACTCAGTATTTAGAACTAGCAGCGGTAATACACACCTTAAAAATGTGGCGACACTACATAATGGGAAGAAAGTTTCTATTATTGACAGATAATAGCTGTGTAAAATATTTGTTTAGTCAATTGGATCTTAATGCAAGGAAAGCAAGGTGGCTAGCCTTCTTGAGCGAATTCGACTTTGAGGTAAGACATATCAAGGGTAAGGAAAATAAAGTAGCAGATGCTTTAAGCAGAAGAGTCCATGAGTTATTTGAAATAAATGTCAGCAAGGCAGAAAGTGATATAGAATAGAGAATAAAGACTGTGGGTATTAACAACGAAAATTACACTAATTTATTGGTAGAATTACAAAACAATACGACAAACTCAGACAAAACAGATTTGGGTATTGATAAAAATGGCCTATTACGATTTAAAAACAAACTCTACATACCAGATTCGATAGAGTTAAAGATAACATTTTTGGATGAAGTGCATAAGAAACCATATTCTTGTCATCTAGGATACCAGAAAATGGTAACAACACTTAGAAAATTATTTATTGGCCTAATATGAAGGGCGAAACATCAGAATACTTGGCTAAGTGTCAATATTTTCAGCAGGTAAAGGCTTAACACCATCATCTAGCTGGCCTATTACATCCCTTACTAGTACCAGAATGGAAATGGGAGACCATATTGTTGGACTTTATTACAGGTTTGCCTAAAACTCAGAAACAAAATGATTATATTATGGTGGTAATCGATAAGCTTAGTAAGTCTGCACACTTTATTCCTATAAATTCTACTTTTAAAGCTATTAACATCGCTGAAATATTCATGAAATAAATTTTTAGAATGCATGGTATTCCTAAAATGGTGATTTCGGATAGAGACGTAAAATTTACATCTTTTTCTGGAAAGAATTGTTTGCAAGGATAAATACTAATTTGAATTTCAGTAGGACTTATCATCCACAAATGGATAGACAAAATGAACGAACAAATCAAATCATAGAATATATGCTCCGCATGTATGTAAGAACAAAACCTAGCAAGTGGGAAGACTACCTGCACTTCGTAGAGTTTGCATATAACAATGGGTACCAAACTTCAACCAAACTGAGCCCCTTCGAGGTACTATATGACAGAAAGTGTATGACTCCAATTAGTTGGGATGACCCAGTTGACAGACTCATGGCTGGACTAGAGATGCTCCAAGAAATGGAAAGTACGTTAAGAATGGTACAATAGAACTTGAAGGAGGCACAAGACAGAAAAAAAAGTTATGCGGACCAGAAAAGAAGACACCTGGAGTTTCAAGTGGGAGATCATGTTTACTTAAAAGTCAAAGCCTGAAAGAGTTCACTAAAGCTAGGGAACTATGCCAAGTTGGCACCCAGGTTTTGTGGGCCCTTCAAGATACTAGCTCGAATTCAACCTGCAACATACCAACTTGCACTTCCAGCCAACCTAAGAATCCATAATGTATTTCATGTTTCTTTTTTAAAGAATTATGTTCATGACCCTACTCATATGATCGTTTGGAACTTGGTGTAGGTGGAATCAGAAGGAGAGTTCCAGGTGGAACCCCCATGTATTATGGACTAGAGAGAAATAACACTTCGGAATAGATCCATTGCTCAGGTAAAGGCACAATGGAAGTACTTTAGCCCCGAGGAGGCCACTTGGGAGTTGGAGGGAGATTTGCAAAAATCTCATCCAATCATGTTTCAGGAAAGGAACGAACACTGAGGACAGTGTTTTACTGAAGGGGGAAAGGATGTGACATCCCCAAAAATAAATTATTTTTGAATTTGCAATTTTTTAGGAAATTTATTCCGATTTTGGTAATTTCAAAATCATAATTTTTTTTCCATTTATGGCAATTCCGAATTTCGAATTTGGTTAATTGTAATTAATAATTATGTCTGTTGGGCAAAGATCTTATTTGAACCAACTAACTACTTGACTGTGACACTTGTATGAAAAAAAAATATTTTATAATTATTGCAGGACGACAAATGGAACAACCATGTTGAAATCAACTGGCCATGACTCCATTGGCGGGGAACATGTTGGAACTACCTCAAAGATGATTGTGACAAGTGGAAAATCAAGAATTTGGCCATTGGCAACCCTTGAAAATCAGGGATTTGGAAAGCTGCGAAAATTCCCAAGAGGGAAAAAGTCTTAGGCATTTTTGGTTTTGATATATAGCATATGTGAGGAGGCAGGACAATGCCTAGTGTGGTAGGGAATATTACTAATTGCTTGTTGTTATGAACACTACTTGATGAGTGTGAGGCAAGGAGAATATTGTTGAAGTTGAAAGTCATTTTCTAAGGAGGAGTTCTGAGTTATCCCTCATGGACTCATGGTCAGCCTAGGGGGTGAACAGGACAAGTGAATTGGTTGTCCTTCTCTAAGGTTGGGAGGAACGTGGTTGTTCCATTTTTATTCGGAAACTTTGCACATATATGTCTACTTTCCCCTTCTCTATCTACATTTCACGATGAATTATTTGTTGATGGCAATTTTTATCTGAATCGGATATACACAAGATGTTCTGTTATTTAATTTTGAAGAAAACTGTAACTGTAATTTTGTGGATCCTACTCCATTAATTATGTTAGGAATCTTGCTGGCAATTCAATGCATGTTGTATATCTAATATTTTTATTAGTAATCATCATTGGAGGGAAATCTGGGTATCTCGAGCATTTCATACCCATGCTACATATGCATATATCTCCCTATGATTTATCTCTGATTTGTGGGAGTACCCTATCTGAATGGAACTACTGTTGTAAATGGTTATAGTGTAATAAGAGATAACTATGCATACGAGTATCTAATATATATATATATATATATATATATATATATATATATATATATATATATATATNGTGTGTATGAAATAAGCATGCAAATTGTAAGATTTCATCACAGGAAAACTACAGTATATATATTAAGCATGCAAATTACAAGATTTCATTATAGGAAAACTACAATATATGTTTATATATATATATATATAACTGGGAATTTAGAAGGTGATTAGGTCTAGTTGACTATACATTAAGTTCTTGAATTAATTTTTGAACAAATCTAAAGTCTGTCAACACTTATGGAGATCTGTAACTAGATGCTAGAGGCATGTGAGCTGATGAATTCAAAGACTATTCTGGAACCCGGAAATAGATTTACACATGTCTGGTAAATTCACAAACTTTGTTAACAAATAAGTATAAGTCATCCCAAAAATTGTAATAACCTGATAATAATGAAATACGCATAAACATTTTAAGTGAAATGGACTTTCAATCATACCCTTGCAAAATGTTAAGCCCTAATATTGTCTCATTACCCCTTAATTGGGGCACATTACATTAGTAATGTTATTTTATTTATGTCGAATTTATTCCATTAGTTGTAATTATACCTCCTAGTCTCCTATATATACCAAGGAGACATTTTCATTTGGAATCATCTTGTACTTGAACATTTATTTGGGGTAAAAGGAGGTTTCCCCCTCGAAGAGGCTTATTATCTGAAATTATNTTATTCCATTAGTTGTAATTATACCTCCTAGTCTCCTATATATACCAAGGAGACATTTTCATTTGGAATCATCTTGTACTTGAACATTTATTTGGGGTAAAAGGAGGTTTCCCCCTCGAAGAGGCTTATTATCTGAAATTATCACTTTTTCAAGGCATTGAGTACTTATTCTGAGGTTTTTCTATGCTATATTGATATTTGGTTCTTAACATATGGTATCAGAGCTCAAGGTCTTGGGGTTTCGTTGCTGCATCTGAGACACCTTGGAATTTCATTGTAACTTTTCTTCTACAATGTTTCTGAAGGAAGGACTTGGAGGATATCTAGTATATGGATCAAGGTACTTTGGGTTAAAATTTCAGCTCTTGAGGCCTTATACTTTCTGAGATACAGCCTTTGCAAGATAGGGTTATGGAATCATCCTGAACTAAGTCATTGCAGCATTTTCACAATAAAAAAATTTCTGTAACGTTTCAGACCCTAAACTCCAGAGGCTCTTCATAGAAATTAGTAAGGTATCTGTGGTAAAAAGTTAAGCTTTTGAGCAATCTTACATTTGTAGATACACCCTATGGAAGATAAGGTATCTGACTAGTCCTATCGACTAGTATCAAGAAGGTGTTCTAGGTAAAACAATCATAAATTATTCCTAAAGTATCAAAATTGAGTCAGACTAGTTTCATTAGATAGTTTACGGACTGTAGTATTTCTGGTACGAGTTTCATAATTTTATATCAATTATTTTGTGCGGGGCATGCTATACAAGTGATATCTCCTGGAAAGGCCAAAAATCAGCAAGTTGTGGGGAAGTTACCGTAAATTCCACTTGGCACATCCAATTTTGATCAGACCTGTGGCATTGTAGAGAAGAAATATCAGAGAAATGCAAAAAATAAAGTTTCATACCTATAAGGGCCAAAAATTGGGAGATACAACAAAAGAAAGATTGTTTAGCAAAACCACCTCAAAATCAAGGTTCAAAAGTGATACTTGGCCAACATACCACCCAAAAAGGGAACTTCTACACCAAATAAGCCTCCATACAATCCTACTTGGACTCTTGATGAAGGGGAAGAAATGTGTAGGGACATAAATGATTTATAAAAGAAGACAGTAACAAAAGATGAACTACAAGAGATGATGGATTCAATAGAAGCTAAGTTTGAGGCAATAAATACTAAGATGGATGCTTTAAAAGGGGAGATCATGGAAGTATTGAAAAATTTCGTAACAGAGAGGACACCTGAAAGTGAAAATGCATCCCATGAAATTCATTATGAGGACACAAGGAAGGTGAATCAAGAATGGAGAAACTCTAACCTTGGGTTG
>SNQJ01S0005998.1:538288-554318 GCA_010110895.2 Picea sitchensis
ATGAATAGTAACACATCATATCATCTGTCAATCACATCATAATCAAATATATAAGGTCTAACATCAAAAAGGGTCCAGATCACTTGCGAGCAAGTGTCCTCAAAGAATAAGTGTCTTCAGTGCGCCAGAGCGGGATGTTACATAGTGATACATACCAGATCTCTTGAATGATTAAAAAACAAAGGAAAGAAATTATATCCAGTCACAAACCGATTTAGTGAAATGAAACAATCGACAATACTAGTTTCCTTAACTTTCAAACAATGTGAAGATATATTACAAACCTTTCACACAAAACAAAGACTACCTAACTGATTGATTTTAAAACCCCTCAGAACCGAATTACTCAGAGTAGTATTTTCATAAATTCAACAGTGATTACAGAGATACCTTTCTACTAAATTCAATGATGTAGGTAACGTTAATGACAAGTAACATTTGTGAAAGAAAAGGACATCATATGTCGTAGGATTTCTCTAATAATTTTTTTGGAATTGCAATGGTCATATACTATTGACACTAGACAGTAATGTGTTAAACAAAAAGGAAAGAAAATGTGGCTCCCACACAGTCTCACGAGGATCCAACATCAAACTTTACTTATAGAATGTAATGGGTAACGTTAATCATAAACTACGAAACCCGAGGAAGTGCAAACAAAGAAAACCTCATCCCTTGAAAAACCAGATGGGAGGGAACTGGTATTGGGTGTGTTTGTTTCATAAAAGAAAACTTACTCCATACTAAGACTACGCATAGTTCCATGACAAGATTACTATCCAACCTCTAACTACTCTAGTGGGAGACCTCAAGAGAGTAACGGAATTTGGGTTATGAAAAAACTAGAAACACTTTTACCCCAAAGAAACATTACAGGCATAAATCCCATAATATATAACAAGGGTCTATGATGCCGAGACTACTCAAGAAATTGAAGGATAAATCCACAATAGGCCGTACCTACCGAAAGTAGGAAATAAGCCAAGAAGGTTGTAGAGGGTAACAAAAATGAGAGGTTCAAGAAAGAACAAGTAAGTTTAATTTGAGGATTATTTTAATACTTAAAGAATTCTCAATCCTCACATCATAACCAGAGCACAGAGCCAATGGAAATCTTACCAGGAGAGGTGAAAGGCATCGTCATTCCTCTGGGTAGATTTTCTCCCAAATTGGAGAAATTCTTTAGTAAGAAGATAGTATGTAGAGCCTTTCATAAACTCCACAATGATACAGTAGACACATTAAAACCCTAAGAGAAAAACCTTACCTACGAGGTTAAATGTTGTAGTATGAAGGACAACCTATCCATGTGCCAAGGGTAGAGTTGGTGGGACTAGATTGGACGAAGGGCCAGGTAAGATTATTGAAACTCACATACTTAAGTTTTCCATTAAACGGTGGATACAGAGCCTTAACTTCCCTCTGGCAGTAGTCTATTCTATCACCTCAAAACATCCGCAAAGTAAATGAGTTCCTTTGAGACTCGATGAGTGGGACCTTGTATACTTCAACTGCCTTGGCACAATTAGTTATTTTTTCGGGGAAGGTTTTGTTGGGACAGAGTTTGGTTAAGCTAAAGTTGACCCATGATCTCGCTACCCAAACTTTGTTGGTTAAAGAGATTGGCATATGACGAATTGAAGTCCTATATATAATTGGGGCCATGTTTTTAATGCTAAGCGCTTACCACTAAGGAATTTCTTTCAATCGTATGGAATAACTCCAACCCCATGGATATGCATATATATTACATAGTAAACCAATACTCACTTTCGAATGGACCCTTCAAATAGTTTTACGTGTAACCCTTAAGGCTACCTTATGTAGGGAGAGAGACTAGGACTATAAGTCCTAAGCCTAGTTTTGTGGTATAGATAGTTATGTATATGTGGGAAATTGGAATCAAAAAGGGAAATTACTAAAACCCTTGGATATCTTATCGTATAAATTTATACATCCAGTAAATTAGATAGGTATGTATATGGCACCATGCAGTGAGATAAACTTAAGTTACGACAAAGAACATTATAAATTTAATAAATATTTTTCCTTAATCAACAATCATGTAAGGATGAAATTGGAGATCAATGCCTCATAGAATTTTTTTTTTTATGGTAAATTTGAGGTACATTACAATACAGATGTTGAGTTGGATATGGAAATGTTGAAATGTATAATGAGGTAAGTATTTATATTTTTTTGGTTTATTTTTTCCCTTTCATTTACCTTAAATTTTTGTTTTCTTAGTTTCTATGATTGATTCTTACTAAGTTGTTTTGAAATTAATATTTTATAGTAGATAAATTGGGTATTGGAGAATTGAGAGTGATATGAGGGGGGGTGGGGGGAATATGATAAAATTCCACCTTCACATTGTTGGCATTGTTTAGTAGAGAATATATATATATTCTTGACACCAAGAGAAGCTCATTCATATTTACAAACTCAAATATGACTCATAGAGATAATTCGACAATCAAATGACAAAATTGCAACATAGATGTGAAGGAGATGAAATTATCCATCACCATTATCATCGTATTGTGATGAGGTTTCAATGAACATCTTCCTCACTCCTATATAATATTCGTTGAAACTTTCCAAAAACAAAGACCAGTGAAAGCTACCAGCATTGAATTTTTTCAAACTATTCTTCTCCAAGTCATGGAAATGGTATGCTTTAAGAGCTCATATACCATGCGCGAATTCTAAAACCAAGAGAATCTCATTCATGTTTATACCATACTCATCTCGAATTTTAACTTTCATTTGTCTAACAATTTTCAATTTGGTTGTCAATTTTAAAGCTCTTGGACTTATCATCCTTCTTTGTCCATGTAAATGGGACTAACTTAATTATTCTCAAGCAAGTTTACTAGAATTTGATTTTGAAGACATAAAACTTGACCTATATTATCCAAATATATTAGGAGGATACCTAAATGCTATATTGAGGGGCCATGGAAATAAATTGTTTATTGCTAGAAAATCACTTGATTTTGTTTTAAAATAGTAGAACTATGGAATGAGGATATCCTAAAGAATTTTTACCTTGTCCAAAAAAATTTATGAAATAAAAGTATGTAATGTGAAATTCTTTTGGATATCTTTTCTAAGAAATGATTGACCTTAAAACAAAAATAAATATTTTAGGATAAACATAAGATCTATTAGAAAAGTATGATATCTTATTCAAAGACCTTGATGAAATATATATCATATAGAGGAGATATTTTAAAGGGAAAAAATCCCCATGGGTCAATGAAAGAGATAGGAATATAGTTATAAAGTACAAAAAATGATAGATCCTAATAAAATAGAATGTGGTCAAGTAATGGCATGACTTCATCAATAAAGAGGAAAAATCCTATTTCAAGTATCTTTTAATTAATCTTAGAATCTATTCTATACAACCATAAATTTCAAAAGAGACTTTACAAGGAGAAATAAAGGGTGTTTTTATTCTGTTATTAGCCACCGAAATGGTATGTCTAAATGAAGGATGAAATCTAGTGCAATTCCCAAGATATTTTGGCAAAATAGTTACCCATGGTCATGATGAGTTGTAAAATCACGAATAACAAATTGGATTTAGAACTATAATTTCCTTGAATAAAAATTCCTAGTTAGAAGTTTCACATTATTAAGATATGACTACATTTTCAACTCAAGACATGAATGTAGCATCATCAACCTAGATCATTCAAAATTATTTTTAGAAATCACCATATATTATTTCTCTTGTAAAATGTGCATGGTTTTAATGTGGAATCATATAGTCAAAAGTGGCTTATTTGAGTAAAGTGAATTTTTAGGGTTACTCACCCTTCAGACTAGTGATATGACCTTAAGGATTGTCTATCATAGGACTTAACCTAATGAAAAAATACTACCTAACTCTAAACCTATTTTAAGGAGGGAGATAGATTCTATAGGGATGTTGGAACCATCATGTACTATAGGGAATTTGAAGATTCATTTGCCTATTCTTCTACATAAATACGTAAGGTGGTGAATGGAATTAATTTTTAAAAAATGTGGCAATGTTAATACTTCATATACAACCTAAATGAAGTATCCAAAAATTATAGATGGGATTTACTATGTAAACATTAAATGTGACAAAACCTTTACATCGTCCTAAAGACCAAACCATATATTTTAAAATAAGGATGTACATTTAAACTATGAATATGATGGAAATGAAGTCTTGGCTAGTTATCCTCATCATCTATGTAAACCTAGTTGAATCTCTAAAATAGAGAACCCTAATTAGCAACAATAACCATATGACAATAGAGAGCCAATCCAAGTGGAGGTTGTTTGTAGCTAGCCATGTGTTATCAGGCGAAAAGTTCCTTACTCAACAACAAGGTGTTCATCCCGATGTAAGGTGATTTTCATCTTCATCATCATTGTCATCATCATCATTGTGATCATCATCATCATTGTCATTATCATCATCATGATCGTCATTTTCATAATTTCCATCATCATTGTGATCAATATTGTCATTGTCATTTCCATCGTCATCATTTTCATTTTCATCGTCATCATCATTTCCATTGTCATCATCATTATATTCCATAGTCATCATCGTCATCATTGTCATTATCAATGTAGTCATCATCATCATTAAATTCATTATGATTGTCATTGTAATTGTTATCATCATTTTCTTCATGATCATCCTTGTCATTGTCATCATCATTGTCATCGTCAACATCATCATCATCATCGACATCGTCATCGTCATCATTGTCATCATCATCATCATTTTCATCATCATCATAACTGTCGTCATTGGCATCATCATCATCATCGTCGTCATCATAAACGTCATCATCATCATTTTCATCATCACCATTGTCATCGTCATCGTCATCACTGCCATCATCATCGTCATTGCCATATCGTCGTAAACCTGTGACCTCCAGGGAGTAAACAAATGTTCTTAACTATTATGCCCACTAAATAATATATATTAATTATGTCACATTTTAATTATTATAAATGTTTATTATATTATTATATAATATATATTAAATATATAATATATACAATTATAATATATCTATTATATATAATTATAGTATATAAATTATATATAATTATATTATATATTAATTATATATTATTATATAATATATATTAATTATATTTATAATATATATTGATTCAAATAAAAAATATAAAACATCTTACAATACACTATTCATGTTTATTTAAAACCTCCTCCCACGTGGAGACCAAAAGAGCCCTACCGCGAAGAGAAGGGAGAGACAAGGAGGCGTGCCCTAGCCACAAAAATATCCCGACCATGAAAAAAGGAGACCCTACCCACAACAAAGAGCCCGACTGTGAACATAGGATGCCCTACCCACAACAAAGAGCTCGACTGCGAACAGAGGAGGACCTACCCACAACGGGCAAGGATGAGATAAGAATGCCCTAGCTACCTGATCTTAAATTATCATTTAAAGACATGGTTAAGTTTTAAGCATGACTTCATTAACCACTTAGGAATTGAATGAAATAAGAAGAGATTAATGATATAGTATAACATCCATAATAATAAATGCAAATCAGAATGTAAGCACAAAGATCAACAAACCATAACAACAAAGTTGTGAACATAGTTTGACAAGATTGCCTACGCCTTCGAGCCTTTGTCTGAGTGGGTGAGGATTTCTTATTTCTCTTAAATTATTCAAAAGTACACCAGAAAAGTGTCAAATGGATTAAAAACTGGTCTAGTTGTGTTTTTCTCGACTTCAATAATCCAACACAATTGACGAAACTGAAAACAGTTGAGTATAGCTCCCGGAATCGGCCCCCAAAGTTCCCCTTCTCAATGGCTTCCCTACATAAAAATGGCTTTGGCTTTCAAATTCTTCAATATTTATTCTATTTTGAACCTCTCTAATGCTACCAAGAACCCCTAGTTTATATATATTTGAGGTGGGCATCAACCTCCCAACTTCCTCCCAAGACGTGGTCTCAAATTGGGCTTCAGATATTCGAATATTGGGCAAAATCCATTAAAAACGGGCTAAAATTGACATAAATGTTTTACAATAATGTTTAAAAACCCAAAAATGTGCATATATAGGGTGCCACCCCTTTTCTCTGGGCCCGTGGTCGCATGGGATAGGGCCATGTGTCCTCGGGCTAGTAACTGGCACGCTAGCCCCCAAGTCTTAGCTCCTGGTATTGTGGCTATGACCCATATGGCCAAGCCCTTAAGCTCCCACGTGCCCACATATGGTTAAGCTCCTAATTCATAGCCCTTGGTCGGTCGGGGTTGGCCCCCGTCAACTGGGGCTTGTCCCTTAACATGCACCACATGTCAACTTTTAAACTAATGTGCTGATATTTGGTTAAGTTCTGCCACATAGCCCGATCAGTTGGCCCCCTTCCACGAAGTCGTTGTGCCCACAGAGGTTGAGGGTTCAAAACCCCCGAAAGCCATAACAAATTTTTGAACTATCCTTCATTAGAAAAATATGGGGTGCCATGTGGCACCCTCTGATTGGGCCATGTGTCTCCCTGTGATTGGACCATACCACACAGTGACCAACAAAGTCAACGTATAGTCAATGTACAATCAACATGCCACGTTATCATCGTACATCCTAGTCAGTTGCCACGTCAACTTTTGTACAAGCCAGTCACCTACCATGTCATTTGTCATACATCCACATGTCATGCCATGTCATCAACCATACTTCCAAATGTCAGCTTGATATTATGCCACATCATGTACAGACTGCTACCGTTTAGTGCTACGTGTCATATGTACAGTGCCATGTGTCAAATTCGTACAAGTGCCAACTTAGCCCAAAAATGCAAAATTTGAGTGACATGTGTCAACTCTTGGTGATGCCATGTCAAAATGATGATGTCATGCTAACATCACTTTGACCAATTGACCTTTTCCCTATTTTGGAAATCAATCAGAACGCGATAACTTTCGCATGCGTCATCCATTTTCGAAAAAACATTATATGGATGCAACCAACACGATGAGACAAAAAAAATGGCTTTATTTTCATCCAATTCAAAGAACTTTTATTTTTAGGCCTTCCTGGATCTATTTTGGATCATGCCTCCCCAGTAAGACCTTTTGGTCCTCCAAAAGGGTATTAACCAGTCATCAAGTGTGGGATAGGCCACCCCACTTGTTCTTTGTCTTTGAATTTTTTCTTGTGCACCTGTCTCATCAAGATCAATTGAAAAAAAACCATGACAACTGACAACATATTGTTAGCCACTTGTACTCTTTCACATCTTACTGAAGCCACTACCATCCATGTTGAAAAAATTAGCAGCGATAACATCAGAAATATGACTGCAAATGAACTAATATGTTTGTAGTACTTTCATAACATTAGCTTATCTTGAAGCAAAGTATGATTGAACTTCCATTCTACAACCATCTCATGTTCATGCTTAAGATCAAGTGCTCGATTTGGCACAATTATAGGTGTGTTTCTTGCATAAGTTGCCTTCCTTAATTGTTCCATTGTTTGTAGAGATTGATTTTCTTTAAGTGATGAACATGTACAACATATTCATTTCCTTCTTTGATTAAGTGATATTGATTTTGTTCCCTGTAGAATATTTCTTTGTGATCATACAAATAAGGACTGCCTAATACCATTCCACATTCATTGAGTGGCACCACATCACACGTTACCTCATCCACAAACTTTGATGAAATTGCAAACTTTAAAGTGCATTGTTTTGTTATGTGCAATTTATGATTGTTTCTTATCTATTTGAGTGAGTAAGGTTTATGACGCATCTCAGTGTTTAATCCCAATTGTTTAACCACTTCCTATGAAATCAAGTTAGATTGAGATTCACTATCTATCAATGTATCAATCTTAGTGTGTTTCATTATCACCCTTATGTGAAAAAACTTGCATCTATAATCATATCCATCACCAGTTTTACATGTCAAACCAACTGTTGTGATCTTAGTCTAATCACTTGAATCATATCCCAAGTTTGTTGGCCATGTTGCTTCTACAACTGTTTGCCTCCCTTTCCTCTCTTTGAATCACTTCGGTCTCTTCTCGAGATGCAATTTCCAACAATGGTCATCATCATGCCCTTCTTTCTTGCAATGCTTGCAAGAGAGATTTTCTTCCCTTCTTGTCAGTGAATTTTCTTTCTTGCCATTCCCCTTCCTTTTGTCCTCTTTCCTAGATGACGATTCCCTTGATACTCCAACTCATGTTTTCCCTGCTTCAATGTATGTTTCTTGAACATAAACCTCATCAAGATTAGTACATCCAAACATAAATACATTGTTACAAATATGTGCAGGTAAACCTCCTATATACTTCATAAGAGTTTCTTGGGTATGTAATGGAATGTTTAACATTAATGTCATCTTATGAAATTCATATGTGTATTCTTGCACTATTTATCCCTTTCTTAGTTTAAGACCTTGCCATTCAATTAAAGCCTTCTCTCTATAACCCAAAGGATCAAATTTATTTCTAAGTGCAAAAAAAAAATATTTCCATGATGGAAATACATTACCCACTTGTTGTGTGTCATTTTTCAACTTTCTTTGCCACCAGATGTCTGTTGTGCCTGCAAGACAAAGCGATGCCAACTTGATTTGAGTTTCCTCATCCTTGATGTGTTACACACTACAATAAAATTACATCTGTTTGACCCATTTATCAAGCCTCTCAACATTGACTTCACCATCATACATGGGTAATTCAAATTTCACATCAAACTTAAGTAAAGGCATATCATGTTTATGTTTATGGGAAATTTTGACTTGACATAACAACCATAATAAGAAACGTGTTGAATATGGAGCTAGAGGCCACTCTTAACATACGTACGAGTGAGATTTCATTTGTTAGAAATCATAGGAAGTTAGGCTAAATGTTGTATCACAACTTTCCCTTTCAATTTCAATCAAGTGGGTTTTCTTGCTATGGATTTGGAACTTGTACTTGAAGAACAAGAAGTTGACGGAGAAGAAGGAGGTGAAGGAGGAGGTTTAGGAGGATCCTCTCCTTCTTCACTTTTGTCTTTTTTTGAATATTCCCCTTGGAAAGGCCTCTTCCATTCCAGGTAATCCGCATATAATACCTTCACCATATCAAACATGGCGGATAAAGTGTTTTGCAACTCTATCTCATTCTGAGACATGCCTTCTTCTGATGCCATCTCCTCACTTTGATAAGTCATATTTCTCGATCCAATCTGTAATGTACCTCAAATTTTCCATAAAAAAAAACATTTCCTAAGGGACATTAATCTCCAATTTCATTTAATAAATTTGTAGTTCAGAGGAAGACATCTTTATTCCTGTCATAAATCTCTATGAGGTATTGTATGTACCATGCGAAAAAATTACTACACCAGTTTAACTTACTTTGAGCAGAAAGATTATATGGATAAATATCCATAGTTCTATCATCCCCCTTCACTCTCAAACTACTCCCATATATATATATATATATATATATATATATATATGTATATATATGTATGTATGTATGTATGTATGTATGTATGTATGTATGTATGTATGTATGTATATGTAGTATGTTAGACTTAGGATTTATAGTCCCTCTCTCTCCCTTAAACGAGAGTTCCTATGCTTGCACACAAGACTATTTATTTGACCTTTGAGAAAAAACTCATACACCATAAATAAGGTAATGGAGTCGGGATTATATCCCTTAGAAGAATATAAAAGGTTTGATATTAGATGCCTGGCATCATTTGGGCATGATCCAACTCTTTAAAGAGGGCCAGATTGCCTTATGAGTAACGGATTCCCTTATGAGTAGTCATGTTTAGTATACTTCCAGTTCTCACTTACGAAAAGTTTGGGTAACATTTTCCCCCTAATCCTTTTTTAACTTGACCTTGACTAAACACTGTCTCAACGAAGTCTCAATTGAATGGACTATAATGAATGGTTGGTGTGGGCATATTCCAACTAGCCATATTGTGAAGGGACTGATAATAACTTCGCAATTTCCTTGATGACGAAACGATGGTCTATTGTCAGGAGGAGTTAAGACTCTGTATCTACCATTAAATGACAGTCCTGTGTGTGTGAGTTATGATGTCCTCACCTAGATTTTCATCCAATCTAGACACGCCAACTCTGTTCCTATCACATGGCTCGACTGCCCTTCATACTCTCAGCATTTGCATTGTGTAGTTAAGGCTCCTCAAAAGGGTTTAATGTGTTTACTGTTTCATTGTGGAGTCCTTCGAAATGCTCTGCGTATTGTTTTCTCAAGTGAAGGCTATTGATATGGGGAAACGTTATCCGATGGACCGATATCACGATTTGCTCTCCTCGGTAAGCACACATTATCCCTATCTTCTGGTTGTCAAAAGATGCTTGGTTCTTTGTTATAGTGGGAGAACCCTCACAATACAAATATTATTTATTCTTACTTGAGTCTCCCATTATCATTACTCTGTGTAACTTTCTTGAGTTAATTCCCACTTTCTAGATGAGTAGAAACTTACTATGGATTTAATCTCCGACTTCTTGAGAGGTCTCGACATCCCATCTCCTTGTTCCGACTTAGAGAAATTTCGCCTGCAGGTTTTTATGGCTAAAATAAATCCTAAAGTTTCATATTTCCTATCATCGTTATTCCTTATGGTCTCTCTACAGATGTAGGTCGAGGCCTGTTGCTAAGTCTCTCTTGAGGTTACGCATGGTATTAGACTAGAGATAAATGTTTCCTCGCTCTGTATAGCATAAGCCGTTGTATGTTATTTCTTCCCTTTTATAAAGGATGAATCCATCCTTTGGAAATTGTTGCTAAACTATGTCCAGTTCAGTTACAGGAAAGTGGTTTATGTGTTTTCGAGTAATCCTCCAAACCAAAATACTCACGACATACCATACTTGAATTTGTGGAACTTCTTGTGTTGCTTATATTTTCTTCTGTCATTATCGTGGTCTGTGTGTAAAATAATCTATTTGAAATTTAACAGAAGATTAACTCTGCATCTATGGTTGTCTTATAAATGTCATTTATATTATCGATAATCGATTCAACAGTGGTTCAAATCCATCCCTTTCTTATAGTGTTTATCCTACACTCTATCCTCGGCCTACTTGCACCGCATGCTTTATACGATTTATATGCTAACTGTTAGCACAATTGATTAATTCATTTCATATATACTTGATTTCGTGATTGGTATCAGCACTAATGATGGGCACCTTTGGCTGCAAGGGTACCCGTCAGGTGGACCTTGCCCCCTTCCACCCCTTTTGGGCTCGTGGGTGACGTCCTTAAACATGCGCAGAGGAGGGTCAGCCTTCCCTATGGGCCTGAGTTAAGTACTACTCTAGATTGAACTCTTTCTGATTATTTTCATTTTGTTGAAATTTTTCATTCAACTTATTTCCATAGTGAATACTAATGTAAAATTGCAACTTCCTTGCAGGGTTTTGACCATGTACAATTTCGGGTGCTAGCTCTCATCAAAAGCGCAAAAGGTATTCAAGTTCCCTTTATAAAATCTTCAGGAATTCAAGCATTGAAGGACACTGTTTCAATTTAGATTCATAGATGTTCGGTATAGTTTTGTTCGATTTCCTGTAGTGGCTGGAAAGAGGAGAATTCTCAATTTTACTCTTGATTTGTTTCTTGGTCTCGCTGCTATATGTAATAACTTTTTTAAAAGATTAATATGCAGTATTTTTCCCTGTCAATTTGAAAGAATGTAATGACTATTGGATGATTTTATTCAATTCTTCTCTCCATTCTGCTCTCATCCTATACTTGAAATTTATTTACCATGGTTGTCGTCTTAATTTTCATATTCAATATCAAATGTCTGTATAGTCCGAACTTGCAGTTACGCACTGGATGGAAAAAGGAACTTACATATTTTTGAAAGTCCACATTTTGTAAATTGAATATGTATACAGACATATTTGTATCATATCTATTACTCTATATGATTCTTCCATATTGTGTTTCTTTACTTCGATATTTGCATGAATACTGTGACTCTGTATTTTCCTCACTGTAGGATATGAAAGTGTATTTTCTTCCTTATTTTCGATTTCTGATTTAGCATGGATATGATTGAAATTCTGATTTACTTAATAGGTTTTTTGTATATTCCTTCACCTATAGGTCTCTGAGAAAATGACCATATGTACATGGCTACATTATTTAATTTCATTTACACTATATAGTTAAATAAATCTGAGGCTGCAAAATAATTTGTTGAGATGTTTCAGATTTTCTATTCAGTATTTCACTTACGCAGTTGTAGTTGCATGTCTGTTGGAACAATTTATTACTTATATAATATAGGAACGGATCTATATATATATATGTATTTTCTATTGTAGAAATTCAATCTTAGTTCTTTCTATAATGTCTACGCAGATCGCCAACTATATATATATATATATATATGTGTGTGTGTGTGTGTGTGTGTGTGTGTGTGTGTGTGTGTGTGTGTGTGTGTGTGTGTGTGTGTGTGTGTGTGTGTGTGTGTGTGTGTGTGTCGTGGAATAAATAGCATTTTCGTATTAGATCTCATTCAATTCTATGTGAGAATGGGAGTCTCGAATAAGTGTTATGACACTGAAGTTTTACTTATAGGAATATACAAACACATGTATGTGAACCTGATTTCAGTCCCATTTATACATAGATAGTTCTGCATAATGAGTTTCAATATACTGGGAAATTATCCTACAGTTTTACCACCGTATAATAGTCATTTAACCTACAGAATGAACATTTCCATAATTCAGTCATACGTACCCTTTCAACGAACATATCAAATAAAAGGAAAATTATAGCATTTGTTCATTATTTAAACCAACAGAAAAGAGTCACTTACTATTAAATTCTTTTGAGGTGTTCGGTCATTTGTTCTAAGATTCACACAATCAAATAGATCTCATCCATGGTAATATTTCAATTTAGAATGAATAGATGCATTACATCAGTTATTTAATCATTCAAACAGAGAAGGAATAGGTTAACATATCTGAACCAGTTCATTGGAAGACAAAGGGAACAACCACGTTCCTCCCAACCTTAGAACAGGGAAGCCAAATCACTTATCTTGCTCTCCCCCTAGCCTGACCATGAATCCATGAGGGCTAACTCGAAAATCCTCCTCAACAGATGCCTTTCAGTTTCAACAGTCGTCTCCTTTCCTCACACTCAGCAAGTAATGTTCATAACAACAAGAAAACAATAATTTTTCCCCAACCTACTAGGTAGCATCCTGCCTCCTCACATATGTTATATATCCAACAACAAAAGTTCCTAGGTATTTTTCCCTCTTGGGATTTTTTGCAACTTTCCAATCCCTGATTTTCAAGGGTTTTCGATGGCCAAATTCAGGATTTTCCACTTGTAACAATCATCCCTGAGGTAGTTCCAACATGTTCCCCACTCATGGAGTCATGGTCAACTGATTTCAACATGTTTGTTCCATTTGTCCTCCTGCAATAATTATAAAACATTCTTTTTCATACAAGTGTCATAGTCAAGTAGTTAGTTGGGTCAAAACAGATCTCTTCCCAACAATTGTAATCATTAATTACAATTAACTAAATTCAAAATTCGAAATTGCCATAAATGGCAAAAATTTTCCAATTTCGAATTTACCAAAAAGAGAATAATTTTCCTAAGAATTTTCCAATTCAGAAATAATTTACTTTTGCGGGATGTTACATCCTTTCCCCCTTTAATAAAACACTATCCTCAGTGTTCATTCCTTTCCTGGAAAAAGATTGGATGAGATTTCTGCAAATCTCCTTCCAACTTCCAAGTGACCTCCTCAGGGCTAAAGTGCTTCCATTGCACCTTTACTTGAGCCACGACTCTGTTCCGAAGTGCTATTTCTCTCCAGTACACAATGCACAAGGGTTCCGCCTGGAACTCTCCTTCTAGTTCCACCTGCACCAAGTTCCAATCAATCATATGAGTAGGGTAATGAACATAATTCTTTAACAAAGAAACATGAAATGCATTATGAATTTTTAAATTGGATGGGAGTGCAAGTTGGTATGCTACGGGTCCAATTCGAGATAGTATCTCGAAGGGCCCACAAAACATGGGTTCCAACTTGGCACAGTTCCATATATTTAGTGAACTCTTTTGGGATTTGACTTTTAATTAAACATGGTCTCCCACTTGAAACTCCAAGTGTCTTGTTTTCTGGTCCGCATAACTTTTTTGTCTGTCTTGTGCCTCCTTTAAGTTTTGTTGTACCTTTCTTACTGTACTCTCCATTTCTTGGAGCATTTCTAGTCCAACCATGAGTTTGTCAACCGATTTATCCCATGTAATTGGATTCGTACACTTTCTGTCATACAATACCTCGAAGGGGCTCAATTTAGCTTAAGTTTGGTATCCATTGTTATATGCAAATTCTACCAACTGTAGGTAGTCTTCCCACTTTCTTGGTTTTGTTCTTACATACATGTGGAGCTATTTTTCTACGATTTGGTTTGTTCGTTCATTCTGTCTATTTGTTTGTGGATGATAACTCGTGCTGAAATTCAAATTAGTATTTAGCCCTGCAAACAATTCTTTCCAAAAAGCAGATGTAAATTTTACGTCTCTATCTAAAATTACCATTTTAGGAATACCATGCAATCTAAAGATTTCTTTCATGAATATTTTAGCGATGTTAATAGATTTAAAAGTAGACTTTACAAGAATAAAGTGTGCATACTTACTAAGTTTATCGATTACCACCATAATAGAATCATTATGTTTCTGAGTTTTAGGAAAACCTGTAATAAAGTCCAGCGATATAGTCTCCCATTTCCATTCTGGTACTGGTAAGGGATGTAATAGGCCAGCTGGATGCTAGTATTTGACTTTTACCTACTGCCAATCTTGACACTTCGCAAAGTATTCTACTATTTCACCTTTCATATTAGGCCAATAAAATAATTTTCTAAGTGTCTTTATCGTTTTCAGGTATCCTGGATGACCATAATATGGTTTCTTATGCACTTCATCCAACACTATTAACTTTAATTCTGTTGAATCTAGTATGTATATTTTGTTTTTAAATCGTAGTAGACCATTTTTATCGATACTCATATCTGATTTGTCTGAATTCCCTGTAGTGCCCTATAATGTTGGAGCATAACCCTAACTTAAATTAGTTTATGCCTAGCTTAGACTCCTAGATCTTGTTTAATAGATTCATTTACACTTTATCTCACCTATTTTGGCCGCATAGAGAAGAAGGGCACCTCATCCCTAGATTTTAGGGAAAACTGCTAATTTTAGATCAAGACTCAACTCCCAGTTCTTGATTTTCTCGATTTATTCTTGATTTTCTTGATTTATTCATGATTTATTCCAACTCCCCCATGAAAAAACTCATCTATTATTTTGGAATGCGCACCTCCTCTTTGAGTGAGAGATTTATTCCTTAATTAATTGTTTTTGTCGTTACTATTATTAGTAACTACTATTTCGGGCCAGTTAAATGAGTTGGAATTGCTTCTCTTGTCAGTTAAGTGAGCTTAAGTGAGCTAATGTGCATCACTTGACTCTTGTGGACATTAATGAGTGCGTGACATGTATCTTTAGTGGTCTAATTCGAACTATGTGGTCTCCCTTAGCTTATGACACCTATTTTAGCTATTTCTAGCTTTATTTTTTACTAGAGTTTCTATGTTGGAAATTCTATATATTCACCTCCTCTCTTCTTTTTGAGGATGGTTGCTCATGTATATTAATTTTTGATTAATATAATTATCTGATTTATGGAGCAAAAACTTTCTCTCATCTCTTGAATATCAGCAAATTGTTTGTGTTCAATTTAACTAGAATTCTAGATCTATCGGGGTTTCTGCAGGAATTCTACATGGTATCAGAGCTAGATTGAATCTAGTTGATTGTACATGGTTTTATTTGTAGTTATAGATCATCAAGAGGCGCAGAAATAAGAAATGGATCATCTCTCTCAGCCCACAAAACTCATTCTAAATCCTTTCAATTACTTCGAATGG
>SNQJ01S0005998.1:554368-571241 GCA_010110895.2 Picea sitchensis
GAATGGAAGACAAAGATCTCTCTGCTCCTCCGAAGCAAAGGGCTTTACCGGGTAACAATGGGAGCAGAGAAAGAACCGACTGTTGCAGCAGAGAAGATAAAGTATTTCAATAAATTAGATGAAGCAATTGGGCTGATATGCCTTTCAATTTCTAGAGATCTCCTCTTTCATGTCAGTAGAGCCACTACTCCCGATGTGGTCTGGAGCACATTGGAAGGACTATTCAACAAGTAGGATGCAATGAGAGTGCATCAACTGGAGAATGAACTCATATCCCTAAGTCCAATTCATTTCAACAACCTGCAAGAATTCTTCACCAAGTTCAAATCCCTGCTTGTTGAAATTAATGCATGTGGAGTCACAAAAGAGGAAGAACAACCCATCCTTTCAATTCTCTTGAAATTAGGCCCTGAATATTCTGTATTTGTGTCGTCTTTTCAAGCATCTAAATTGACTCAGGAAAAATGAAAAATGCCTCCATTGAATGATTTCATTTCATAATTGAATCAAGAGAAATCTAAGTTAGTCCAAATGGGTGCCATCAAGCANCCAAGAACCAAGCACTTGCGGCTACTAATGCTCCAAAGAGCAGTGTAAAAGACAAGAAAAAAGGAATGGGTAAATTTCTTGAATCGAAGAAGGAGAGATCTGCACAATCTTCAAATAACTTTTCTGATCCTAAGGGTAAGAATAAGAAGGAAAGAAAACTTTGTATCTACTGTTCCAAAGGTTCTCATCTCGAAGAAAATTGCATGAGGAAGACTATCGATGAGATGGCTAAGCAATTGCAGCAACACAATCTCATGGTGCCCGAAAATGCAAAGAAGAAAGATGATAACAGAACGGGAGGGAGAGCATGAGATGGTCATCTTCTAATGACTGTCACATCCACTCCATCATCTTGGATCCTTGATTTATGTGCATCAAACCATATGGATGCATCAAAAGATGAATTTTCCTCCATCGAAGAAAGCACCAAATCCCCAATTTACTTGGGAGATGCCACACCCGCAAAGGTGTGCGGAGAAGGAATTGTTGATCTTGAAGGGGGATTCTTCACAAATGTGCTTCATGTTCCCTTTTTGTCCACAAATCTTCTCTCAATATATCATCTCACTCATTCTGTCTCTGGAAGGAAGGTGGAGTTCACTCCAGACTCCGCAGTGATTACCGACATTTCCACAGGCTCACAGCTTACACATGGAATTGCAGATCACGGTTCTCGTTTGTATTTCTTCTCCCTTTTTGTTCCTAAATCTATTAGAACTGTATTTATGTCACAATATAATGATATCATAAGGTTATGGCATGAAATATTTGGACATCTAAACTATAATTACTTGCATCAACTCAGCAAGGAAAACATAGTAGAAGGATTGCCAGCTATTAATTTCACAAGCGGTGTATGTCAAGGATGCATTATTGGCAAGCATCCAAAGAAAAAGTTTGACAAAGGGAAGGCACAGAGAGCTTATTCACCTCTTGGGATGATTCACAGTGACGTCATGGACCCATTCCCACATCCTTCAATCAGTAAGGCTCGATATGTACTCACCTTCATAGATGATTTCTCTTGCTTTACTTGGGTATTTTTTTTTAAATTAAAATCAGAAGTATTTGAATGCCTTATAGAATTTAAAGAACTTGCTGAGAATGAGTTTGGGTGTAAGATTAAGATACTTCATACTGATAATGGGGGGGATTATGTCAACAAATATGTGCATAAACTTTGTATTGATGCAGGCATACAACTATAACACACAGTGCCATATACACCATAGTAGAACGGTGTTGCGGAGAGGAAAAACTGGTCCTTAAAAGAGATGGCCAATTGTATGCTACAGTCTAAATCATTAGCTCCCAAGCTATGGGATGAATCTATTAATTGTGCAGCATACATTCAGAACCAATTTCCTCACAAATCACTCAAAGGCACCACTCCTTTTGAATGTTGGACCGGTAAGAAACTGAAAGTGTCGCACTTTCGTATTTTTGGTTCACGAGCATGGGCTCACATTCTAACAGATAAGAGGAAGGCTTTGGAGCCTCAAAGTGTTGAATGCATATTTGTTGGATATCCTAAAGGTTTCAGAGGATATATATTGTTGGACTCTTACACCGAAAAGTTCATTCTAGCTCGAAGTGTGAAGTTTGAAGAAGAATCACTGCATGATTTTTCAGAAGACCATGCCGAGGAACCGCTTGTTGTCACTGATGAGGAGGAGTCAGAAACTTCTTCGAGCACATCAGAGCATCCATCAGAGTGAACTTTTGGGTATGATACATAGGATTAGGAGCAGGTCATGGCTTCTCCAACTCAGTTGCCAACTTGGGCAGAAAAAACCCTGCAAGATGCGGGTGAACTAGTCGGTGATCCTGCAGATACAAGAAGAACTAGATCACAGTTTTTTGGGGCTCCTCAAGCCCTGGCTTCCACAGAACCTTTGCTTCCCATACATTTCTATATGTCACTTGGTTCAGATCCAAAGTCACACTCTGAGGCTATTGGAAACCCACTCTGGGAGGCTGCCATGGATGAAGAGTACTCTGCTCTTATGGACAACAACACATGGGACTTGGTTCCACTTCCGAAAGGAAGAAAGCTTGTTCGATGCCGATGGATATATTGAACAAAGACTGTTTTATATGGTGATATTATAAAGTACAAATCTTGAATTGTCGCAAAAGGATACTCACAGGTACATGGCGTAGACTACACAGAGACATTTGCACCTGTTGCAAAAATGGACTCCATTCGACTAGTTTTGGCCATTGCCGCTTCTCACAGATGGGAAGTTCATCACATGCATTACATCTGTGATCTGATCTGTGAAAAAGTTATTTGACTATAGTACTTCCCCAAAGAGCAGCAAGTTGCAGACATCTTCACCAAGTCCTTCACTGAAAATAAATTTTCAGAACTGAGAGTTATGCTTGGAGTGGTGGAGACAACTAAGTAGGTCACTTTTGGCCACTCGGCATTTTTTTTCCTCTTTTGGGGGCAGGGGGGGGTTTCCCACGAGTTTTTCCCTCTTTCCTGTTTTCATGAGGAGTTATTTTATGTAATGAGTACCTAAAATGGCCAAGTTGTCGGGACTCAAATTTTTTGTCATTACAGTTAAGCTTAAGGGGGGGGTGTTGGAGCATAACCCTAACTTACATTAGTTTATAGCTAGCTTAGAATCCTAGATCTTGGTTAATACATTCATTTACACTTTATTTCACCTAATTTGGCCACATAGAGAAGAAGGGCTCCTCATCCCTAGATTTTAGAGAAAACTGTTAATTTTAGATCAAGACTCAACTCCCGGTTTGATTTTTTCGATTTATTCTTGATTTTATTGATTTATTCATGATTTATTCCAAATCCCCCATGAAAAAACTCATCTAGTATTGGATAATGCGCACCTCCTATTTGAGTGAGAGATTTATTCCTTAATTAATGATTTTGGTCATTACTATTATTAGTAACTACTATTTTGGGTCAGTTAAGTGAGTTGGAACTGCTTCTCTTGTCAGTTAAGTGAGTTGGAACTGCTTCTCTTATCAGTTAAGTGAGATTAAGTGAGCTAATTCACATCACTTGACTCTTGTGGACATTAATGAGTGTGTGACATGTATCTTTAGTGGTCTAAGTCAAACTATGTGGTCTCCCTTAGCTTATGACACCTATTTTAGCTATTTCTAGCTTTTTTTTTTTACTAGAATTTCTATGTTGGAAATTCTATATATTCACCTCCTCTCTTATTTTTGAGGATGATAGCTCATGTATATTCATTTTTTATTAATATAATTCTCTGATTTATGGAGAAAAAACTTTCTCTCATCTCTTGAATATCAACAAATTGTTTGTGTTCAATTTAACTAGAATTCTAGATCTATCGAGGTTTCTGCAGGAATTCTACATGTAATCCTGCCACTGTTTGAGTGTAGTTATTTCTACTATTACCTACAGTATTTATCCCATGTTCAATATTTCTTTCTTCCATGCTAGCTTTTATTTCAAATAACCCATTAAATCTTATGCTTAAAGCATCAACTACTTTATTTTCCTTACCTTTGATATGTCTTACATCAAAGTCAAATTCACTCAAGAAGGCTAGCCACCTTGCTTTCCTCGCGTTAAGGTTTGGATGCCTAAACAAAAATTTCACACCGCTATTGTCAGTCAATAACAAAAACTTCCTGCCCATTATGTAGTGTCACCATATTTTTAAGGTGTGTATTACAGCTGCCAATTCTAAGTCATGAGTGACGTAGTTTCGCTCGTGTTCCTTTAGTTTTCGGGACTCATAGAAAATAACATGCCCTTGTTGGGTTAGGACACCACCTATTCCTTCTTTACTCACATCTACACATATGGTGAAGTCTTTGTATGGATCTACTACCTTTAAAATGGGTGCGGTTGTTAACAACTCCTTTAATTTATTGAAACTGTCTTGACACTTCTGTGACTAGTTAAACTTTGTCCCCTTCTTTTGTAACGATGTGATAGGGTAAGCAATTTTGGAAAATCCCTCTATAAATATGCGGTAATATCCGGTGATTACCATGAATGACCAGATATCCGCTACATCATTAAGTACTTTCCATTCCATGATGGCTCTTATTTTCTCAAGATCGACTGCAATGCCTTCCGCAAATATTACATGTCCTAGGTACTTTATTTACTTTTGATAAAAATCACACTTATCAAATTTAGCATACAGTTTGTGCTTTCTTAAAGTTTGCAGAACTATTCTTAAGTGTTCTTCATATTCTTCTTCTATTTTAGAATATACCAGAATATCGTCAATAAAACCAACACGAACTTGTCCAAGTACCGACTGAAAATACTATTCATTAAACACATGAACGTGGTTGGTGCATTAGTGAGTCCGAAAGGTATAACTACAAATTCGTAATGTCCATATCTTGTTCGAAAGGTTGTTTTTCTTATGTCCTCATCTTTTATCCTAACTTGATGATAACTAGATCATAAATCCAATTTCGAAAAGATCTTTGCCCCACCTACTTGATCGAACATATCATTTATCCTAGGTAAGGGGTACTTGTTCTTAATATTCATTTTTTTTAATTGTATATAATTGATACATAGTATTATGGTGCCATCTTTCTTTTTCACAAAGAGGACTGGTGCTCCCCATGGTGAAAGACTCGGTCTGATATACTCTTTGTCCAATAATTCCTGTAGCTAGATTTTTAATTCTGTCAATTCCGGTAAACTCATTCGGTAAGGTGATTTAGAGATAGGGGTTGAACCAGGTAGAATATCGATAGAAAAGTCTATCTCCCTCTATGGGGGTAGTTCAGGTATCTTATCCACAAACACATCTCTAAAATCATGTAATACGGAAAAATCCTCCAAGTTGGGTTTATCTTATTTTTCTAACAGGTTTGTTACTTGGATGGCATAGACTTGACAAACCGTCCTTAAGCATTTCTTGAATTGTATTTCTAAAACTTGTCTAACTGATACTGGTTTTTGTATACCTTGTACTGTCCTAGTGGTGTCATTTTCGTCTTTATACCTAAGTATCTTTTCATAACAATCTAGCACTTGTTTATGCCTTTTTAGCCAATCCATTCGGATAATTACATCATAAGATCTTAGCAGTAGAATGTTTAGATTTGTCCTTATGCTTTGACCACCTAAACTAAACTCATAATCATAAATAAAATCAACCACTTTCCTTTTAGCTCTTGTTGCTAGTTGTACTAGCCATGATTTCACGTGTCTCATTTTCTTAAGTTTATTTGACTCTACTACACCAAGGGTGATATAAATTAGTGTAGCTCAAGGATCAATTAAAATAAAAATTCGAGTGTTATTGATTTTACCTTCAATTTCCACCATAGAGGACTGGTGGTCAGCTTGTCAACCATCTACGACTGCATTGATTCGATGTAGGCTTCTACCTACATCCCCTACTGTAGAGGCTTCCTGTAAGTTGTGAACAACATTTATGTTTGTTGAAATCAATTGTGGACAGTTCCTCCTTAGATGGGGTTCTCCACATTCCCAACATTTTAACGGTTCCCGAGGGTTGTCCCCAAACTTCTTTGTTCCCCAATTTAACAGTTTACCACCTCCTTGCGTGCTTGGATTGTTGGAGTGAAAGTATTTCCTTGGAAATCTTTTTGTTGTATTCTGATAAGGGGTTGGTTGGTATCCTTTCTTCCACTGGTTCATTCGGTCTTGTTTCTTGTCTTTCCAAGTGTTGGGAAATTCTGTCCGTTGCTTGTATTGGTCGTAACACATTCAGAATTTTCTAAATACTTCACTCAAGGACTTGGGATTATCAAATTTGATTCTTTCCTTGTAGGAATGTGGTAAACATCTTAGGCACCACTGGATTTTCACTTTATCCTCTCAAGTATAAGGTATGAACCTTAGTGATTCTAGGAATTTGTTTATCAGATCTTCCATAGCCATTTGACCAAGTCAAAGTTCATATAATTCTTTCATTTTTCTTTCATAGTAAATTTCAGATAAGTATTGTTTCTTAAAGTATTTCTTAAAGTAAGACAATTCCATCTGTTTCTCCTTTAGGCCCTTGGCCAATTTCAGGTCTTGCCACCAAATGTTGGCTTTTCCTTTCGGATTATAGATGGCCATTCTAACTTTCATATTGTTGGAATAGTTGTATATCTGGAAATACTTCTTGATGTCTAGTAACCATGCTTCAGCTTCCTCCCCTATTTTGGATTCCCCATCAAAGGTAGTTGGTTTGATTTTCTTAAATTCTCCCTCAAGGTAATCTACATGTTTTATTTTCCTTTCTGTTTTTGTTTTATCTTCAGCTGGAGGTGTACCTTCAGATGAGCTATCCCCTCTTTCTGCTTTAGGACCAAAATTCTTCTAGGCCCTTTTACTGAACTCTTCTTCCTAGTTATAGTCCTTTGGGGATTTCTTTGTCACCATACTTCGCAACAAGACATCATTTATTTCTTGTTGTTCTTGCTGTGCCTTCTTCAGTTTCTCATTATCTTCTTTGAAAACCTGCAACTCAACAATGAGGTTTCTCATAGTTTCTATAACTTTGGTAGGTGATCTTATGTTACTGTTCCATCTCTGATCTTCAGGAGGTCCTCATTCAGGATTCCCATGAAGTCTGATTTCTACATCATCCTGGGCTGCCATGATTAACACAAAACATACAAAGTTTTTTGTTTGTAACAACAGTTGTTTTTGTTAGTTTTTGCATAATCAAAAGAAATGTACTAAGTAAATACTTTGGACTTGTTCAAGGTCCAAGTGTTGTAACCTTTGCTCTGATAACATATGTAATGTACCTCAATTTTTCCATAAAAAAGAAAATTTTTACAGGACATTAATCTCCAATTTCATTTAATAAATTTATAGTTCAGAGGAAGACATATTTATTCATGTCATAAATATGTGTGAGGTATTGTATGTACCACGTGAAAACATTACTACACCATTTTAACTTACTTTGAGCAGAAAGCTTATATGGATAAATCTCCATAGTTCTATCATCCCGCTTCACTCTCAAACTACTACCATATATATATATATATATATATATATATAGTATGTTAGACTTATGATTTATAGTCCCTCTCTCTCCCTTAACAGAGAGTTCCTATTCTTGCACACAAGACTATTTATTTGACCTTGGATAAAAAACTCATACACCATAAATAAGGTAATGGAGTCAGGACTATATACCTTAGTAGAATATAAAAGGTTTGATATAAGATGCCTGGAATCATTTGGGCATGATCCAACTCATTAAAGAGGGGAAGATTGCATTATGAGTAACTTAGATTCCCTTATGAGTAGTCATGGTTAGTATACTTCCAGTTCTCACTTATGAAAAAGTTTGGGTAACATTTCCCCCCTAATCCTCTTTTAACTTGACCTTAACTAAACACTGTCTCAACGAAGTCTCAATTGAACAGTGTTTTAACTATAATCAATGGTTGGTATGGTCATATTCCAACTAGCCATATTGTGAAGGGAACGATAATAACTTCATGATTTCCTTGATGACGAAAGGATGGTCTACTATCAGGAGGAGTTAAGACTCTTCATCTACCATTAAATGACAGTCATGTGTGTGCGAGTTACGATGTCCTCACCTAGATTTTCATCCTATCTAGACATGCCAACTCTGTTCTTATCACATGGCTCGACTACCCTTTATACTCTTAGCATTTACATCCTGTAGTTAAGGCTCCTCAAAGGGTTTAATTTGTTTACTGTTTCATTGTGGAGTCCTTCCAAAAGATCTGCGTATTCTTTTCTCAAGTGAAGGTTGTCAATATGGGGAAACGTTATCCGAATGGACCGATATTGCCATTCACTCTCCCTAGTAAGAACACGTTATCCCTATCTTCTGGTTGTCAAAAGAGGCTCGGTTCTTTGTTACAGTGGGAGAACCCTCGTAATAAAAATGTTACTTATTCTTACTTGAGTCTCCCATTATAGTTACTCTGTGTAAGTTTCTTGAGTTAATTCACGCTTTCTGGATGAGGAGAAATTTACTGTGGATTTAATCTTTAACTTCCTAAGAGGTCTCGGCATCCCATCCCCTTGTTTCGACTTATAGAAATTTTTCTTGCAGAGTTTTATGGGTAAAATAAATCCTAGGGTTTCATAATTAATATCATCATTATTCCTTACGGTCTCTCTGTAGATGTAGGTTGAGCCCTGCTATTAAGTCTCTCTTGAGGTTATGCGTGGTCTTAGACTGGAGATAAATGTTTCCTCACTGTGGATAGCATAAACAATTGTATGTTCTTTCTTCCCTTTTATAAAGGATGAATCCATACTTTGGAAATCATTGCTAAACTCTGTCCAGTTCAGTTATAGGAAAGTGATTTATGTGTTTTCGATCAATCCTCCAAACCAAAATACTCACAACATACCATACTTGAATTTGTGGAGCTAATTGTGTTGCTTATATTTTCTTCTGTCAATATCATGGTCTGCGTGTAAAATACTCCGTTTGAAATTTAACAGAAGATTAACTCTGCATCTATCGTTGTCTTATAAATTCCCTTTATATTATCGATAACCAGTTCAGTGGTGGTTCAACTCCATCCCTTTCTTATATAATTTATCCTACACTGTGCCCTCGACTGTTACACATTATTTTTGTCATCCCTATGACTGTTAATGATGTAAACCTATATGTTTCCTTCAGAGGGGTCAGTGGCCCGCGTTCCTGAAGAAAGAAGGGAGAAGAACGTTTCCTGAGAAAAGAAGTTGCATTTTCCTTTGTAAAAACCCTATTAAAGAGGATTTTCGCATGCTCCACTATAGCTAGGGTGCGAAAATGCCTGATTTTCACAGGCTACACCATAGCTAGGTCGCAAAGTGTTTGCAGGATTCTATATAGGCAAGATGCGAAAATGCTCATACATGGGAAAAATTAGCATCTTCTCAATGCTTCTAGAAGGAGAAACTTCCATGGTGAGGTGGCATCCAAATGGTTTGGATATTACTCTCTTTCATGATTTAGTGGGATAATCCTAACCTCCTCACCTTATCCTCTTCAACTTATAAAAGGAGAGGAAATCTCATGGAGAAAGTTAGCTTTTGATTTTGGAGCTTGGATTGGATTGAGCTTTGGATATTGTTATATTGGCTAGATGAGCCATTTTGTCAAGATAGATTGTGAATATTATCATATCTATGCTCTCAGAATTCTTGGAGTGGAAGTGTGTGGGGAATGAAGGACAGTTTGAAGGGACCTTACGACATCAAGGCTATGGTTGTAATCTCTCTTTCATATTTAATATGATACAGTAATATGATTCTTTCCAATAAAGCTTGTTGTGTTTTATTGTATGATTCCTTCATCACATACATAGGTTTATATTGAGTTTATGTTATTACTATCACTTTGGTTGGTTGAGTTCTTTTGCAAGTTCATCATTGTATGAGCATTGGAATGGAGCTAGGATGGCGATGGCGAGAAGAAGTGACGTTTAAACAGTATGTCACCTATCCCTCTTTAGTTAGTAAATTCAATATCTAAAACTTAAGGAAAGAGTCATGTTCTTGTGTGTTTTGTTCTAGATCTAGGTGGATCTAGGGAGATCAGTTAGTGTCCACACCTACTGATTTATCCTATAAAAAAATTGGTGACTCCACTGGGGAACAGATTGTTTCCTAGTTAGTCTAGTTTCCCTTGCTATGATTGCTTGTTTTCTGGTTTCTGAGTCTGTGGAAGATCCATACAGACTCTCTGGATCTGAAAGTTCACTTATACTCTTTATCATTTTTCCAAATTCCTTTTGATTAGAGACATTCCCGCACTTCACCTGTATACAACCTGCAAAAAACTTTGATTTTTGCACCTCACTGTTTAAACTAGTGCGACATTTTCACACCCTACCCATTGCTAGCCTGGGAAAACTATTGATTTTAGCACTGTAATATACTGTTGGATTGCGAACTTGTTTGTAAAAAAAAGAAAATTGGATTGGGTCTTGTTATCTTTTGATGCCCAGTTTTGCTTTGATTAGCTGGATTGAATTTTTGGAGCCCATATTGATATGTTTACAGTCTGCTTGACATTCTTTGAGGTGATTTTAGCCATCTTTGCTTTGTTTGGTTTTGAAGGATCAGTCTCTTGCTTTGAGTATCTTTCAATTACAAAGCATGTGTTTTCTTTAGAATTGTTTAGGGAAAGATCAGATTTCTTCTGAATAGTTCCCTTTAAAAGAAAACTTTTAGTTTGGGTTTCTTTCTTTTAAGAAACTTCATTATTTCTTTTAGTGAAATTTTTGAAACAAAAAGATTTACTTTCTTGCTTTATATTAGATTGGGGGCATCCTTGCATTTGAAGTAGCAAAATTGCATGATTCTTGTCATTTTTCGGTCTTAAATTCTGAATCGTGTATTTGAAGTAGCGAAATTGAATGATTCTTTGGGGGGGCATGAATCGTGTATTGGTGTATAGTCTATTTTTCTCATTTCTTAAAGACATTGATCTTGATGAGTTTTTTAAAATGTTGGGACATTGTGCATCTGGGAATGATAAATGTTTTCTCCTTCTCGTAGCATAGCTCTCATCGAATTGAAAAGATTGCATCTTCATCTCTTTCCATAACTTTCAAGTCAGTCAAAACACAATATTGTCCACGCCATCTTCCTTTTGAGTAACAACATCCTTAAAAATAAAGCGCTTATAAAAATTGATTAGACGTTTTTATATTTTCTGGTAGCAAACCTACAATAGATTAGTTGTAGGGCATTGAAATAGGAGTGAAATATAACTTTCCAAAGATGCAAACAAACATAGTATCTTATGATAAGGAGAGTTAAATCCACTTACTACATTTTTTCTTGGGAATCCCTTCTCACACAAGGGTCAATCACGAGATCACATTAAGAATGGAAGAGTTACTCACCCTTCTTTGTTGGTCTTGGTGTAGAGATTACGTGTATTATGGGGGTCACTTGAAGGTATACCCACAATTATGAGTGGAAGCCTTTCGAGTTGATTTCGAGCTAGATACCCTGCCTTTGCACGTGGATCGTACTGTCGACTGTAACCTTAGTGGCCTATCTCTCTAGGTTCTTTACATGAGGTGAATGTGGAGGGGCAAGTCTTCACGGTACCTGGAATCGATATTGGCCAAACTGACTCGGGCTCCTTGGAGGGTATACCCACGATTATGTGTGGGAGCTTGCACTAAGGTGTAAGTCCATTAAGCAGGTCATCAGCGTAACTTTTCCACCCGCTCTATCTCATCCCCTTCTTACTTTATTCCCACGACGTTGGATTTCACCACCAACTAGTGTGCTCATTGTGAGAAGGTTTTGTTTGCTTGTTTTCTTACTAGATTTTTAACGTGTGTTGTTTGTTTTCCCTAGTGGACTCTAGATTGGATCTTTAATTTTATGGTGTCAGTTCCCAGAATGACCAATGAAGGAACTCCATTTCCAAGGGAACCTTTTTTTTTTCCTTCTTACGAAAACATTGGTCCTCCTCATATTGCTACTTTGATCCTTCCAGGTCTCACAATTGGATTACCAGTATGGCTGTTTTCCACTCAGGTAATCTTGAATGCAGTTAGTTCTTCAGTCACAAGCACTTCCCCCCAAGAGAATCAACCTCATGTTGATCCTTCACCTTATTCACCAATAAGGTCTCCTTTGCCTTCTTCGTCGAGTGAAATTTTTGAAGCTAGTAACCTGGTGAATAAGAAGAAGAAGAAAAGAAAGATTAAGAAGAAGAAAGATAAACAAGGGTCAAAACCTCCAACCACTGTCAAAAATGTTGGAAAACAACCAGTTACTATTAATCATGTTAGAAGTGTTGATGACATCAAGATCACCCAAAAAAATCATAAGCCCAAGTACCCTTGCAGGATTTGTAAGGGTAGCCATATTATTAGGGATTGCCCTGGTCTATCCAAGGTTATATAAGTATGGTCTACACACCCTGATCAACCCATGTTGTTAGCCTCTGAACAACATGCTGATGACCTCCCGTCAACTAGTCACAATACCATTGGGAAGAAAAAAAGTAGAGTCAAGTTCCCGTGTATGTTATGCAAAGGGCGTCATCTAAATCATATTTTCCCTCATATGGAAGAAGCCTCAAAATTCCTAGAAGACATGACTTTTTCACAGCCTCAACTTCTAGCTGCTTATAACAAGCTTTCTCTCAACCCACCTGTAGTTGATGGAATGATCAATCCGGTTCCCCCATTGGCCAGTTCGATTGATCAAGTGGTCAATCTGGTCACGTCCTTGGTTGAACCAGTAGACCAAGTGGTCGATCCGATCCCATCCTTGGTTGATCCCACTCTCCTGTTAGAGAGTGAAACCCAAGTGGTCAATCCTTTTCCAAGCGTTGATCCCATTCTCCCCTTGGAGAATGCAACCCAAGTGGTCGATCTTATCTCATCATCGGTCGATCCTACTCTCCCGCTCGAGAGTAAACCCGATATTGCCCATGTTTTTCTCATTGATAAAGACTCTGCCATGTCGTGGGGTATTCCTCCTTCTCCCGTGAAACACCCTCCAAGTAATGAGGCCATCCTTTTTAATTGGGGTGTTCTCACTGGACCTCGTCTTTCCTCTCACATTCCTTTCCAGATTACAGTGCGAGTTTGTGGTCAGGATGTTCCTCAGACATTGATAGTTGAAGGTGCATCTGTTATCATTTTGTCCTCTTTTGCTTGGCAAGCTTTGGGTTGTCCTCAGCTTGCCCCGTTTACGTAGCATTTGTTATCTTTTAACAAAAGAACCAGTCAACCTTTAGGGACCCTTCCTCAGTTTCCTGTAACTTTGGGAGGGAAAATTGTCTTTATTGATGTCACAGTTGTCCAAGACCCCTTGGATTTTCCTTTACTCCTTGGGCCAGATTATGTCTATGCCATGAAAGTTATTATGTCCACTCTTTTTCGCGTGATATCTTTCCCACACGATGGAAGAATGATGACTATTGATCAAATTTCGTTCATTGGTCCTGATTGGATTACCTCCCTAAATGGTTCTTATATGAAGATAGTATCGCCCCCGCCACATGTCAATTATGTGGCGTTGTCTCCCATGAATTCAACTTCTGATGACTTAGATCCAGTAGTTGACATGGTGATCTCTTCGATAGGGTCTTTAGAGCCTGATCTTCTTACCCCTGTCGCAACCTTCGACATGTGTCCCTTCAAGAGTGTGTTTCTTCCTTCCAGTGAAGACCTCTTGGAAGCTATGATCGAATTTTGTCCCTTGACATGGTGTCATTCTAGAGCATTGTCCTCTTGGAATCCATGATCAAGAAGAGAGACTCTGAGGATAGTTTTGCATCTCTGAGGAAACCTCCTTAAAAAATGAAACAGAGGTATATGAGCATGATTTTCTAATTTCAAGCTCATTAAAAAATGAAACCAGACTTGAGCATAGTTTTCTAATTTCAAGCTCGTTAAAAAATGAAACCACTTACGAGGATATTTTTTTCGTCTTTTTGGCAACCTCGTTAAAAAATGAAACAAAGGTTATGAGGATAGTTCTTTTTTTTGTGTCAAGCTCGTTAAAAAATGAAATAGTTTCCCCCCTTTCTATTTGAGTCAAGTCCTTCATCTAGTATTTGAAGCTTCATTTCATTCTCCTTTGCAGTTGGATGAAATGAAGCTTGGGGGGCATTTGCCTCAGCCTCTGGAATTCATGCTGAAGTTGAGCTACTAGCTTATTAAGTTGGGGGCTAAGTACCAACCATGCGAATTCGTGGATAATTCATTGGGAAGTTCAAGCATAGTTTTTACTTTGGTTCAAGCTTGTGTAAAAATGAAACCACCTACCTCAAGAATAGTTTCCTTTAGTTCAATCTTGTGTAAAAATGAAACCATGTTCAAGAATAGTTTTGTTTAGTTTTTAATCTTGTGTAAAAACACAATCTATCCCAAGCATAGTTCTGTTTTGTTTTAAAGCTTGCGTAAAAATAAAAACAATCCCGAGCTTAGTCTTTGTTCTTTCTCATGCTCGTAAATACATGAGAATAAGTTACCGAGCTTAGTCTTTGTTCTTTCTTGTGATTGTAAATACATGAGAATGTAACTAATTATACTTTTATCACTTTTTCAGAATCGTAAAGGTTATACGAAAAAGGAACCCCTGGAGTTCCCTTTAATCTCTTTCCAGACTCTCTAAACATGAAAAGATTGCTGAGCAATCTTGTTCTTTTCACGCTCGTAAAAGTATTTGAAGAAAAAGTTCGGTGAGTGATATTTTATCACTTTTTCGGTCTCGTCGAACTAATTTATGAGAAATGAACTGGGAGAGTTTTTCTTTAAGTGTTTTTCAGACTCTCTAAACATGAAAAACCCCTGAGTTTTCTTTCTTTGGACTCATTAAACAAACATCGAAAGGGCCTTATGGGACCGAACCACTCCTTCTTAGGGTCCGTTAAATATACTTCGAGGGACTCTTTCAAAGGATGAGATTACATCAACAAGAATATGTTATCCTCCTCAAGCTTGTGTAAAAATAAAGAGGTA
Organism: Picea sitchensis; assembly: GCA_010110895.2. NCBI lineage: Eukaryota > Viridiplantae > Streptophyta > Pinopsida > Pinales > Pinaceae > Picea > Picea sitchensis. Next base: position 569,348 of record SNQJ01S0005998.1, read on the forward strand.
CTAGCCAGAAATGGTGGGGGGGAAATTGGGAAAGAAATGTATCTAAACCTATATTCTTTGGAAGAGTCACTTTTGAACATGAGACCCTTTCATGCGCTTTGTGTCTAGGTTGGAAAATTTTCTTGTTTCTTGATCATACTCCTTTATAAGATTAAAAATTGGTATGTGATCCCTATTGTTGACTCAGTGTTTCCAAGACAGTTGTTGTGTCATAAATATTTTCAAAAACATGTCCAACACGAAAAGCCTTCTATTGTGTCAGCCATTTATGTAGTCCTTAAGAATTCTATTGCGTCGGCCATCCCTGAGTCAGTCCTGAATCACTTGTTACTCTGATCTACCTCAAATCTTGCTACCTATTTCATGTCATTGATGTGTGATACATTAAGGCCCTCCTGTGACGAGTCTTTTCCTATCGACTTCAACTCATTATCCAAGAATTAGACTTAGAAACCAATTGGTACCTTGGAACTTGCATGCCTCAATGGCAGGTTTCCTTGCTTTCGACAGTGAGTTTTCATTATTGACCTCTGATCGGAAGGTTTCGTCAAGTGTTCGACCTCAACTCATTGATTAACATTCATTGGATTATACTAGAGTACCTTGGGAGTCATTGACATTAATGGTGATTTCTCTTGCACTTGTTAATGGTATTCACTAACGACCGATAATCAAGTGGTTTCTACCATGTTCGACTTCGACACATGTATTGGCATGGTTATATTCATACTATAGAGTGGTGGAGATGAAGACCCTGGATCTTTTCTAACAGATTTAGGTTGCTTTGGAGTATTTTCAGTTTATACTGTTGCATAGATCCACGTTGTATGTCTCATGGCTATGTTCAAATTTGATTCTTTAACACATAGATTCACAGCGTATTTTTCATGGATATGTTCATATTTGAGTCATATTGGCATGGATCCACAGTGTATGTTTGGTGGCCATGACCTATATTACTTGACATGGATCTTCGCATGTCGGCATTTATGCTCTGAGTCATTTGTATTTTGAGTATGGGAATTCCTACCTCAGTGATGATATATTATTGTACTATATTTTCTTGTTTGTTGGCAGGTTTCTGACCAACTGTTCCGTGTTCCCTACACACACTCGACAAAGTGTTTCAGCTATCACTCTGTTCTAACTTCATACTTTTGGGGGCTCTCTGTTACACATTATTTTTTTCATCCCTATGACAGTTAATGATGTAAACCTATATGCTTCCTTCAGAGGGGTTAGTGGCTTGAGTTCCTAAAGAAAGAAGGGAGAAGAACTTTTCCTGAGAAAAGAAGTTGCATTTTCCTTTGTAAAAACCCTATTAAAGATGATTTTCGCATCATGCACTATAGCTAGGGTGAGAAAATGCCTTTTGCAGGATACACCATATCTAGGTCATGAAGTGTTCACAGGTTGCTATATAGGCAGGATGTGAAAATGCTCATACGTGGGAAAAACAAGCATCTTCTCGATGCTTCTAGAAGGAGAAACTTCCATGGTGAGGTAGCATTCGAATGTCTTGGATCTTACTCGATTTCATATTTAGTGGGACCATCCTAACCTCCTCACCTTATCCTCTTCAACTTATAAAAGGAGAAGCTCTCATGGAGAAAGTTATCTCTTGATTTTGGAGCTTGGATTGGATTGAGCTTTGGAGATTATTAGCTTGGCTAGATGAGCCATTTTGTCAAGATAGATTGTGAATATTATTAGATCTATGCTCTCAGAATTCTTGGCGTGGAAGTGTGTGGGGAACGAAGGACAGTTGGAAGGGACCTTACAACATAAAGGCCATGGTTGTAATATCTCTTTCACATTTAATATGATACAGTAATATGATTCTTTCCTATAAAGCTTGTTGTGTTTTATTGTATGATTCCTTGATCACATACAT
>SNQJ01S0005998.1:573547-584029 GCA_010110895.2 Picea sitchensis
CTATGTATGTGATCAAGGAATCATACAATAAAACACAACAAGCTTTATAGGAAATAATCATATTAGTGTGTCATATTAAATGTGAAAGAGAGATTACAACCATGTCCTTGATGTCGTAAGGTCCTTTCCAACTGTCCTTTGTTCCCCACACACTTCCACTCATGAAATTCTGAGAGCATAGATCTAATAATATTCACAATCTATCTTGACAAAATGGCTCATCTAGTCAAGCTAACAATCTCCAAAGCTCAATCCAATCAGAGCTCCAAAATCAAAAGATAACTTTCTCGATGAGATCTCCTCTCCTTTTATAAGTTGAAGAGGATAAGGTGAGGAGGTTAGGATGATCCCACTAAATCATGAAAGTGAGTAAGATCCAAACCATTCAGATGCCACCTCACCATGGAAGTTTCTCCTTCTAGAAGCATCGAGAAGATGCTCATTTTTCCCACATATGAGCATTTTCACATCCTTCCTATATAGCAACATGCAAACACTTTGCGACCTAGCTATGGTGCAGCCTACGAAAATCAGGCATTTTCGTACCCTAGCTATAGTGCAGCATGCGAAAATCCTATTTAATAGGGTTTTTACAAAGGAAAATGCAACTTATTTTCTCAAGAAAAGTTCTTCTCCCTTCTTTCTTCAAGAACTCATGCCACTGACCCCTCTAAAGGAAACAAATAGGTTTACATCATTAACGGTCATAGGGATGACGAAAATAATGTGTAACATCGGCCTACTTGCACCACATGCTTTATACAATTTATATGTTAATTGTTAGCAAAATTGATTAATTCATTTCGTATATACTTGATTTTGTGATTGGCATCAACACTAATGATGGGCCCCTTTGGCTATGAGGGTACCCGTCAGGTGGACCTTGGCCCCTTCCACTCCTTCCAGGCTTGTGGGTGACGTCCTTAAACATGCGCAGAGGAGGGTTGGCCTACCCTACGAGCCCGAGTTAAGTACTACTCTAGATTGAACTCTTTCTGACTATTTTTATTCTGTTGAAATTTTTCATTCAACTTATTTTTGTAGTGAATACTAATGTAAAATTGCAACTTCCTTGCAGGTTTTCGACTGTGTACAATTCTGGGTGCTGACTCTCATCAAAAGCGGAAAAGGTATTTGAGTTCCCTTTATAAACTCTTCAATAATTCAAGCATTGAAGGACATGATTTCAATTATATTCATAGATGTTTGGTATAGTTTCGTTCAATTTCTTGTAGTGGCTAGAATGAGGAGAATTCTCAATTGTACTCTTGATTTTTTTCTTGGTCTGGTTTCTATATGTAATAACATTTTTAAAAGATTAATCTACAAGACTTTTCCCTGTCTATTTGAAAGAATGTAATGAATGTTGGATGATTTTATTCGAGTCTTCTCACCATTCTAGTCTCATCCTATACTTGAAATTTATTTACCGTGGATGTCGTCTTAATTTTCATATTTAGTATCAAATGTCTGTACAATCCGAACTTGCGGTTATGCACTGTATGGAAAAAGGAACTTATATATTTCTGAAGGTCCACATTTTTTAAATAGAATCTATATATAGACATATTCGTATGATATCTATTATGCTATATGAGTCTTCCATATTGTTTTTCTTTACTTCGATATTTTCGTGAATACTGTGACTCTGTATATTCCTCACTGTAGGATATGAAAGTGTATTTTCTTCCTCATTTTTTATTTTCGATTTAGCATGGATATGATTGAAAGTATGATTTACTTAATAGGTTTTTTGTATATTCATTCACCTACAGGTCTCTAAGCATATGACCATATGTACATGGCTACATTATTTAATTTCATTTACATTGTATAGATAAAAAAATCTTATGCTGCAAAACAATTTATTGAGAGGTTTCAGATTTTCTATTCAGTATTTCATTTATGCAGCTGTAGTTGCATGTCTGTTGGAACAATTTATTACTTATATAATATAGGAAGCGATCTATATATACATGTATTTTCTATTGTAGACATTCAATCTTAGTTCCTTCTATAATGTCTTTGTAGATCGCCAATTATATATATATATATATATATATATATATCGTGGAATAAATAACGTTTTCATATTAGATCTCATTCAATTCTATATGAGAATGGAAGTCTCGAATAAGTTTTATGACCCTGAAGTTTTACTTACAAGAATATACAAACACATGTATGTGAACTTGATTTCAGCCCGATTTATACATAGATAGTTCTGCATAATGAGTTTCAATATACCGGGAAATTATCCTACAGTTTTACCACCGTATAATAGTCATTTAGCCTACAGAATGATTTCCATAATTCAATCATTCGTACCCTTTCAATCAACATATCAAATAAAAGGAAATTATAGCATTCATTCATTATTTAAACCAACAGAAAAGAGTCACTTAGAATTAAATTCTTTTGAGGTGTTTGGTCATTTGTTCTAAGCTTCACACAATTGAACAGACCTCATCCATGGTAACATTTCAATTCAGAATGAACAGATGCATTACATTAGTTATTTAATCATTCAAACAAAGAGGGAATAGGTTAACATATCTGAACCAGTTCACTGGAAGACAAATGGAACAGCCACATTCTTCCCAACCTTAGAACAGGGCAGCCAAATCACTTATCCTATTCTCCCCCTAGCCTGACCATGAATCCATGAGAGCTAACTCAGAGCTCCTCCTCAACAAATGCCTTTTAGTTTCATCAATTTTCTCCTTGCCTCACACTCAGCAAGTAGAGTTCATAACAGCAAGAAAACAATAATTTTTCCTGAACCTACTAGGCAGTGTTCTGCCTCCTCACATATGCTATATATCTAACAATCAAAGTGCCTAGGTCTTTTTCCCTCTTGGGAATTTTCGTAGCTTTCCAAATCCTTGATTTCTAGGGGCTGCGCATGGCCAAATTCTGGATTTTCCACTTGTAACAATCATCCCTAAGGTAGTTCCAACATGTTCCCCACTCATGGAGTCATGGTCAACTAATTTCAACATGGTTGTTCCATTTGTCCTCCTACAATAATTATAAAATATTTTGTTTCATACAAGTGTCATAGTCAATTAGTTAGTTGGGTCAAATCAGATCTCTGCCCAACAGTCATAATCATTAATTACAATTAACCAAATTCAAAATTCGGAATTGCCATAAATGGAAAAAAAATTCCAATTTCGAATTTACCAAAAACGAAATAATTTTCCTAAGAATTTTCCAATTCAAAAATAATTTATTTTTGGGGGATGTTAAACAATCTATGCATCCCCTTCTACAAGATTTCCTTCACCACGATTCAAGTTTTCCCTGGTAATCATGCAAACTCAAAAACCAATCATCAACCTGCTATGATACAACCTGATCTGAAATGATCTTTTAAAGACTTGGTTAAGTTTTAAGAATGAATTCATTAACCAATTATGAATTTATTGAAAGAAGAAGATATTAATGATATATTATGGATTCCATAATAAGAAATGAAGATCATAATATAATCACAAATATCAACAAACCATAACAAAAAAGTTCTTAATGGAGTTCGACAAGACTGCCTACGTCTCCAGGCCTTTGTCTCAGTCGATGATGATTTCTTATTTCTCTTCAATGCTTCAAACGTACATTAAAAAAGTGTCAAATGGATTTAAAACTAGTCTGGATATGTTCTTCTCGACCTCAAGAATCCAACACAACTGACGGCACTGAAAACTGTTGAGCATAGCTCATGCAATTGGCCCACAAAGTTTCCCTTCTTAATGGCTTCCCTGCATAAAAATGGATTTGGCTTTCAAATTCTTCAGCATTTCTCCTATTCTGAACCTCTCTAATGTTTCCAAGAACCCCTGTTTTATATATATTTAAAGTCAACATCAACCTCCCAACTTCCTCCCAAGATCTAGCATCAACTCGGGCTCTAGATCTCCCAATATTGGGAAACATCCATTAAAAACACGCTAAAATCAACATAACAATTTTACAATAATGTTTAAAAACCCAAAAATGTGCATAGGGCGTAACCCCTTTTCTCTAGGCCCTTGATCGTATGGGACGGGTCCATGTGTCCTTGGGCTAGTAAATGGCATGTTGGCCCCCAGTCTTGGCTCTCAGTCTTGTGGCTACGACCCATATGGCCAAGCCCTTAAGCTCCCATGCGCCCACATATGGTTTAGCTCCTAATTCATAGCCCTTGGTCGGTCGGGGATTGTCCCTTAACACATTCCACATGTCAACTTTTAAAATAATGAGGTGAGATTTTGTTAATTCCTGCCCCATAGCCCGATCGGTCCACCCCCTTCCACGAAGTTGTTGCACCCACGAACGTCGATGGTGTGAAACCCCCAAAATCCATAGAAAAAAATTTAACTATCCGTCATTGATGAAATATGGGGTGCCACGTGGTGGCCTCTGATTAGTCCATGTGTCTCCCTATGATTGGACCATACCACATAGTCACTAGCACAATCAATGGACATTCATCATGCCACATCATCGTCGTGCAACCCAGTCACTTGCCATGTCACCTGTCATACAACCACGTGTCGTGCGACGTCATCAACTGTACTTCCAAGTTTCATCCTGTTATTGGGAAACGTCATGTACAGACATGACACATGTCATCCATACAATGCCATGTGTCAAATCCGTACAGGTGCCAAATCATCTCAAAAATGCCAAATTTGAGCGACACATGTCACCTCCTGGTGATGCCACATCAACATGATGCTATCATCATGATGTCATGCTAATGTCACATGTCCTACTGCTGATGTCAAAAGTATGGACTGTTGATTTTTACCAATTGAATTTTTTCCTGTTTGGGAAATCAATCAGAACGCAATAACTTTCGCATATGATGTCCATTTGCAAACAAAATTATATGGTTGGACGAAATGACGATGGTTTCGTCCAATTCTGAGAAATTTGATTTTTAGGCCTTCTTCGATCCATTTTCGATCACTACCCACAATGAGGAAAGCAACAGAGGAGACCCGACCATCCTTAGAAGAGATAGAGATGCTCAGGGGATCACCAACAATGGGGGAAAAAGCATTATGTTTGTTCGAGAAGTCTAAATGGTTACCCTCCTTCTCTAATTTTTCTAATATCATGTTTTCCCTATTCAAATAACCCAAACTCTCATCAAATTTCTTGAAATTAGTATAATGAACAATACCCATGAGATGAATATACATGGAATTCGTTTAAGCTCATTCGAGCCCCTTACTCTAGGGATAAGATAATGTTGTTTCTATGATTATAAAAGACTCCTCTCGCCCTGGGTTTTGTGAGATTTTATTGCCATGTTCAATCTTCAACTGATGAAATTCATGTTACATATCAAGAGTTGTATTTTAGAGTATTGGAGGCTGTCAAATTAGAGGCATGTGCTTAGGAAAATTGAGGGATTGTTTAGTTGGAACTTGTCACCCCTCTTGAATATACTGATGCAAAAGTTGAGACTCACCAGACATTCTCTACATATGTTGGTGGCATTCTCTATATGGTAAGAATTTTAAGATATCTCACCATCCTTATGAGGAGTGGCTGGATGTTGAGCTAAAGTTGGTTGGAGAGTATGGTCTCCACATAACTTTCGAGGGTTCAATATACATTAAATCACATTTGAAATGTTGCAAGAATTCTTCTTACTCTTATGAGAATAATCTACGATGGATTTTAGAGGGTGAGGGCTTGTCACGTTGCATGAATAGGTATATTGGACTTCTTGATGAGACTTGGAGCAAGATCGATTATGTCTTCACCTTCATAGTTGATAATTTACTTGAGCAATGAATTCAAACCCCGATGTTTAATTTTGGTATGGTCAATTCAATGCACCATGCTTGTGTACTCATCAAGCAATATCACATCAAGTAATTTTAAAATTTCTATGTTCCATTGCCAATTTAAATTTGATAAATTTGGTATGATTGTTGAGGATATTCGGTCTTATATTAAATTAATAATCAATATGGCATCCTTTTTCCCCATTCATATACTATCTTTAGATTATTCACAACATTCATCTCATTGACATTCACATTCATTGGCATTCACATTCATTGGAATTCACATCTATATATGTAGTTTTTTGGTATGTCTATGTGTTAGCCAATGTGTGTGTGCATTCTCTCACAAACAGATACCTTGACATAATAACATAATCATTTTCTCATATTTTAGTTAATTTATACTCTTTATCATTATGTGCAAACATAGTTTTGAAAATCCTACATTCTTTTTTCATCATCTATTGAGTTTTTTTCCTTGGTTTATTCCAGATAAATTGCTAGTGTGTTGATAAGAGATTTTCATAGATTAGAAGAATATTGTAGTTGCATTTGTCTGAATATATGAATTCGAGTTCCTCTAGAGTTTCATTACTCATTGTGGTTATTATTGTGCCTCTGGTCTTATTTTGATAATTTAACCTAATACCTTTATACAATTTATGATCAGGATTTTGAACTTTCTCTTTGGCATCTTGTAAGATTATGAAATTATATTCTACTCTCTTTTTTCTTTAAGATAAATTAAATTCTCTCATATCAGCACTCATAAGATAACTTGTTCATGAGTTTTTATGATGAACCATTATTTTTTAATGATTCTTATGAAGCATCATCAAAGTTTTTTAAGGAAAACAACTATCACTGCATTGAGATCTATGGAAAGAAAGGATTTGATTGGAAGTGAAAACATAAGGAAAACAAATTACTTTCCACTGAAATATTCATGCAATACAAACCACCATTTCATTTCCATTTAGGATGGTAGTTTTTATCATTCCTTGACATATGAAGAAGAGTAATTTTTCAAAAGTAAATTGGATGCAAGATTCGTGACTTTGCAATGAAGCAAGAACATGGTTATGCATTCAATGTTATAAAATTTGAAACAAACTTATTCAAAACAGATATCTCTTGCTTATTTTAGTAAAAATGTCTAGTGAAGAAATATGACAAGTAGTGATGTTGTCAGTGAGAAACAATGTTTGAGTAGTAAGAAGATCTTGAGTTTCATGTTTAGGTATGAACTATTGTCGGTTATGTTTGAGAAGGAACTGAAAGGGTTATTTTTTTCCATTCTGAGAGAGTTAGGAGGTTCATACATACATCTAGACCAATGTAAAGTGCAATAAGCTAGTTGCATCAGGAGTACACAGTTGCCACATTTATTTAGTCTTTTTACAACAAGGATGAACTCTTTGCAAAGTGAACTGCATATCAGTTACCATGTTTGACCATAAACAAGTATCATTTCCTATAATCTAAGAATTATGCTACAATTTTTCATCCACTCTTTATAATTACAAACTATGACAATTAGATTAAGTATACTATTATGTTGGTAACATATTGATGAATATAATACATCTAAAACAAGTCAGTGATATTATATATTTTGTTATTGTTCTTAGTTATTCTCTTTCTTGATTATGATATGTCAGTCAACATTGAGATTCTCCTACATAGTTGGTAACATGAATCTCCTCTTGAAGGACTTCCAAGTTCAAAACCAAGATATGATTACAAAACTCTACTGAATTTTTAGAGCTTCGTTTCTAAGTCACATGACATGATGACACTAGACACAGAGGACACATAAATACGAGCATCTGAAACATGAAATTTAGACATGGAAATGATATTCTTTGGCATCCGTTTCAAAAATTCTAAGCACCCTTTTGGAATAAACAAGAACAGTTTCAGGGCCCATACCTAACCATTCGAACTCTTACCCCTGTTCAAATAACCCAAACTATGGTTAGTATCACTATTGTATTTATGGTTAATATCAATTCATTCAAAATCCTTTGACCAAGTCCATGTGCTCTCTTTTTTATTAGATACTCACCTCATAATTGTAGCATAAGTGAGAATAATCCCTCTAATTTGTCCCAAGACAATGCCATTGATAACTTAACATGATAACGATGTTTTATTTTACTCAACTTGATGATTTGATAATTTTATATTCAACATTCCACCTTTGACATCGATTTGACAAGTTGAAAAATTAATTAAGAATAGATACTACCCAATTGAAAGTTAAACCACGATGACATTTAACTTTGGACATGAAACATGGAATATGATATCCTCACATCAAAGTTAATTGTTTAAAATGGTCCCCTAGGTGAAGTGGATTTATATAGAGAAGCATCAAGAGGTGGATTAGAGGGAAAACATCATGACACTACTATTGTGACCATGTTACTTACGAGGATTTCCCCTCTTGGGAAGATATGAGAGATGATGAGAGAACATGATAGTGTTTTTTTAAATTAGAGCTCTCACATATACCTTATCATTGTGAAACCTATACATAAATCAAATGAAAATGAGTAAATATGATAACACATACTAAACATAGAGATACCTAGAATTTTTGCATTCAACATTAATGAGAAAAACATACAGTACATTTGTTGATAGTACAACTTTCTTTCTTGTTCTTTACTACATGATTATTCTTTTGTCATATGAATATTCTCCTTCTGTACATAATGACAATTTGCTGTAGAAAAAATGAGCCCTAAACTCGGCCTTTATCTCTTCTCTGAATTAAGGTAGTTTTATAGGCCCTAACTCGACCTTTCTATGTCACTCGGCTATAGGGTGTCCTCAACCCACTTGTGTTATTCCTGAGTTTCTCGCACATGATTGTATGAAGGTGTATAGGGTACACGTATCCCAACTCATTCATGCTTCAATGAGATAAATCGACTCTCATTTATAGCATATGTGGATACATATGAGGTTAGAGTAATAGATCCTAACCATTAGATCTCATATTAGATCAATGGATGGGATTTATTTATTCATTGAGATCACTTTATCCCTCTCTATATGTTTTAAAAAATCATGATGGCATGATTTTCTTGGTAGATGTAACATCCCGCTCTGGCGCACTGAGAAAACTTATTATTTGAGGACACTTTCTCGCAAGTGATCTGGACTTTTCTGATGTTAAAACATTTATACATGATTATGATGCATTATGATAGATGACATGAGGTTTTACTATTTGATGTAGACAGGTGCTATTGACTCAGTTTTATTGAGTGTGCAGGGTTTTGGACCTTGATGATGCAAAGGCATTAGTGGAACCCCCTTGGACTCCGGATTGAGTCAGAGAGTGTGCTTTTGGGTTGATTTATTTACTGTGATATTTCATTTGATTTGATGATATGATGTTGACAGTTCTGACATGATTGTTGATGATGCAGGCTGACGATAGCTTGCCGACCAGACTCACATATGGAGTAAAGGGGCCACACACGATTTCAAGAGAGGTTGAGGGAGAGGGGTGGACAACAGCCCTGCCACCGCCTACCAGCACTCCCGCCATGGCTTGAACTGTAGGTTAACGATTACCTAGTTCGAGAGGATCCACAATGCCGTGAGGGAAGACTGTGACAGTCGCTCACGATGATTCTAAGGGGTGCACAATAAGGCGGGGGCCTTATTCCTTAGAGCCCTTAGTCTCCCACAAGTTCCCGCCAATGATGATTCTAAGGGGGTGTACAATACAAGGGGGCCTTTATTCCTTAGAGCCCTTAGTCTCCCACAAGTTCACTCCTCCAGGTGAGTAAGCCACCCAGGGTTATAGATGTCTACCAATCAGTCCAAATACAGAGTGGCACCTTTGGGAGCACGTGGTGCATCCTGAAGGGCACACACAAAAGAAACACTGTAATGGAACCCTTTGGAGCACGTGGTATCCTCGGCGGGCATGTCGCAGTTAGGAAACTAATCCAGGGCGAAAGTGGGCACTTTGAGCACGTGGGCACGCCTTGGGGAAGGGCACGCCGATTGATGTGGATGAAGTTGAAAACCTAAATAGCCCTCAGACATTAACGTTTTAAGAAATTCTTAACCAACTTCCCTAACCCTGTGTCGCCCAGTTCAGAATCTAAGTATTAAGTCTAAAACTTTTAGGGTAAAATTTTAGTCTAACCTTAAGAAGAGACCCTGGAATAAAAATAACAAATTAAACAAAAACCCACCTAAGTAATAGTTGGGTCTTCAGAAAATTCTTGGGGCGATGGCGAGGGTAAGATTTAAATTCAATCTAATAGTTGTAAAATTTTACAAAGAAGAAATTAATTCCTAACTTGTGGAAGAATGACATCACCTAGGTAATATAACATAAAGAAAATTCCCAAAAAAACTAAGACCATATTTATATTTCATTACTTCCTCTTTATAGGCATATGTGAGAATGACATCACCTATGTAGTATAACATAAAGAAATTTCAAAAAAAAAAAAAACTAAGACCATTATCCTCTCATTATCCCTGTCTACATTATTAAACTATCATCCATCACCTTAATGTCCCAGTATCCATTTCCCATTTACATGTCCATTTCACATTATTAAATCACCATCCATCACCTTAATTTCTCATTATTCCTCTTTTATGTTATACATCTACATTTCCCATATACATGTTTGTCATCACTTTAATCTCTCATTAT
>SNQJ01S0005998.1:584039-598789 GCA_010110895.2 Picea sitchensis
TTTGGTTGTGTTGTGGTAGTTCCACTTGTTCTAATAATGAATAAAATGTGACTTCCTGGTTATTAAATTGAAAAGCTATTATAAAAAGGGTAATGATCCGATTAGGTTATGAATGTAAACATAATGATCCGATTAGTTCCAACTGTTTTAATAATAATTAAAATGTGACTTCCTGGTTATTAAAATGAAATGTTATTATATAAAAGGTAATGATCCGATTAGGTTATGGAATGTTACCCTAAGGTCATTTGATTATAGCAAATAAAATGTAAACTCCTTGTTTTAATGGAATATTTGTAATGTAAAGGTAATGATACGATTAGGCTATGGAATACTACCATAGTGTCATTTGATTGTAGCAAGTAAAAGGTAAACACCTTGTTTATAATTGAGTATTTTTGTAATGTACAAGTGACGAATGGTTAGGTTATGGTAAGGTTACTGTAGGGTCATTGTTATTCATAACAAATAGAATGTGAAATCCTTGTTATTTAGTTGGAATATTATTTTACTATAGATAGTGATGGGATGGCTATGTCTAGGGAATGATATTGTAATTCCTGGGGTGATATCTTATAAAATTAAGGTGTTGTTATTTTGCAAAGCTTATGGAATATAAAGGTAACATGTTCATTATGTCATGACAACGTTATTATACTCTTAGTGGTTATTGATAAACATTGTGGTGAAATGTCCTTGAAGAAGTACAAAGATTTTTCTGAGTTAGTAAATGAGGGTTGCTTTCCATTTGAATTAAGGTGGTACTTGGTTGGTACACCTTCTGGTGCTTGGTCTACTTGTGTCGGGCGGGATGTAGACACCCCCAGGTGGCCTTAGGAGATATGTCTGTGTATGATTGTTTCATGTAAAGAATCCAACGCCGTATCAAGAGTCTCGGGCCCTTTAAAGGCAGGGTTTCCACTCTTGCGACACACCTGACGGATTTTACTAGTTTCTGCCTGAGCAGTCGCCCAAGAGCCTATCTGACATTCTCTCTCTCCGGAGCAGCGAACTAAGATTAAACGCACTGCTTTCCTGTGCAGAAATCATAAGATCTACTTCTATGGATCCTTCCCTCTGTGTTCATACTGTGCATAACCCAGTATGTCGTTAAATGTTTGTGTTGCGTGCCTTGTGTCTATGGTCGTTTATTACTTGCAGTTACTAGTTGTGTGCCTTCAGTCTTCTTGTGATGACATTGTGGTTGCATATTGTTGGTTGTCGAGTGGTGACGTAGAGTCAAGTGTGTCTGTAACTTCTACATGCGCGCACACACCTTAAACAAAAGAAAAAAAAAATTGCACCTGTTATCAGAGTTGTTGTCGTAGCGAGGAGGTCATTACAGTAGAGCACTTATCTTCATCTTTTTTGGGGAGTGTCAAGGGGATCAATGAGGTGTCTATAATCAACTGGGGGAACCTCTTCTCTCCTCCCTTCACCATCCATTTTACATTTTCTCATTAAGGAGGTGAACACTGACCTCCTAATCCTTCATCTCATTCAAATATAGTGGAAGGAACTTGGGGATCACTTGAGAATATTACCATCCTTTTCCTTCTCAATAATATGAAGACCATTCTCGGGAGGAATTTATCATTTAAGACAATTACTTTGAAACTGGGAGTGAAGCTACTCCTTTGATTGGTCTCCCTGAGGAACGTAGTTTTCAGGAAGGTTTTTTCCCTCCTATAAACACACCTTTAACAAACCCTCTCGGTCCACTAATTGTAATATTAAAATCTTCAGGGGATATGAAATTTCCCCTGAGGCCTTTCCCCTGGTTGGAAGTACCTTATATGTAGTACTTCCTTCCATTGTGCATTACCTCCAAAAATTAGATTCTATATAATCTTTGGTCACATAGCCTTTTTCATATGTTGGTGTCTCTAAGATTAAGACCTCATGCTACTTAGGCATAATATTTTTCACCATTGACTGAATACTGGTTTTCTTTGTTTATTATAGATAACTAGGAGGGATTACTTAATTTGTCTCCAAAGTGAGGGATTAGTTTATTGATGCATGCAGTCATAGTTCATTGGGATCCCCTTGAGAAGAAAAAGTGAGTTTAATGGTAAAATTTGATTTTTATTGGGCCAAATTTGTTTCATGGGTACAAGTGGGCTCTTGTTATCATCGAGCCTTTATAAGGGTATCCTTGCACCTAATTTTCCAAGGTTTCATTTAAATTCACTCACAAATTCAAGATTATAGGGGGGATGGAAATACATATTAACCACAACAATGGAAGAAACTTTAAATTTTTCAATCCTAATATAATTAAATAAAAGAGACTCTGCATAAAAATGTAGAAGTACATTATCATCATCATCACTTTCACTATTTCCACAGATTGACCTTTTTATGTTTTGTATCTTCTGATCGAAAGATAGAATCCAAGAAAATAAAATGTTATAGTTATTCCCCTCCAATAATTTTTAATCAACACCCCTTATACATAATCTTATCCTTTGAGAGTGGGGATCTCCCTACATGTGTGATATAGCCTTCGATACCTGAAGAAAAACCTTCAAAAAAGTCAAATGATCCCTCTTTCCAAAAGAATCCTATAATAACTAGAACATGAATCTCATCAAGGTTGATTCCCTCTTTCTGAGGGAATCCAAAAACCGTTTCTTGGTACTCTTAAATACTCCCATTAGATACAATCTTGGAATATATCACTTGTTTAAGTTTTCAAAGAAATGAGTGCGTTCAGAATTTTATTGTAACAAAAAAATTCACTTGTAATATTATGTTCTTGTGGTTTCGTCAAGATTTTCATGACATCCCTTATGACAGTCATTGATTGTTTCTCTCATTTGATGGTGTTATAGGACATACAAGAAAACATGGATTTATTATATCTATCTTCATCCAGTGAGGGAATTTCAGGTAGAATAGAGGAAAGTGAGATATCTAGTAGCTCTAATAGGTGGAGATCAACTAGACATGAGAAGATAAGAATAAAATTCCATACACATGTAATTTTTTCTTGCTAAAGGGGGGTCATTTTATTATGATGGTGAGAGCATAGATGACATTGAGGTTCCCTTGAGTTACAAACATATAGTCAAACGATGGGTACCAAAGGATATTCCTTAAATAAACACTGAATTTTGTGTCAATGAAAGGATATAACACATTGTTCCATTGTCATTACATGGTTTGGGGCTATTTTCCATGGATGGAATAAAGTTCTGTTATGACAGATTAATTGAATTTATGTAGTATGTTGGACCCTTTTACATCTACAAAGACTGGATACGGCTAGTCCAATATACAAAAAGTATGCGAAGATATGGTGTGGATGCAAATTATATACAACTAAAAGACAAGGATAAAAATAAAGGAGAAACTATGTTTATTTATGGAAGGCCAAAAGCAATGAGTAATATTGTAGGGTTTATAAACAGTACATGACCTACAACCACAAATAAGAAACCCAATTGCATATTTTATGTGCATGAGGGAAATCGTGTATTCATATGTGCAATAAAATCAATAGTTGCAGGGGAAGAGTTGTTGATTGATTAAAATTTGAATCGAATAGATACAGGCGTTGTTATTATGGGGGCGATACGTATTCTATTTTACCGAACCTATAAACAATGACTCTTATATTTTATTATTTGCATTATGTTCTTTAGTCGCTCTTTACTTGGATGTTTTCAGCATCTCATGTTTTTGTCCCATGCATATTCATGAACTAACTTTATTTCTCATACATTTTAATTTATTATAATGTTTCTAATTCTAATATACACTTTCCTAGGGTGACTAGAGGAAGGAAATAACCTCATCGCAGTCCACATATCCCCTTGAGGGTGTTCTTACTGAGGAATAATTTTTTCCTCCATGAACCCAAAGTAAACAATAAGGAATATTGTGATAACATAAAACAAGGAACTCCATTCTTTGATTCATATTTGGTCGTAGACAAATGAGATAAAATAAAGAATTAATGCCTTTATGGACAGAATTGAACGTTATGGGGTAATCAAGATCTTAAATTATCCCATTTTTATTTATTTTGGATTTCAATTTATATACTCTTACAAGTCATTCATTAAAAAATATTTATTTTTACATGATTTTTTGCAGAGTTTTAATCCCTAGTATGTGCCTACATAGGTCGGTGTTGATACCAATGTCCTTACTACACCAACAAAACATTATATGGGTACACCCCCCAGGGTCGGTGTCGATGTTGATACTACACCAATCTCTCAGACCGATACACCCCTTAGGGTCGATGTTGATACTACAATACACGACCCTGACCAACACATGCCACAATTTGCACGAGATGTTGTGGACGCAGTGTAAGAGCCAAATTAAATAAGCAACCATTTATTTTATACATAGAAGTAAAATTTAAAAGTCACCTTCATTTAGCACATTCGCAATCAAATATATTATTAATAATAAAATTAATTAATCATAATGAAAAACAATGCATAAATTTAAATAAATACCTGAACTTGATGCTATTATCCCTCCTTTTGTCCGCAACTTGCCTCCTTGATCTCTTATGAACACTACCCAAATCCGTTCCTCCATGCCAACTAGGTAGCTCCCTAGCTCCAGGATATCAACGAATATCCTGGCCCCCGTGCCCAAAACCCCCCCCAAAATCCCATTTTGCCTCATTTTGATTTCAATTTATATACTCTTACAAAGTCATTAAAAATATTTATTTTTACATGATTTTTTGCAGAGTTTTAATCCCTAGTATGTGCCTACATAGGTCGGTGTTGATACCAATGTCATTACTACACCAACAAAACATCATATGGGTACACCCCCAGGGTCGGTGTCGATGTTGATACTACACCAATCTCTCAGACCGATACACCCCTTAGGGTTTTCCATGCTGAAGGCATGTACAATACACTAACTGACCAAATACACATGCCAATACTCTGTACCTAGGATGTTGTGGGACGTTAAAGCGTGTATATTTCAACAATAAGCAACCATTTATTTTATACATAGAAGTAAAATTTAAAAGTCACCTTCATTTATATAATACTATTCTAATCAACATATTATTAATAATAAAATTAATTAATCATAATGAAAACAATGCATAAATTTAAACAAGTACCTGAACCTAATGCTATTAACCCTCCTTTTGTCCGCAAGCAATTTGCCTCCTTGATCGCTTATGAGCACTACCCAAAACCGTTATTTCCTGCCAACTAGGTAGCTCCCTTAGCCTGTGATATCAACTTATCCGCCCCCGTGTCTAAACCCAAAGAACCCTGCTATACCGGGATACACCACTCCCAATTTTCTTACCTCTCTACTGTAGCTCCCAAAAATCCATCCCCAACTCCCAGAGCATAATCCCCCATCCAACTCCTTCCCTTCCTTTTTATCCCTCTCCACCCCACTTCCTCATTTACTTTCTACCTAACCCATTTATTACCCTTATCCTTTCCCATTACTGCTTTTATCTTCTCTAGATTCATAGGTTATCCCTTGTTGTATATGAAACCATTTTATATCATATACCTTTAATCTATTAAATCCATCACATAAGTTATTAAATGTAGTTTGTAGTTAAATTATTAATTAATTAATTAAGCACTATATCCTTTACTAATTAATAACCTCACTTAATTATAACAATCTTTGTTTAATTAATACCTTGTGCTAACACAATTAACTCTAATTAGTTTTACTCTTTGCAATTTCTAAACATTTATCCAACTAGGGTCGCTACATACACCCACCCTTAAGGAAATCCTCAGTCCCGGGTTAAGGTATCTTATGGTACAATGGAAAGAGCATGTATTAATATTCATAACAAGTAACCCATTACTATCAGGAAGTAAGTCAAGAAATCTCATACATACTAGTGTATATGTACAAGAAATGTATGTGTTAGTACATGCAACTGCACAAATAATAATCAAATCAGCTTCATCCTAAATTTATGTATGTATTCAATCCAAGTAAGCAAGACTAGTCTTTATAAAAAGACAACAATACTCAATTGTTTGTGAAATCTTTTAATTACAATTATCCATTTCTAATAATTTATTTTAAACAACGTGGTTTAGTTACTTAATAATGAATATTCATAAACACATTTCTCTCACTCTCTCTCTTTTTTTTTTTTTTTTTTTGAAGGAAAGACATTAAATTCCACCACAAGACATTCCACATACTTTCTCAACTATTACTACTCATCCTTCCTCCTAACCTATCACTTCCATATCCATTCCTATCCTTCCTTTGTTAGACTATCTTGGAGTGTCAACTTTATTGACCTAACTCCAAATAGAACTCGTATGGAAGTGTCGCTTATCTCGACTAAGCTTCCCCTAGTGCATATCCCATTGCACATCATCACATGTCTTGGGGAGAGCGAACTAACACCGTCCTCCTATGATTCTGTTTCGAGGATACACGGTGGGAAATACCTCTCCACCTCTCCTAATCATAACTAGGGTCCACACCCCACAATGGAGGATACACTCCAAGTGGGAAATGCCTCCACCCCTCCCACAGGACTAGGTCCACACCCCACAATGGAATATATATAGTGGCACTGTGTTGCTGGAGGATTTTTCATCGTTTTTTTGGTTTTGGGTAGTGTCATTACCCGAAATCATGCATTGATCCACATATCATAGCAATGCATCCAAACCAATATATACCCAAATACACATCCATACCATAATGTTTCTGCTAGTGGCCCCGATATCCACTTTCATCATCATTATCCCTTGGCTATTTCATACAGATTAGTCTGTAACACAAAATCATACATTTCTATGCATTATCATCATAATTGCATACCATCATCATTTCATGGTTTTGTACCAATAAATTAACATCAAAATTTTCCAATTAGAAATAGATCTCATAATATCCTATAATTCACTTCTTGACACCCATTCTCACAAGATTATCATTTACTCAAATCCGATTGCATAATGTCCAACATCATCCTTAATAGCATTTAAACATTCATTTAATTCACATTATCACAATGTGTCGCATCACATACATCATCATCAATAACATTTAAACATTCGTGAAAGTTTGGCATATCTGGCCATAATAGGATCGCATTACATACACTTCATCATCAATGTAACATTTAATCATTCATAAAAGTTCAGAAATTTTAAATTTTAAGCACAAACTTAATAGTTCTTACCTGACTAGAAAATAAAGTATATAGGCCTCGTGTAATCCTGACTGTCTAAGTCAGCAGGAGTTACATACACCCCACCTCGAGAAACATGTTCTTGAGGGGGAGCCAAAATATTGAGGATAGTCTCTGCAGTTGTTCTCGGCATCTTCCCAAGTAGCGATCCTGGACTATACTTGTCCTTAATCGGACTAACTTGGTCTACTGCATAGCTTCCTCGAGTCATTTGACCTATGGTCCAATATGAATTTTTTACCATGAAGGTTCCCACATCCCATACCTCAAGAATTCCTTCCAATTTCTAGTTTATGTGATTCATCAAAGAACATAATGATGTAAAACAGATACATGAAATACATTGGCGAGTTTTATGCCATAAGTGGTAGTACGAGATCTATAAGGTGTAAGCAACTGGGTCCACTTTTCTCTTGATCCCTCGGAATGGTCTCTATAAACCAGGTGACAACTTTTGTCCTCTCCCCAACTCAGCATGGTACCTTATTAGGCCCGGATAATTTTAATGAAAATCGGGTCTCCCACTTCATAACTTCGTTGGTCCTGCATTCCATAGCTTTTCTCTCGCTAATCTTGTGCTTCCTTTAGTCTTCAATAAGGAATCACCGTTCTCCATTTCTTGAATCAATTTTATCCAAACTGTTACGCGATCTTCTAGTCTATCCCAACCAATGGCGTTTCGCATGGCCTCCCATACAAAAGCTTCAGAGGGTGGCATTCCAATGGAACTATGATAACCTGCTATTGTAGGCAACTTTACCAAAGGTAGGTAAATTTCTCCTGACTGGTTTGATTATCCATTACATACATCCTAAGCATGTCTTCCATGAATTGATTTACTCTCTCGCTTTTCCCATCTATTTCAGGATGAAAAGCCGTGCTTTAAGTTCAACCGAAGTCCCCTCGACGATCGGTGAACTTGTCCGTAACCTAGAAGTGACCGAGTCCCTATTTCAAATGATCTTCTTAGGTATCCTGCAAACGGATAACCTCACTTAAACACACGCGGCCACATCATTGACATCGTAATTGTCTCTAACCGTAATGAAATGAGCACTCTTGGTTAACTTATCCACTATCACAAGAATGGCATTGTGTCTATGGGATGTGAGCTGCAAACCCACAACAAAATCCATAGAGATGACTTCCACTTGGACATAGGGACATCATGGGAGCTAGGTGAGGCCTCGGCTGGTGATGGTGGTCGGCTTTGACTTGTTGACACTCCAGGCATTTGGCAAGGAAATAGACTACATCGCTACCATGCCTACCCGTAAGAAGAGCTTCCTCATATTCCATAACATCTTCTTTACACCCTGATGCACACAATAAAGTGCTCTTATGGGCTTCCTTCAGTATGATGCTTCTAATGTCCCCATTCCTAGGGATGTACATCCTCCTCTATATCTTAACAGTCCATATGTTTCCAAACTAAATCCTTCTATACTTTGGAACTAATCGGCCCTCATTTGTGAGGTTTGAAGTAACCTTTAAATACCAACCGCTCTCTAGGAGCTGTGTCAACACATGTTCCCTCAAATTGACCTTGAAGGTTACCAAGGAGAATATACATGGGTCTCCTACTCAAGGAATGTGCGATCACATTTTCCTTTCCTTGATGTACGAAATACCAAAATCGGACTCACTCATAACTTCCACCATCGCCTTTGCTCTGCATTCTATCTCTTTGAGTGAAGAGATGTTTTAAACTTTGATGACATCCATTTTGAGCTCAAAGTCTACCAACAAGATAGTGCCTCCAAAGTTTCGCTGTGAGCTAGCATTACACCTCCCAACTCTAAATCATGAGTCACAGATAACTGTGTTTCTTCAACTTCCTCGACGCATGAGCTATCACTCCTCCATCTCCCGGAGATTAGCATGGCTCCCAACCCTTGCTTCAGGCATCCGCAGGCATCGCGGAAGTCCTTTTCCCATATCCGCACTCATAGACCATGCACTAGTTAGTAACCTTCTAAGCTTAATGAATGCACTATCACATTATTCTCTTCATTCATACCTAACCCCTTTGCATTGCAAAGTGGTGATGGTTTCGCCATTTTCGAGAATCCTTCTACAAATCTCTAGTAATAACCTCCTAGCCCCATGAAGTTTCTCTCATGGGTATTTTTGGCACTTGCCACTCTATAATGGCCTTTACTTTTTCTATGTCCATAGAGATTCTCTACTGAAATGATATGACCTAAATAGTGGGATTCTTCTTCCTCGAAGAAGGAACACTTCGACAGCCCTTACACAATTTGTTCTCTCTGCATATGTGACAACACCACTCGCAATTGTTCCTTGTGTTCTCTTTCATTTTGGAATAGATGAGGATGTCATCTAAAAAAGACTTGTACAAAGTCAGCCTGTTTTACTTCTGGAATACGCCGCTCATGAGGCTCAAGGAATACTCCTCAAGATTGGTCAATCGAAGTACCACAAATAAACTCATAATGTCCAAACCAAGTTCTGACAAGTACTTTTTGGATATCACCTTCCTTAATCCTTAACTGATGATACCGACGCAGAATCGACCTTTGAGAATACCACTGCTCCTTCATCCGACTAAGAGGTCATCTATTCGCGATCGGTACCTATTTTTCACCAGAGTACCTGCTCAAGTCCCCTGTAGTTCATACATAGTCATATGGATCCATCCTTTTCTTACAAAATCACCGGTGCACCAAAGGTGAGACACTAACCTTATTATCCCAAGTCCAAGAATCCTTCTTTCAACTACATTTGTAATTCACAGTTTCATGCTGTCATCCCATATGGAGTTTTGGAAATTGGTTCTTTACCAATTTTTAGCTCAATAGTAAAAACAAACTCCCTCTCAGGAGGTGTCCCCGGTAACTCATTCGAAAATATCCTCACTCCTCGGACAAGTATCGTAATCGACCAATGAGGGTCCCTTCCTTTCATTCATCGCCTCCACTACATAAAGTCGACACCCTTTGCCTCTGCACGCTTAACTCCTTCATAGTTGATATGCTTAACGTATTCTTTTCTCTCATTGACCCTAGATCTCTATTGGTTCTCCTTCATCATCGACACAAAAAAACCCTCTTTGCGAAATAATTCACCAGTTCGATGAGCTTAACCAATCCATTCCAATGGATTGGTCATATGCCCCTAAGAGCAGTGACTTATACCTTTAACCCGGTAGTACACTAATCTCTGTGTCCACTATACAATTATTCTAATACTCAGGTGGGTCCTACCGCTGTTTTTCCCCCGAAGCCTCCTCGACTTGTTTAAAGTCATCGTATGCTCAGAGAGGGCTACCAACCTACTCTTTCTTTTCTAATGCAGATGGTGAAATGGTTCTGACCGTCGCACCATAATTTAAACAAAAATCTAACATTGATATGATTTAGCATACCATGACTCCACCCACCATGGATTGATGTTCGGCCTCACAATTATTAACCACTGCGTAAAATATGGTGGCTTCTACTTGATCTCACCATCAATGCCTTTCCTTCATTATGCACAAACTCTGGGATTGTAACTTCTAGGCGGCCGCTACTGGTAATGGGTCCTTCAGACCTGGGAAATAATTTAGATTGACCCTGAGGTAATCAAGCAGTGTGACTATCTCCTAAATGAGTTCCTTCTCCCTGAACCCCGCCTCTACTAGCTGTTCCCCGGATGGTCATGGACCTCGCTCTCTGCGACCACATGGCGAACGATGCTGTAACTCACGCCATTTAAATCCAGGTACCGCCCTTGGTGCTGCACTGGTACCATATGGCTGCAGGTCTTGAGCCCCCTCCCCTAGGAAATGTCCCTCTGGCCTTCCCCACGTAATCCCGCGAGTCGCCTGGCCTTGCACCCCCCGGGTCAAGTTCATATGTTCTTCTTCCGTGATAACGCATTTTCCACCTCTTACCAATGAAGATGGCTTCCACATCCTCACAATAGCCTTTATCCTAGGGTTCAATCCATAAACAAAACACTCTACCTGTTGTTAGTCATTGTCCATATACGAAACAAACTTTACCACTTCCATAAACCTGATCTCACATTCTTCCACAAATTGCTTCAGACTAAGGCATGAATGTCCCCACCCAAGTTCTCCGTAGTACCAGTAGATATTCTCCCAACCTCCCCTCGTGCTCCCAAGATACCGTTTGTAGGTGCGCTTGTCTTTCCAAAGTTGCCTCACCACCCGCTAATCGCTCTTAATCCAAAAATGGCAATCTTTATCTTTGAACTGATGCATAGTCCCTTAAGGAAAACACATGGTCATGCCTTCCCACCAAGCCTGCCGCTCACCGGCATCTACCCTAAGAAACCTTAAGTTTGATCTTCCTCAGACCTCGCTATGGATGTTCGCGCCAGTGGAGGTCCTCCTCAATCCCTTTGATGCTTTTTGGATTACCCGTTCTGTTTCATGGGGATTCCACCTCGCCTGTCACCCCTTTAAAGTCTCTGCCATCGGACCCAACGAAGCACAAGATGAGGTCTAGTTCTACCGGTGGTGGTGGCCCCTGCGGGTGTTGGCGGTGCTGCATAGACGCCCTCACCTTGACTTCCTTTGAGTCTCCGACCATCCTCACAGAGCAGCTTGACCCATCCACCAAAGTTGTCGGGTGAGTTCGAGGATGTTTCAATTGGTGCTACTAAATCCTGGTTCGTGGTTGCTGGCCAGTTTTCTACTTATCCTGTGAAACGTATAATACTCCATTATAGGATTGGCTAGGTTAGGGTTAGGGTTTAAGCATCTAAGCTTGATTTTCTTCATTCCCTATGAAAATAACTATTGGTTCATTTTGCCCTGTAGCTACGTTAGCCATGCGCCTCACTCGCCACTTCCTATGCTTTCTTTTACTTCCTAGCACATGCCATGCCTCATTCTCGCTTGTCCTAGTCTAAAGCCCCTTTTGTAAATTTTCGTGACACAACTTTGATACGTTATAGTGAATTCCGACTTTATGTTTATTAATTTTACGCCAATAGCGTGACACCTATTGACAATGGGCACAATCAATGATCTCTTTAAATCTTACTTAACCCAAAACTCATCCGATGGTTATGTATTGAAGATGCCGGCATATTCTTGAATATCCTCCAACATCACTGGCCTTAATTTACCTGCTCTCTATTAATTTTCTTGCATTTATAAAGACATCCGCTAACATGTTTACTTTTTAACATTACCTATCACATAAAAAAAAATTTCTTTAAGGTTATATACGCTGTCGATTTGCAAACAGGATTAAATCAAGAAGAATCAATAATCGCCCACAAATCGCCAAACATGTTTCGGCGCTCACCAAAATTTTATGTAAATTCCTTTCAAGTGTTCTTCTTAAGACACGCGTTGAGCACATACGCCCCTCGTAAATTCCTCCATTTATGCTCATTACTAGGCTATACGTGGTCTGGGTATGACAATTAAAGTATTTAAATGTGAAATTATTTGTAAAGAAACAATGCATGGCGCGTCGGTAGGGCTGCCATTGTCAATCTTTGGTGGACGGTGGGGAGGTCCGGGTTCTAACTCCATGGACTCCATAGTAACATAAAAATTTATACTTAGCCCTATATTATTTAAATTAAAACTCATAATTATATATATATATATATATATATATTTTAATTTAAAATTTTTACGCAAGCGTATTATTACTTTTAAATAAATTATTACAACTAAAAATTAATATTTATAAAAATAATTTAATGATTAAAAAGGCGTGTTAATAAAATGATAATTTAATTATTAAAAGGCGCATTAATAAAAATGTAATTATTAAAAGGCGCATTAATAAAAATGATAATTTAATTAAAAAAAAAACGTATTAATACTTTTAAACAAATTATTAAAACCAAACATTAGTATATATAAAAAATATCTGTGGCATTTGCTGGCAGCCTTTAAGGTCGGGTTGCTGGCATGAGGTCCACGTGCCTGGCCTCCGGCTCTCAATACCAAACACCTAAGTCTTTCCTAGGCTTTGATTCCTAGGCTGCGAGCTTCAGATCTGCAGGGAAACCTCTCCGCCACGCCAAATTTGGCGAATTCAAATGCAAAATTTTGAATACCTGCCTACGTTTGCGTAGTGTTGCAGGCAAATCGAATGTGTAGGGGTTCAATTCCTGCCCGCACTTGCATAGTTTTGTTGGCAAATCAGAGCTGCGTCGTTTTTCTCTCAACCCATTGTGAAAATACACAAAAAAAATTCCTGGTAATTTTCAGCTTGCATAAACTGTATTCTTGTCCACTTGACAAAGTTTATGATTATATTATTTTTCGTGGAAGTGATATCAAGGATTTGCAAGTGAAATCCTCCCCACCAACTCCAACAACTTCTCAGATACACAGTGACCAAGCAATAATCTCCCTTCAGTCATAATACTCCCAGCCTTCTCAAGCATCTAACGCATTTGGTCCAGCTGCAAGTGGATCCCTTCCAGATCTTGGTTCTCATGGTGCACATTCTGGTGTACTCGCGTCACCAATTCAAGGTGTCCTTTGCCATCTTTCTCATCTATGTCAGTGAGGTGAGGCGGGCTGACACTTATTTCCCAAGAGAAAAGAAATTGGCATGGAGTATGCCCTTATTTGTTAAATTAGTCAATTGATTGTCGAGTAGGTTGCTTGTTGTTAGTGATGAAGGACATGGTTGGGCTTACCACTTGTCACAATACTCTCTTTAAAAATAGAAACCCTATTGCTCATCCTTCTATTTTCTCATGAATGATGGGATCGACCGTCATTCCCTCTCTGCAGGATTGTGCGAGACACAGAAATTTGTAAAAGCGCATTCAGAAAGACTGTTATTATGTTTATATATTCTCAGTCGTCGATTCACATGCATTATGTGTTGGTTCCAATTGATCCCTCCTCTTCTGGTTGTTGTTGGCATTGCGTAGGCCACCACGTATTCAGTCTCGATATCCTCGACATCCACGGCTTTTATGGGGTAGCCTGCCAAACTTGGAAAGATTTATTCTCTAGGTTCCATTTCCATTTCCATTGAGCGCAAGCATTCAAGGTCAGAAATCTTCACTGATCCTGTAATGTATAATTTCATCCTCAGAAAACTTAAACTTGGTCGGGTTTTATTTACATCTTGCAAAATGTTAATTCTATTCTTACGTCTTCGTTTTTTTTTTTTGTGCAAAGATTCGTTGCATTTTGCTTGTTTTTGAAAAAAAAACGTAAACAACTTTTATAGAGATTAGGTGGTTTTTTTTTTTTTCAAACCCCAAAACAGAAAAAAAAACCTAATGTAAAAGTTGCCAGCGTTGAGGTTGTGCAGAGGGGTGCAGGTAATTGTGCATATAATGTATGAAAATTTTGCATCGCCGAATTCTCTGTAGAAAGTTTTGCTAGGGCTTCGTTCCTTATAGAGATGTTTAATCCTAAAAGTGAAATTTTGCAAGAGTTCTAATTTGTAATATACTCACACAACTTGATATACATATATCTATATAGTCCTTAGTAAAGTAATTTTATTCATTGAGTGTTTTAGCTCGTCAAAATGGTAAGAGGAGAAGGAAGAGGAGCGAGAGCGAGAGGAACAAGGCATTCAAGTCCTCCTCATGACTT
>SNQJ01S0005999.1:0-43095 GCA_010110895.2 Picea sitchensis
ACATCAAACTAAGGACTTAAGGTAGAGTTATCAAATCTTGTTTACACCTTTGTAGTGCATGAATGTGGGGTTTTGTGTTGGAAGAATAGGAGAAAGTAGAGGCCTTTGAAATGGTCATTTTCTATATGCATGATTAGAGCCCTTAAATGCTAAGTCCGCAGGAGGAATTCCCACCCACAATAGAATTGGCTTATTTTGTATGTTTTCATGGCAGCACATCTTACTGTACTTTCGGGGCCGTTTTGGGGTCCTAAATGTTGTTTTTTTGGCTCGCCACAGTCAAACTATAGATGAAATCAGAGTTTGATGGTATAATGTGTAGTTCTCTGAAATACCTTTCCAACAGGCTATCACGGGACTAAAACGAAGGTTTTAGCATTCATGAGTAATATCAAAAAGTCCAATGGAGCCTCATTGTAATCCATTCTACTCAGACGGATGCATGTAGTAGCATCATCTCTTCTCAGAGATAGCTACCACCATTCGAGCAAGTTTTTAGTTCTGCAGATTTAGAGTTTCAACCATTTTCATTATTTAATAGAAGATATTGTTCACTATATATTTGTGTTATTCTCCATATCTCTATGTTTACTCTATTCATTCTATTAATCAGTTCATTCTTCTCTTAAATCTAGATCAGTGGTATCAGAATGGTCTACTCTTCATTTATTTTTGTTCGTGCATGTCCCTGACAAGATCTGGGTACAAGAAGTTGGGACTCAAACCAATCGAGCCATTACCAGATCGACCGTGCTGAGCCCGAAAACAAACCATGGGGGAAGAAAATAACTATGATGGATTAGGAGATCCTATTAAAATGTTACTCGAGGAAGCCCTTATTAGCACAGGGGCAGACCCAGGGTTCAACGCTTCATTAATGCACCAAAAAAACTCTAACTACCGGCCCTTTTGGCAACACCTGCAAAGCAGATGAAGTCCAACCAAGGTAGAGGTAGGGAGTGTTGCAGGACATAGGTGTCTACAATGAAGCTGGGACATAGATCTGTGATTACAACACTTAACAGATAACTTAAACAACAATATGCATTAATTCTTGAGCCTCATTTACATCGCATATTAAACCCTTATTACAGATCAATGTAGTAACAATAAATATCAAGTAATTTCAATCACTTAACACATAGCATTATCTCATATCTAACATTAAAATACTAGTAAGAACTAAGAAACCACATCAGATGCATTCATTATACATTATAACAACAACACTAAGAAGATAAACACATAAACAACATCACACAAAGAACATCAAGACACAGGATATACGTGGTTCACCCTAGTGTGGGGATACATCCACCAATGAATTCTTCTTCTTTATTTGTCTTCAATATTCTTACATTCCTCTACTCCTATGCAAAAGGCCACAGAGCCAACTCTGCATAGGATAGGAGATCTACGTACTGCACACCAGATCCTCATTCCCAAAATTAGGTCAAGGCATAGAGCCAACTCCTTAGTAGAACAAATCCTTACATACAACATTTGTTCACAAAGCACTTACAAAACACTTTCACTTAGCTCCACAAGTCTTAACATACTCTTTGCACAAATCCAACTAGTCATGCACTAAGCCAATTAGATCTACACAACCAAATATCTTACATCTCTTGCACTAAGCTTCTACTACTTACGTTGCTTAGCTACTTATTTATACATTTACAAAAAGGCCTAATCATGGGTAAACACATGGGCTGACATCCCTTAAACCATTACATAAACCCTAGTAAACCCTTTGTTGGGTCCATAAGCCCGCAAAATGAGTGAGATACCGTGATCTTAGCTCCGCCTGGGCGCTCCATCTTCAACCAACCTGTCGAAGTCCCAAAAGTGGTCAAACACGACAAATGTTTCCTCAAAACTTGGTCACGGTCCAACATGCCCCCAAAAATCAGTCGTGACTCATCCCGAGTAACTCAGATCTGAGAAACTATACTTCAAAGGCCTCGAGCTTAGCTTGAGCTCCCTCAACTTGCTTCTTCGCCAGAGCTTCATGTTTAGCGAACTCCTGAATCACTTGCTCTGTAATAGGCCCTTCTAGGCATTGTTACATTGTTGCAACCAATAGGTTTAGCTACGAGCCTTGTCCTTCAATCTCTTCAAAAATCGTGCATGCTTCATCCTGCACCGGATGTAGTCTCTGCGTAGCTTCCATGACTCTGCTCTGGATGGAAGTAATCCACTGCTGGACTGGGCGCTACTCCTGTGATCTCTTCATTTACTAAACCACAGTGAGTAGCTTCATCTGTGCATACATGGTGGATGCCTGTTGTTGTGCCTCCTGAAGCTGTGCTTCTAGTTTCCTCCGCTTCAGATCTTCTACAACGCATTCATGGGTTTGTGCACTTTTATCACTCAACTACTTCCATTCTAATGCGAGTATATTGATTCTTCCAACTGTTCTCTTGGTTTCTTCCTCCCTTTGGTCGCGTACTTCTTGCGGAGTGCTAGGTACTTCTTGAATTTGCAACTCCAGTATCCGTGCTTGAAGCTGCTAGATGGCCTCAGTGAGCTTCGTCACTTCGACCTCGACTGATTCATGATCCTCCTGTGCTGAGTCTGTCACAGAGTGAAGTGCTTTAGTCACCACTTCTTTGACCACAGTCTTCTCTGCAAGCAACTGGTATTTTTCTTTCTGGATCTTTTCTTTGTCCTCCTCGAACATTGCTCAGATTTCATCTTTCTCCTTCTGCGCAACTCAAAGTTTCTCTAAGACTTCCTCCTTTTCTTACTTCAAGGATTCTATAGCCTACTCCTTTTCTTCTTGGACTCGCTGAAGCTGAGGCTTTGTTTCATCTACTAGTATTTGTAATTGGGTGGGCTCATCCCCCAATTGTGCAATCTTTGACGAAGAAGGTGCGGTAGGTACTGCGCCGCTCGAATGGATGGCTTACTGTATCTCGTTCAACTCCTTCTCTTTTCTTTCATACAACATCTACTACTTTTCTCCATAACATTGCAAGATATCTTTTGAAGCATCCTCCACAACTACGATGATGATATCGACGTCCTCTATTGTGAGCGTGGTCTTCATATTGGGCTTACTGGTCCACGTCTTCTTTCTTGGGGAGAGTTTATGCGAAGAAATACTCCTCTTCTTTGATGTTTCAACCTCAATAAGGGGATCCTTTGGCGGTGTAACTTCATATTTTCTTTCTTTTATTCCCCTCCTTCTTCCTGGTTTACTTCGTCCCCTCCTCCCACGGGCGAATCAGGCCCAACTTCCTCCGAGAGGTTTTCCTCCTCTTCAGTTTCTATGTTCTATACATCTTCCTTTTTCTTCTTTTTCTTTGCACTAGTCTGTCCATCATGCTCGACCCAGGTGACCAATGGACTTCCTATGATGTCGGGGTCATAGATTTCCACAACGTCAATCGGTACAAGGAACTCTTCTAGCCATTCTTTGGTGATCTCTTCCATGTTTTCGTCGGTCAATTTATAATAGGACTGCAACTCCTCCTTACTCTCATCCCTATGAGCAGTGATATAAATAAAGTGTTGATCTGTGCAGAACTTGGCTAATGTTCTGTACTGGTGGAGTGTGTTTGGTGTCATTCATGGAAAAACCTCAAAAACATGCTTTAGCTGCTGGTAGTAGGCATGGAATATATCGTTTGACTACCACTTCTTCGACATGTCATTTTTATACCACAAGGTGGAGAACCTTGCAGACAATGACTATGATGGATCAACTTCTAGAAATGTTGCTCCTTCTGGCATATGCCAAGAGAAAAATGAGATTAATACCAGTAACCAACTGAAATGGAATTCATACCCTTGATCCCATGCTTCGCAGTAGTCCTTCTCGAGCTCGTTGACGAGGTAAATCACCCAGTTCATTTTCGTTCCTTCTACGCACTTCCCTGCGAGGTCTACTATGAATCTTGTGACCTATATTGGACGGTTCTTTCTGAAGATATTACCAGCTATAATATGACAATCTAGGATCACTACGCCATCTTGGATGGAGGCTACCTTGTAGCCTCGTTTTCCCTTTTCTACATTGCCATAATCCTCCTTTATGCGTTGTTCCAGGGAGTGATAAAAAATATTCCTTGGATAGAACTATTGAGGGTCCAGTCCTTGCATGCTCAGTCCTATAATGATATGGATCAGTGCCGGATACACAGCCATGCACTTGTCAAGCCACATATATCCTTCATGGTAACACGACAGGAGGAGTTTAACGCAAGCGTTAACCTCTTGATGTCAACTGAAGTGAGGGATCTTCATTACATTCAGGATCGTTGATTTCATGAGCTCCTTAATCCATGGCTAGGAGACTATGCATGACTTCTTCCCAGTCTCTCTCGTCAAATACCTATGCAGTGCAAGCATCACATAGTTATTCCTATATCTGAGTTTAAATTCATTGTTCTTTAGAGTTGGGATATGTCCTAACTGGGATCCAAATACGCGTATCCCCTTTGGGATGTACACAGTGATCAACGTGTACTCAAAGTCACGTGGGATACTATCATGGTTAACCGTGCTAGACAAAGGCAGTATATAATTAGGCAAGACCCACGGGATCTGCTTCGCATTAGCCAGATCGTCACGGTGCTTACTTCACTTCTCAATAGCACGGCCATAATGTTGTCCAGTCGAGGGGGATGCTTGCAATCCGCTAGTTGACGACACCTGTATTCCTATAGACATAACTTTCTCAACCATGAGGTCTACACGAATATACTCCATAGAATTCTCTAACACACTTTGTTCCCCTGACATTTACACTTGTATCAAAATAAATCGGGTAGGAAAATGCACAAGCGAGGTAATCAAAATGGATGGCGAGGTCTCAAAATCATAGTGCGATATGCAATTGATTCTCTATTAGCTCAGATAATCACGGGTGGAAAAAAGTGGTCCCGATGCAGGATCCAACAGGTTAAATAAGAAAGTGTCGTAACAAAATCCTCCAATGGGTAGGAACGCGTCCATCAATGCAAATCCATTCGTTATGGCGTGATCTCAACAGTCCATTCGCTCATAACTATGCTTTCTAGCCATTCTGGGGTGTTATTCTAATGTTTGGGGCACCTCCAACGTTCATATAGCTTTGTCGTGGTGAAGTCCCATTCTCCATGGTTATGTTATTCTAGTGAGGTTCAAGGCCTGCAAGCCTTCCTTCTGTGAAGTCTTCTCTGGAAATTCCTATAGTTTTTCTAAATTGTCTTTCTTCTTACTGAGCTTTCTTACCTTCTTTCCTGTGATGTAAGTCTTCGAATTCCTCTTTCCATTCTTATTCGTATATTCTCTTAGCATAGTAGCTTCACACTGCTGATGTTCTTTCAAAGGGTTCAAAGGTAATACCTCTTCTCTTGTTAACTCTAGGGTAGGTATTCTTCTTTCTTGCATGGGTAGGTCCTTCAAACCTTTTTGTGTTCTTTGAACCTCGACAACTAGTTCTCTTGTCCTCTGTTACTTTGACTTATCCTCTTATTATTCTATTAGTCGCTCTATTTTTCTAGCTATGAGGTCCCTTAGTTATTTCTTTTTCTGTTCTGTAGCTTCCTCCTATATTTTCCTTCTGATCTGATCTTTCTCAATCCAAGTATTTCCTAGTAAAAGTGGAAAAGGGGCATTGTTCTCATCAAATTTAATGACTTCAGATTATGCTTTGGTCGTTGTTTCATGAGTAATCATAGTTATATTAGTAACTCTTCCACATAGGGTTATCATCTTTCCTTTAAACAAGCCTAACCTTCGCAATGAAGGTATCATAGCAAGCTTTCCCAAAATTTCCCAAGTGCTTTCTGGCATAATATTCACATGTGTTTCTTCATCTAGTACACAGTCTATGTCAAAGTCTTCTATTCTTGTAAGTATGCGTTGATTTTCTTTCAGGATATTTGGTAAACTGATGTCTCTATGATCATCCATTACTTCTTTTAAATGTACTAACATAGTCTCAAACTCTGTCTCTTTATGATTTTCTAACATATCCTTAGTCTTTTGACCTTCTTTGTAGTTTTCTTGTCTCATGTTCATCTTTTCAACTTTAGTAACCATTCTTGGACAATCCTCAACCTCATGGCCAATAGCTTTACAACAAAGACAAATAGGACCTGTACCAGGGCATTCCTTAGAAATATGTCCTAGTCTTCTGCAATTATAACACAATGTCAATCCTATCTTTCTTTTAAATGAGTTCCAACCTCTCCTGTACTGCACACTGAGATCACAGTGCTGGACCTGCAAATTGCAAAAATTCTTTCTAGGTTCCTGCATCCACTTATTAGTCCAAAAATTCTTTCTATGCATAGGAATAACATATCTTTCTCTATTTGTATCAAATTGATTTAGATAAACTCTTTCTTCTAACTGTTCCCTAGTTTTTAGACTAGGAAAAAATATATCAAACATACCTAGATTCATACTTTCGAAGAAAAAATTTCCATTTATCTTACCTTTACCAGAGCAAAAAACTTCAATATCTCACCTCTTTTCTTTAGATCAGGTTTCTTTCTTAGCACATAGATTTGAAAGTCAAGTAGAATACTGTGCACTACATCAACAGATATACACAGATAGATTTTTCTTTTCTTTAGTTCCTAGCAATCATAGTTTCAAGTCCCGACAAGAGAACCATTTTTTGGCATAGGGGTAGACCCAAGGTTCAATGCTTCAACAACGCACCAACAAAACCCTAACTACCGTCCCTTTTGGAAACACCTGTGGAGCAGATGAAGTCTCAACCAAGGTGGAGGAAAGGGGAGGTTGTAGAAATCAGGTGTCTACAGCCAAGCTGGGACATAGATCTGTGATTGCAACACTTAACAGAGCACTTAAACAACATATGCATTAGTTCTTGAGCCTCATTCACATCACATATTAAACCCTTATTACAGATCAACGCAGTAACAATAAAGATAAAGTACTTTAAATCACTTAGCACATAACATTAGCTCAGATCTAACATTCAAATACTAGTAAGAACTAAGCAACCACATCAGATGCATTCATCATACATTATAACAATAGCACTAAGCAGATAAACACATAAAGAACATCGCACAAAGCACATCAAGAAACAGGATATACGTGGTTCACCCCAGTGTGGGGCTACATCCACCAATGAATTCTTCTTATTTATTATTCTTCAATCTTCTTACATTCATATTCTCCTATGCACAAGGCCACAGATCCAACTTCATAGAGGAAAGGAGATCTGCACACTGTGCACTAGATCCTCCTTCCCAAAATCAGGTCAAGGCACAGAGCCAACTCCTTAGTAGAACAGAGCCTTACATACAATGTTTGTGCACAAATCACTTACAAAATACTTGCACTTAGCTCCACAAGTCTTAACATACTCTTTGAACAAAGCCAACTAGTCATGCACTAAGCCAATCAGATCTACACAACTAGATCTCTTACATCGCTTGCACTAAGCTTCTACTACTTACATCGCTTAGCTTCTTATTTATACATTTAAAAAAATGCCTAATCATGGGTAAACCCATGGGACGACATCTCTTAACCCATTAGATAAACCCTAGTAAACCCTTTGCTGGGTCCACAAGCCTGTAAAATGAGTGACATCCTGCGATATTAGCTCCACCTCGACACTCCATATTTGACCAACCTGTCGAAGTCCCGAAAGTGGTAAAAAATGACCAATGTTTCCTAAAAAATTTGTCAAGGGCCAACATCCCTCGCGCGAAAAAGGAACGAAATGATGGACAACTTCGTGCAGATCCTTCGACTACTACCCACAAGAGAAGAATCTTCAACAAGCGACCATGCAACCCCCTTCAAGGTACTTGTAAATTTCGATAGTCCATTATTTGAAGCACTGATAGATGTGGATGCTGTAGATAAAAGGTTGAATCTTCTAGAAGGATATTGTTTGGTCCACAATTTTTCTGATAGGGAAAATATCACTTTTGCACTCCTCAAGGCCGTTCCCCATGCTAAAGACTCGTGGGATACTTACTCTGAGAAAAGTTCCGTGAAGGAATCTATAATTTTTCTGGTGGCCCCTACATGGGATTCCTTCCAGGATGCCATTAAATAACAATACTACCGTATTGGAAGCTATAAGGACCAGTACACCAGATGGACCACCCTACGTCAAGAAAGGGACCAAACAGTACCAGATTTCACCAATATTTTCCATACCCTATGCACCAAATTGGGTATCAAAGACTTTGAGCATCATCTGGTGCTCAAATACCATGGTTTCCTTCATAGATACATTCAAATAGAAATGGAGTTCCTGGACATCACCTCTTTGGGAATGACTTATAGATACATTGTAAAGATCGAGCAAAAATTTAAGCAGAAATGACGAGAGTTTGGATCTGCAAACCCCTCACAGCTGAAGAAGGGAAAAGGAATCCCCAAACCACACAACAAGGGACCAAGTCTATATGCATGCCCTCAGGAAAACCAGTCCAAGCTGCAACACAATAAGGGAAATGAGAAGATGAAGAAGGACATGGGAAAATGGTGTGAGTACCATAAAAGTCCTTGGCACAACACTAAATAATTACACTCCAAGAAGTCCCTCGTGGCCAAGATGAAGGCTTCGAAGTCAAAGGCCGATTCTGATTCTGAGTCAAATCCTAAAGGAGGGAAGTGGATTATCGTTGTTGAACCTAGTGCCATTGTCGCTACCACCCATGTCCGGTCGAGCGAAGCAGAAGAACCAAAGGAAGGGGAATGCCTCTTTAAGTCACAGATGTGGGTCAAGGGGGCTCCGATTCATTTCATTGTTGACAATGGTAGTCAGAAGAACATGATTTCAGCAGAGGTCATCAAGCGGTTGGACCTGCCAATGACACCACACCCATAGCCCTACACCATCGGTTGGCTTCTCCAAGGAAGAGATCTTCGTGTCAGCCAACAATGTCATCTTCCCTATGACATCAAGATTTTCAAAGATGAGGTACTGTGTGATATTTCTCTCCTTGAAATTTGTGATGTTCTTTTAGGAAAAAAATATTTGTGGAAGAGTCATGCTGTGTATGATTCTAGACCCCATAATGTTATTATTACTTTGGGTAGACAATTGTACAGGATCTCAGAGGTAGCACCGCCTACTGTTATTTCTTTAATCTCTGCTAAGAAATGTAGTAAGGTCATTTCACAGACCGAGAAGTTCTTCTTCTTTGTGTTCCATGCTCATAGTAAGTAGAAGGTTTCCACAACTTTCGTGGCCTTTACACAAAGCCTCTCTTTGCAGCAGAAGAAAGTGGACGGGATCGTGGAAGAATACATAAAAATCTTCTCCTCACCTACAGGGGTACTGAAACACTTCCAAGCCAAGCATCCAATTTATCTCACCCCCAATGCACCTCTACCTAATGGACCAGTCTATCAGCGCTCACTGATGGAGAATGATGAAATCAGGCGTAAGATCCAAGAGCTACTTTAAAATGGGCACATCAGACCTAGCTCATCCTCTTGTGGAAGCTATATTGTACTAGTGCGGAAGAAGGATAGGACTTGGTGACTCTACATTGATTACAGAGCCTTAAAAAAAATCACAGTCAGGAACCGCTACCCTATTCCCAGGATCGATGACCTTCTTGACCAACTCAAGGGGGAAACGTTCTTCAACAAGATTGACCTAAAGTCTAGCTACCACCAGGTTCCCATTGAACCAACTGATGTATGGAAGACAACCTTCAAGTCTAAAGAAGGTCTCTACGAATGGCTAGTCATGCCCTTTGGCTTAACAAATGCACCAACCACTTTCATGAGGTTGATGGATGATGTATCGAGACCCTTCACCAACTGCTTTGTGGTGGTATATTTGGATGACATCCTCATCTTCAATAGAATGTGGGAAGAGAACATGAGACATATTCAATAGGTTTTGAGCACTCTGTGGAAACACAAGATGTATGCCAACCAAGGATGATTTTAGGGGCTAAATTTTTCTCATGGGCTAATTTTCCAAGGTTTTTCCCAAAAAAAGATTTTCTATTCTAGAAATGATTCACCCAAATTCTCTAGGATAAAATTATTTTACCTTAAAAATCGCCAAAATTTTATACAAACTATATAAAAACCTTATAAATTTTAATATTTTTACAAAAATATCGCCAAACATTTTATAGTTTGCATATGAAGGATTAGTAAGATTCGCCAAGGTTTCTACATTTAAAAATAAATTTCCATCCTTAAAATCATCCTTGATGCCAACTTGGAAAAATTCTCTTTTGTTATGAACATGGTCCAATACTTGGGATACATTGTTTATTAGCATGGGGTACATGTTGATCTAGATAAGATCCAATTCATCCGTGACTGGAAAGCCCCGCCCACA
This sequence comes from Picea sitchensis, assembly GCA_010110895.2. Lineage (NCBI taxonomy): Eukaryota > Viridiplantae > Streptophyta > Pinopsida > Pinales > Pinaceae > Picea > Picea sitchensis. The sequence goes on from SNQJ01S0005999.1 coordinate 10,301, forward strand.
CTGACTGAGATTCATAGCTTTCTAGGGCTATCCAACTTCTACCGATGGTTCATGTTGGGATTATCCCATATTGCATGGGACCTCATCCAGGTGACCATTGGTGGTGGTAGGGACAAGTTTGTGTGGGGGAAGGAGAAACAACGAGCATTCGATGATCTGAAGCATCACTTGTGCTCAACTCCAGTACTCTCCCTGCCCGATCTACAACAACCATTCGAGATTGAGAATGACGCATCTGACTATGTTGTGGGCGTAGTTCTAACTCAACATGGGAATCCAGTGGCATACCATAGTGAGACACTCTTCGATACTGTCCGAAAATACCCGACCTATAACAAGGAAATGTATTTCGTTGTACAAGCCTGTCATCAATGGAAACATTACATTCTGGGGAAAGAGATGATCATACACACTGATCACAAGCCTCTCCAGTTCATATAGACATAGAGGAAATTGTAGAACGACTGCCATCAGAAGTGGTCCACCTACCAACAACAATTTAATCTCAACATAAAGTATAAGACATGTATCTCCAATCGTGTCGTTGACTACCTCAGTCGCCCCCCTGTGGCTGCACTCACCACTATGCTCCATTCCTATATACATGAAGCCTCTGAGTATCCCCAACTTTATCAACAAGATCATACTTCGCTACCACGTATCATCTCTTGGGTACATGCACAACTATCACTGATTTTCACCTTCGGCATGGACATTTATGCCACCTGGGCCATCTCTGTGTTCCTAAAAGAGAGCATGCAAAGATGATTTGGGAAGCCCACTACAGTCAGGTGGTAGGACATTTTGGTGTAGAGAAAATTGTGGCGGTTCTTCAAAAACATTTTTATTGGCCAAAACTTTGACATGACATTAGAAAGTATATTAGATCTTACACTTCCTATGCCATTTCCAAGCCAACCATCAAGAAGAACGGCTTATATACCCCTCTTCCTATTCCCAAGAATCCTTGGGAATCCATCTCAATGGATTACATGTATGGCTTTCCATCCACCAAGCAAAGAAACGATTGCGTGTTTGTGCTCGTTGATCAGTTTTCGAATATGGCCATCCTCACAGCCTATAAGAAGAATGACATAGCGCCAGATATGGCCAAGATATTCTTCAAGCGAGTGTGGTTCAACTTTGGGATACCATAGAAAATCATCTCCGACCAAGACAATAGGTTCCTTATCACCTTTTGGTCAAGTCTCCAGTCTCTATTGGACACCAAGCTCACAAAATCCACTTCTTTCCACCCGCAAACTGATGGACAAACAAAGGTCACCAATCAGATTATTGTGCACATCCTCCACATGTACAATTCTAAGCATCCATGTGCCTGGGACGAGAGTCTTCCCTATGTCCAACAAAGTTACAACAAAGATCTTCATAGTTCCACTAGCCATAGCCCATTTCAGGTGGGTCTGGGATTCCAGCCCTTGGGACCCATTGATGTTTCACTCCCTCTTGCCACTGCACAGACAGACTCTTCCTCTGATCAGTCTATAATCAATAAATCCACCAGATTCATTGAGCGGATTCAACACATCCACCAACAGGTCCAGGAGATTTTGCAAAAATCTAATTCGAAGTACAAGCATCACCATGATCAACATAGGGCACCACACTAGTTTTAGGTTGGCGACAAACTGTGTTTACATCTATAGAAGGAGTGTCTCACCGAGCCCCATCAAAATCTTTGCCCAGTTCGTTATTGGCCTTACACTATCACCAAGGTTGTGGGTAGCAATGCTTTTGAGCTCAACACTCCACCCTTCCTTCGGCCATATTTTCCACCATTATTGGACACTTATAAGATCGTAGAACAACTAACACCAACAAATCTTAACCCTGATTGCATGACACAAGTATCCACTGATCATATCATGGACACACAGGTCAAGGGCACTCGCCAGTAGCGGATCTAACTTTATCAGGTTGTCAAGGCAGGGAAACTCCTACACCAAGGCAAGTGGCTCACCCGGGGCCAAATCCAGCAAAATTTTCCTCACCTAATCGGGGAACTCAATGCAATGGAGACCATTTCTTCCTAAGGGGGGAGGATTGATCTAGGTGGATATTGGTGGCCACCCACCTATTCCAACTGGCTCCTCGTGTCCATTTTTGTTCAACATGTTATTCTGTACTACTTTGTAATTGTATGTTCTACATTTTTGGGGATGTCTGAAACCCTACACATCCTCCAAGTGGATACGTGTGGCCTCTCACCTAATCAAACTAGCTTATTTTGTATGTTTTCATGTCATCAGATCTTGTTGTAATTCTAGGGTCATTTTGGGGCCCTAAACGTTGTTTTATTTTCTTTCCATAGTCAAAGTATAGGTAAAGTCAAATTTTGATAGCAAAATGTGTAGTTCTCTAAAATACCTTTCCAATGGTCTATCACACGCCTAAAATGGAGGTTGTATGCAAAAGTTATGGCCCTAAGAAGTTGAGGTACCAAATTACACCAACTTACCTATAAGGCCCACATGAGTTTTGGCGTTTCACCTTCTAGGGTTAGGTTTTTGGATGTCTAGGGTTTTGGATTCATGAGTAATATCAAAAAGGCCTATGGAGCCTCATTTTAATCCATTCTTCTCAGATGGATGCGCGTAGCAGCCACATCTCTTCTCAGAGATATCTACCACCATTCGAGCAAGCTTTCAGTTCTACAGTTTTACAGTTTTACAATTTCAACATATTTCATTATTTAATAGAAGATATTGTTCACTATATATTTGTGTTATTCTCCATATCTCTTTTTTTATTATATTCAGTCTTTTAATTAGTTCGTTCCTCTCCTAAATCTAGATCAATCATGTCCAAATCAGTTTGGTAACAACTTGGTTCACCTGAGTTGATCCCCTCCACCATCACGCTTCGAGCTTATGATGGTCTCCCATCCAAACTAGAAGTCTTGTATCAAAAAGTTTCGGTCGAGTTGGGGGAAAATAATTCTCATCGAAATAGAAGTGATTGACTCCTAATTTGATTATAATATCCTATTCAGATGAAGCTACATGTACACCATGCAGGTTGTAGCTTCCTCGGTCTTTCGTACCATGCTCTTCCCTCACAATGGGAAAATTGTCACCATCGATCAATTAACCCACCATGAACCCAACCAATTAGGTCAGATTAATAACATCCTTCTATTGATCTGCTCTAGCGTCGACCTAGTCCTAATGATTGACATTGGACCAAATCTATTACATGATCCATCTTTGATTGTCACATACCAAGACTTCCCACACCCCACCACTGCCATTGTGTGTGTTTCCATGACCTATGGAGTTGAGATACCAGAACCCTCCTGTCCATAGAGAACTAACTATAATCCTCCACCACTCCTTCCCATTCCATCCTGATACTTCCTGACGCACTCCCAATAGAGACTCCTTAGGAAGGAACATTAGAGACTCTACCACCCATGGGGAAAATCCCCATTTGGAAGAGACTCCCACATGCCATCACCCAAATACCCTTGTTTTAGCCTCCCCCAGGGGTAACAACATATCAATTTGTTGCTACCCTCACTTTACCAAATATGGTTATAGCCATCCATGTATGGTATCTCGAACCACCAACTATGGTACCAGGGTTATCCCTTTCACTGAAACTTGCGGTCCCATTACCACGATTAGTAGCACATCCAACCACTCATCCAATTGATCACACAGTTGGAGGAAATATTACCACTACAGGATATGCTACCTCTAGAACATGGGGAATTTCCACCAACCAACGAGGCGCACACAAGAAGAAGGAACCTTCTCTCCCTTTCCCACCCTGAATACCACCTCCATGCATATTGTGCTAATTTCTCTTTGATGTCGTTGATCCCCATGGCATTCAACTCCAACATAATCTCATGTTACAGTGGATCTTACTTTGAGACCATTACAATTTTCAGTAGCAACCAAAGACCTCTAAATTTGATTAGGCCATCAAGGCCTCCAAGTCCTTCACCACCCGATTCAGAGCCAATTCCATCATCAAAATTGTCACCTATTGTTTCTAATGTTCTCGAGGGCACTGCATATATCTACTTCGTCAGCAAGTTCAATTACTACTATCTCTTTATGGTTTCATAATATGAGCACAGGGCATGCCCTCCTCATTTGTACAAACACTTTTTTGTTTTTCTAGCCTACTTTGTACTGATCTTATGTCCCCTCTCCCTTCGATGGATGAATCTCACAACTCATCACGTTCAGGTTTTCTCACTTTATACACAATGTCATTATCACCAAAAGAAACTATAATTTATTTCAGCTATACGTATGCTCCTAAAATCACACATTAGAGGGCATATTTTATCACCAGAAAATGGATCACTACAAATACAAACAATGGATGAAGAAACAATTAACAAAAACAAAATAGACTACCAATATTCATGGAAGGATTACACTAAATTTGGCAAGAAAACCATAAAACAATGTAAAAGTGGTTCTGGAAATCCATGCACATTCAACCACAGCAGCGCACACACATCTGCATAGGATAACATGGTGTACTATGCACACAGTTCACTACTAATAGTCAAAAGACCCATGTAAATGAAGAAATGGCACATTGATGAGTTTGGTCAGGCCTCAACCACTTTTGGGATGAAGGCGATCTCCCCCGTAACCAAAATCACCCCCAAATTTCTCTTTGGGATCACTGAAAAAGGATGGGAGGTACCTCCAAGGGCCTCCAATTCACATTTGGAACCAATTAATAAAAAGATTGGCATCCTCCTATAAATAAAGGGCCATTGTATGCAAAAACCAAGAATCACTTGAGTATTGTTATGGTACTCTTTTTTAGTTTTGGTAAGCCATCTTCCTCTTAGAAAGCTTTGGGAATCCATAGAAAGTATTAGGACTCTCTCCTCTTGAGTATTCCATCACTCTTTTCTTCACCATTTTTCTTTGTTAGCCATAGATAGTAGAAATAAGACTTTGTACTTGGGGACTTGAGAGCCTTTCCAAGGAGGAAGAGGGGACTCATAAGTTCCCATATTTCTCCAAGGAGTATCAATTCGAATATCAATTTACTTGGTATATCTCTCTTGTGTTTTCTTTGTGCATTCATTTCAAGTTATTGTTTGTTTAGTTTAGATTTATTTCAATGTTGTTTATTTCTTGTTTTTTTATGTTAGTTGAGCCACTAACCAACTAACTCTCTATTGTGCTTTCTGGATAGCCTAACTATATAGTTAAGGGACCTCCTTTTTCACACTTTTTTCAAAAGGAACCCAACACCTTTTAATAGATAAATTATTTGTACAAGAAGAGAAACACTTAGAACCTGGTCTTAGCCTTCAAGTCAAGCCCTAGAAGTTTCGGCCCCTACAACAGTTCCAACAACTACAAAAAATGATGCACATTAGAGAGAGAGAGAGAGAGAGAGAGAGTCTTCACATGTGAAAGCTAGAGAAGGAGAGAGATAGATGAAATATAGATGCCAACAATACTTCGCTTGAGATTCCGAGTTACTTCAAGAACCAACGAACCTGTAATAGATGCAGTTGATGAGGAAGGCTAGTTGTAGTGTGTGTACAAATGAAGAGCCCAGGGTTGTATTTATACTAATTTGTCACTTAGTTTGGGGCCGACTTCTCAATTTTGTTGGGGCTGACTTTTACAAATGGAGCCAAAAATTTATTTTTACAAATTCAAAATTTCCTTCTTGAAATTTCTAAAGAGGACTTTACTCAAAAAAAAAATTATTATGTCTCGAGCATTTAAATATGCTTTACAAATATTATGAGACCAAAAATATACATTATGACGACTGACCATAGTTACAAAATTCAACACTCCCTCTTAACTAGGGAGGTATTTAGAATGTCAATCTAAGTATTCTCAATGTTGACAAATTTATCTATTAAAGGGTTATATAAAGTAATTATCAAATGACACATCATCTAGCATAAACTCTTTGGGACATACTTCATCTGAAGTAATCAGGCATGATGCTAGAACAAGTCAGGTGCTAAAACCTGCACACTCAACTAAGTGTCCCGCAGTTGTAACACACTCACCTGAGTGTCTCATGACTACAAGGACCATTCTTCTTGATCAGGTCACCATTTGAGCCACAAGAAGAATGTCAGTCCTCCTAGATGCTGAAAGCCACGCCATGGGTTATAGGGACCATTCTTCTAATCAGGTCACTACATGTTCCATAGAAGAATGTCAATCCCAGACCATTTTCTCTAATCGGGTCACCATATGTACCATAGAGAAAATGTCAGTCTTGTATCAACCTCCCTAATTGGGTTACCATACGTGCCTTAGGGGGTGGACCATTCATCCTGGTTGGTTCACCAAATGTGCCACAAGATAATTTATGTCCATGATACATCAACAATCTATACAACCTGAACCATTCTCCATAGAGAGAATCTCTATCCAACACCAAACTGACTATCCATGATACAATAATATCAACACTCCCTCTCAACCAAGAGAGTAATATCCATAAGTCCCACCTTTTCCCTAAAGTATACAGACTTCCCATAGGACAAGGGCTTCATCAGTATATTTGTTGTCTACTCATCGGTGGAGATGTACTGGAGCTTCACTTCTCCCTTCCATACTTTATCACAGATGTAGTAGTACTTGATCTCAATGTGCTTCGACTTTTCATGGAACATAGGGTTTTATGAAAGCCCCACACAAATTTTATTATCACAATATATCACTTTCAAATTCATCACCAGATAAAATAGTCCATAAACTAGCTTATAGAGCCATATTGCTTCCGTACAAGCATCACAAGCTCCAATATACTCTTCCTTTGCAGTGCCAAGTGCGAAAAACTTATGCTTCCTACTAGTCCAAGAGATCCTAACAGAGCCCAAACTAAAGCATACTCCTAAAGTTCTCTTTCTATCATCTACACTCCCTACCCAATAAGAATCTGTATATCTTTGCAACTATACATCACTATTTGAGACATATCTCAAACCATAATTTAGTGTGCCACACAAATATCTCAACATGTTCTTTGCGGTTATCCAATGCTCATGTCTTGGTTCCACATGGAATTGGATCAACGTGTTCACAAAGAAACAAATGTTTGGCTTGGTATTAACCAAATACATCAATGAGCCAATCAACTGTCGGTACATGGACGGGTCTACCAGATTAGAATCAAAGTCTCTCAACTTATTCAAGTTTGTCACCATGGGAGTTTCCATGGATTTGCAATCCATCATCTCAAACCTCTGAAGGATATTCACAACATACTTCCCTTGACCTAGGAATATTTCACCAAGATTCTACCATACTTCTAGCCCCAAATAATAGTGCATGAGACCAAGATCCTTCATGTCAAATTTATAGGCTAGCTCCCTCTTACACTGAATAATGAGAGGCTATGCACTTGTCAGAAATAAATCATCAACATATAGTAGTAGAATCATAGGTTCATCATTCACAACCTTGTAATAAAGGTTTGGATAAACATAGCTTTTGGAGAATCCAAGTCTCATCAAATAAATGTCAATTCATGCATACCAATCTCTTGGAGCTTTCTTGAGTCCATACACGGATTTCTTTAATCTGCAAACATGGGACTCTCTCTAATGCACCTCAAAACCTTGAGGTTTCTCTATGTACACTTATTCTTCAATCACTCCATTGAAAAAAGTGGTCTTCACATCTATCTGATGTAGACTCCATCCCATATATTCTGCAAGAGAGATAATGGATCTGATAGAAGTGTATCTAGCAACATGAGTAAACATTTCATCATAGTCTTCTCCTTTTTTCTGGGAGAACCCTCTAGCCATGAACCTTGCCTTGTATTTATCAATACTTCCATCCACTACATGTTTGATGTTTTATATCCACTTTGAAGTCACTACAAACTTCCCATACATCGTTCTTCATGATGGATTGTTGTTCTTCCATCATAGTTTCCTTCCATTCTTTCCACTCGACTGCTTCTTCAAAGGTGGAAGGTTCTGGATTCACAAGATTTTTTATAAGTGACACATAAATAGAGAACCTCTTGGGTCTCTTTCTTTCCCTGAAGGTGTCACCCAGAGCTTCATGTGTTACTGCTTCCTACAAAGTGTATAGTACTGGTTTTACCGATTCAAGTGGCCATTTTGGTTCTTCATCAGGATGATATGGAGAACCTGTAATTTCTTCTTTGGGATCTTCATGTTCCTCTTCATCGTTGGAGTCCAAGGAATATTCTATATATTTTCTATAACTAATATTTTCATCAAAAATCATGTCCTGGCTAACTTCAACCTTCTATTATCCTGAAATATACATTCTATAGGATTTTGATGATTCACTATAACCAATGAATATCCCATTACTTCCTGAAGGCTCTAACTTCTTTGTTTTCTCCTTGGGAACATGAATATAAACAAGACAAACAAAGATCCTCAGGTTTCCAACATTTGGATTCTTTCCAGAGAAAGCTTCTTTTGGAGTCATTTCCTTCAATATATGATGAGGGATTCTATTCTAAACATACAGATTTCATGGCTTCTTCACCCCATAGAAACATGGATAGATTTTGATCATTGATCATTGCCTTAACAGATTCTTCAGTAGATCTCTTCTTCCTTTATGCCATGCCATTCTATTGAGGATTATGTGGGACAATCAACTCCCTCTTAATCCCATCTGATTTACAAAAGGAAATGATATCTTTGGAGGTATATTCTCCTCCATTATCAGACCTTAGAGTCTTGATCTTATTATATCTCAAGTTTTCCACTTCAACCTTGAATTCTTGAAACTTGTCATCTTCATCCAATTATTTTGTGAGAAGTCATCAATAAATGTTACATAGTAAAGAGAGCCTCCTAGAGACTTCAATGGCATAGGAACACACACATATGAATGCATTAAGTTCAATATCTATTTATATCTATTATCACTTCTTGGGAATCGTTTCTTAACTTTCTTCCCAAGTGCACAACCTCTACAAACACCTTCATGAATTGATTGCAATTCAGGTACAGTTACCACCATTTTATTTAGAGATGGAAATGCTTGATAATGAAGGTGAGAATACATTCTATGCCATAATTAACTAGGATTTACTTCATCATGAACATGTTCTTGAGCATTTTGACCTAGGAGTCTATATAGTCTCCCATTACGAATTCCAATAACTCTAGCATTATTTATACTAGATCCCTTGGGCCATACAAGTAATTTTACATCAATAGATGCTATACTATCTCCTTTATCTTATATACAAGAAATGGATACCAAATTTTACTTCAAACGAGGTACATATAGAACATTACAGAGATTGATATTGTTACCTGATTCCAATTCAATAGATGCTTTCCCAATTCCTTTGACTGCATACGAGTTGTTGTCTCCAATTTCCACTTTTATATATATCCTTTTCTCCCTTATGCTTGTGAGACTGACATGGTCACTTGTCATGTGTCTAGAATCACCACTATCTATTATCCACATATCATCATCATTAGTAGATACTGTTAGTGTGGTGAAATAAAAGAAATCTGCATCATCTTTCTTGATTTTCTTTGAAGGTTATTCATCATTTACATCAATTGTGGAAGCATGATACTTTCCTTTCCTCTTATTTTATAGTTCAATACACCAATGTTTATAGTTACCAAATGTATGGAAACCAAAACATTGGAATTTTGACATGTCTCTTTTCCCTTGATGATTATGTCTCTTTCCTGATTTCTTGTTGTGAAAACCAAACTTCTTCTTGCCTCCATTCTTGTTGAACCTTTTTGCATAAGCTTGAGCATATTATCCTTTCTGAATTATTTCCTTTGATGTGATGCTTTATTGTTATTTATAACAATAGGTCCATATCTCTTCAAAGGTAGGAAAGTCCTTTCTTGTGTTCATACTTGAAGCAAATGCATCCCATGGTCTAGGTAGACCATTGAGTGTGATAGTCACAATATATTTATCCAGAACAACTTCATTGATAACTTGGAGTTGATATCTTAGTTAGGATATATTCACAAAATATGAAGATATGGTATCATCCTTCGTCATTTTGGTATCACAAATTTCATTCTTCAAGCTCGTTACTTGAACATAATTCTTGACTGTAAATAGATTGGTTAGGGTATCATACATTTTCTGTGGTGTATCAATATTGGATATATATTGAATGAAGTGATCTATGATAGATTCCATAATGAGACTCATGGAACTGATATTATTATCCTTAAACTTTTCTTTTCCTACATAATCTTATAGTTCCTTGATCTTTCCTTTCACCATATCGAGAACTTTGTTTTTGGCAAGGATAAGTTCAATCCTGGTTTTCCACATTATGAAGTTTGACGCCCCTTATAGCTTGTTTTCTGATTTCATAGAGGAATACATATGTGTAAGGTGGGTAGATCTTATTGGAGATATGTATTTCCTTGGCGATGATCTCAGAGTTCTTTTCTTCACCAAATCTATGAAACCATGTTGAAATTCCTAGATAATGGATTTAGGTATATATTTTTGAAAACTGGCAATTACTTCGAACGATATTAAACTTCCTTTTTACTTTTCAACATATCATTAAGAAATTACATTTCAAAAATTCAACCATATAAATGTAGTATAATAGTAGAATAGTAGAGATCATAGAAAGACATGAGATTTACCCTGGGAAAACCCATGAGGGGGAAAAACCCAAAAACCCTTTTAATAGATAAATTCTTTGTAGAAAAAGAGAAACACTTAGAACCTAGTCTCAACCTTCAAGTCAATCCCTAGAAGTTTTGGCCCCTACAACAGTTGCAGTAGTCACCCAAAAATATGAGCACTAGAGAGAGAGTATTCAGATGTGCAAACTAGATAAGGAGAGAGATAGACACAATATATGTGCCAAGAAGAATTCTCTTGATATGCCTAGTTACTTCTAGAGCAACCTAACCAGTAATAACTGCAGTTGCTAAGGAAGGTGAGTTGTAGCACATGTACAAATGAAGAACCCATAGCTATATTTATACTAATTTGTCACTCAATTTGGGGTCGACTTCTCAATTTTGCTAGGGTTGACTTTTATAAATGGAGCCAAAAAATCATTTTTACAAATTCAAAATTTCCCTCTTGAAATTTTTAAAGAGGATTTGACTCAAAAATAAATTTCTTATGTCTCGATCATTTAAATATGATTTACAAATATTTCGAGACAAAAAATATACATTATGAAGATCAACCATAGTTACATAATTCAACACAACCAAATGATAACTTAGGGGGGTATCCATTTATTTTGGGTAGACCCTCGATTGCTGCAATTGATTCATATATTGGTTGTAGGTTAGGAGATATGACTATATCACATGGAAACTCCACTAAAAATATTACTCTGTATTTCGTGACTAAAATTTATCCCGATTTAGAAAATCCTCCTTGGATAGAAGACAATGATGAATAAACCATTCAACCTATTATGATCTTGGACCAATCCTTAACCTTCAAAAGAGATATAGAAGATGGACTTATTTGCACTTTTATAACACACCCTCACATGACTAGGCATCCTACTTATCCATCACTTGGACACATTTTAAGAAGGAATAATCAGGAAACTTGTTCATTAATTGAATTGGCACAATAATTCAACCCGAAGGTTCCATTGGATTCTATTCTTAAGAATCATAACTTACCAGTTGAGATTTACCAAATAAAAAATTTGAACATCAACTCTATACTAGAACCCTCCTAGCAAGATCAACTTGTCAAAATATTGCAGAAGCATAGTGGAGCATTTGATTGGGACTATAATGATATGGAAGTTATCCATCCTGACTTATGTACACATAATATTTTCACCAAGGAGGATTTTGTACCTATCAGGAAACCTCATTGGAGGATGAATCCTTCTCTGAGGGATATAGTGAAATAGGAACTACAAAAGATTCTTAATGTAAATTTTATTTATCCTCTCTCTCACAAGAAGTGGGTCTCACCTTTAGTTATTGTTCCAAAGAAGAATGGGAAATGGCGTGTGTTAATTGATTATAAAGCACTCAATAAGGCTACTTTAAAGGATTAATTTCCTCTCCCAAAAATTGATAAATTCTTAGATACCCTAGAAGGTAATAATTTTTTTCTCTTTACTTGATGGGTTTAGTGGCTATAATCATATACAAATCACCCCTAAGGACCAACAAAATACTGCATTCACCTTCCCTTGGGGAACCTATGCTTATCGAGTGTTACCATTTGTGTTGTGTAATTCTCTTTCCACTTTCTAAGCGAAGTCCAAAACAATGTTTCTGACTTGATCCAAATTTGTGTTGAAATATACATGGATGGTTTTACTATGTATGGGGACACCTTTGAAGAGGCCTTGAAATACATTGGGAAATTTTTGGTTAGGTGCGAAGAGATAAACTTTGACCGCAACAATGAGAAATTCCATATGCTCCTCACTGAGGTAATTGTGTTGGGTCATCATATATCACCCACGGGAATGAGAGTGGACCTTGCTAAAATTGAGGTAATTCTAAAGCTTCCAATCCTTGCAACTCAAAAGGATGTCCATAGCTTTATAGGGAATTCCAGATACTATTATAGATTTATTGAAAATTTTACCAAGATAGCATCACACCTATCTCGATTACTCTTGAACTTTGTCGAATTATACTAGACTACCCAATGCCAGGTCACATTTGAAGCTTTGAAGGATAAACTCTTAGTTGCACCAGTACCATGGGGCCCAAATTGGTCTCTCACTTTCCATATTTTTGTATATTCTTTAGAAACAACCATTAGGGATGTACTATGATAGAAGGAGGAACAAATCAACTATGCTATCTACTACATCAATAAGAATCTCACTCCAGTTGAACATAACTACACGGTAAATGAGAAAGTGTAATATTCCAGATATAAAAGTATGCATAACATAAATAAATAGCTAGAAATGGTAGATGAACAACAATATAACTATAACAACACCACAATAATACCAAAATGATACTAGAATAACACCAGAAATATCACTTTGATTACTGAGAGCAATGTTCACTTTCCTCTTCGAGGGGGAAACCTCCAACAGAGTAAATCTCTATTACAATAATATCCAAGAAAAAGGTTCTCATACCCTCGACTCCTATTTATACTAAATATGTCTATCAAAAGAACCATCTAGAGGAAGATCCTTCTAGAAGCGAAAGATTCTATTAGGCCTTCTTACATTGGACTTATTCTTCCCTATTGCTAGGCCTTATTAATATTGACCTTTATTACATTGGAATATATTATTCTACCTACGTGTCGGGTTAGGTCCCTAACATGCACTTCCCCTTAAAACCAACCTTGTCCTCAAGGCTTGAGATGTGTAAATTGTTGTATAATTGTAGCTGGTTCCCAAGTGGCATCTGTTGGAGTTGTATCTTTCCACTAGACTAACACTTCCTTGATGGTTCATTGACGCAGACGACGCTCATGCTGGTCCAAAACTTCTTGTGGTTGTAACCAAATGGATCCTTCTTCGTCCAACTCGGGAAGGTTGGTTTGAGTTTGGAACTTAGTTCCAATCACCTTCTTTAAGCAGGAAACTTGAAAAACAGGATGGAGCTTAGAATGACTGGGAAACGATAACTGATAGGCCACCTATCCCACATGCTTGAGAATGGTATAAGGACCATAAAATTTGGGCGCCAGTTTCTGACAATGGTTATCCTTGAGGGAATTTTTCTTGTAAGGTTGCAGTCAAAGAAACACCTAATCCCCTTCTGCAAATTGACATTTAGAGAAACCTTGATATTCTTGTTGCTTCATGCGATTATGTTCCATGACCAAATTCTCTTTGAGGGTACAAAGAATAGCCTCTCGAACAGTAAACGTTTGGTCAACCGCTTGGACCTTCGAGACACTTGGAAAATATGAGAGAACTGAAGGGGGATTTTTTCCATATACCGCTTCAAAAGGAGTCATGCAGGTAGCTATATGGTGCAAAGTGTTGTACCACCATTCAACTAGTGGTAACCATTGAGTCCACTAATTTTTCCTTTCCAAGGAAAAACACCTCAAATATTTTTACAAGCACTTGTTGACAACTTAAGTTTGACCATCAATCTGGGGATGATAAGTTGTGCTAAGATGAAATTGGGTGCCTTATAGATTTAACAATTCTTGCCAAAAATTGCTGGTGAAATTTGGGTCGCGATCATAAACAATAGAATGCGACATGCCATGAAGCTTGAAGACCTGATCCATGAAAATTTGAGCCACAATGAATGTTGTAAATGTGTGTTGAAGAGCACAAAAATGAGCATACTTGGAAATATGATCAACTACCACCATGATGACTGATTTATTGCCCGATTTAGGTAAGCCTACAGTAAAATCCATAAAGATATCCCACCAAATAGAAAGTGGAATCGGAGGCGGTTGTAGTGTGCTAGGAGATTTGACTGTTTCTCCCTTGCTGCATTGACATGCATCACATTCAACCACAAAATTATGAACATGTAATTTCATACCATCCCATAAAAAAAGAACGTTTGACCCTATCATGGGTTTTGGTAAACCCGAAGTGCCCAGTTGTGGGTGTAGCATGAAGCTCAGAAAGTACCGTGGATTTAAGTTTTGACTATTTACTTAAACAAAAACATCCTTTGTATTGAATCTGATCATGGAACCAAGAGTACCCTAGGGAAACTAGAGAATTGTATTGCAATTGTTGTATCAAATGCGAAATTTTGGGATCGTGTATCCATTCCTTGCGAACAACTTGGAGCCAATCTGGTACAATGAAGGAGAGAGAAAAAATGAACCCTTCATCTTCATATTTTCAGGAAAGTGCATCCGCAACCACATTATCTTTTCCTTTCTTGTAAATGATTTTATAATCATATCCAAAGAGCTTAGTCACCCATTTTTGTTTCTCTAGGAGGAAATGCATTGTTCCAGAAAATACTCGAGGCTTTGATGATCTGACTTAATTTGTAAGATTTCCCCCAATAGATCAACGACATGAAAAATAACCAACATTTTCTTTTCATAGATAGATTTTCCCAAATTTTTCTCAGATAGTTGTTTGCTGGTAAAGGCCAAAGGTCAACCCTCTTTCATAAGGACATCACCAATTCCTTTCCCTGAAGCATCACATTCCAGGAAAAAGGTCTTTGTGAAATTAGGAAGGGCCAGGAATGGAGTGGTTCACATGGACATAATCAAGGTTTGAAAATCTTGAGAAATTGTTGGAGTCCAAGTGAAATAATTCTTTTTAAGGAGTGTAGTGAGAGGTGCCGCAATCTTTTCATAATTCTTAACAAACTTGCGATAATAACCGATTAAGCCCAGAAATCCGCACAAGATTTTGATATTATTTGGGTGAGGCAAGTCTTCCATAGCTTCGATATTTTTAGGATCCACCCTGATGCCGACCTTGCCAACAAGATGACCCAAGTACTCAACTTTCGAGGCACCAAAAGAACATTTAGATTGTTTCAGGAAAAGTTGGTGCTGAGAGAGTTGATGGAGAATTCGATCCACATGAGCAAGATGGTTTGTCCAATTTTTTCCATAGAGTAGGATATAATAAAAAAAAACTAAGACAAAATGACGGAGAAAAGGACAAAAGACATGATTCATGAGGCTTTGGAAAGAGGAGGGAGCATTACACAAGACAAAGGGCATGACCAAAAAATCATAGTTGCCCTCATGAGTTATAAAGGAAGTCTTAGGAATGTCAGACTCTTTCATATGGATTTGGTGGTAGCCATAATGAATATCAAGTTTAGTAAAGAACTGGGCACCACTCAATTCATCCAAGAGGTCATCAATGACAAGAATGGGAAATTTGTCTTTAATGGTGAGTTTGTTGAGTGCGCAGAAGTCAATACACATGTGCCAAGAACCTTATTTCTTAAGAACGATGACCATAGGAGAAGAGTAGGGGCTCATACTACTGCGGATAACACCTGCATTGAGAAGTTCTTGAACCATTTTCTCAATTTCATTTTTTTTGAAAAGGGGTGATGATAGGGACGGATATTGGGAGGAAGACTTCCTGGGACAAGGGGAATGGAATGATTATGAACACCACAAGAAGGAGGGAGCCCCTGGGGAGTGGAAAAAACCACTTGATGTTTAGAGAGGATGGATTGGAGGTCCTGCAGCACATAGGGTGTCTCAGTTTCTTTGTATGGCATGGAGTTGGGCAATAATGCTAGAATGACCTTTTCTTAGAATCTTTTCCATGCGATGGGAACTAATGATATTTGGGGAACTGATGATGATGCCTTGGAGATTATATTGTTGGCCCTCCTCATTGAATTGCATGGTTAATTCGTTAAAATCCATGAGAATGGGTCCCAAATTCCTTATCCATTCTGCACCCAACACAATGTCACAACCGCCCTTTTCGATAATAAACATATGAGATTTTAGGTGGTAGTCACTAATTTGGAGACACACATTTTCACAACGCCCTCCACATTTCATGGACCCACCATTGAAAATCATGATTTGGAAATTATTGACTGCACATATATAAGAATTAGTTTCTTGGGAAATGAGGCGATGGATAAAATTATGGGTGCTTCCACTATCAAAAAGATATATGACCTTCATATGCTTGATGTAACCAATTAGCTTGAGGGTTTAGGGAGCATATAAGCTAGTGAGAGAATTTAGAGAAATGACCGGTTCTACTTTGGGAGGGTCTGAGGGAGGTGTTATGTCAGTGGGTTCAGGTGACATAGACGCAAGGGGAGCTTCAACATCCTCTTCCAAAACATCCTTCGAGATGGCCATAAAATATTTTGTTCCTTACACTTATGTCCCAGAAAATATTTGTCATAACAATTATAACAAAGGCCTTTGAGTTGGCATTTAACCATTTCATCCCTAGTCAATTTTTGGATCTTTAGTGGAGTAGAAGGAGGAGTGGTATTTACTGGTTTAGTGTGAGGAATAAAGGAGGGTTTTTGGTTTTGAGAAGAGACAACCTATTGTGCTTCATTAGCTCTTTTACTTGCCTCTACCCAAATTTGAGGCCTAGACATGAGGACATGGATATGAATCTCATCCTTGAGGCTAGTGATAAAACATTCTCGAAAAAAAACATCAAACATGCCCTCTGTACAAAAAGCCAGTCGCTCAAAAGTAGCTATAAAGTATTCCATTGTGCCACATTGTTTCAACTTTGTCAAACAGCCTAAATGGTTGGTGTCAGTTTCAAAGAGTTCTTAAAGTTCTGCCACAAAGTGTGTCCAAGCAACATACCCTTGGTGGGAGGTTTTTCTCCATTTACACCATTGCCAACGTTCTTGATCTAGATGGAGAACACCATACCGGAGTTTGGCCAACTCATTCGTAATGTCGTACAAAGAGAAAAAATGTTCCATTTGAGTTATCCATCCAGTGGGATCCGAGCCATCAAATTTGGTCACATCCACATGTGGAAGGCATAGGCCACGCTAAAAGTGATGGGGCTGAAAATTATGGGAATGCGAGGAAGTTTCACCTTCGGTATGTAAAGGTAGGTCAGATAAGGGAGGATCTGCAGGGATATGTAGCTTGGTGCAGATCATCGTAGTGAGAGATTCAAGATGGATAGTAATGTATTTTTTGAGGTCTTGTTTGAGTTCCTCGATTGAGGCAATGATGGAGGAATGCATGTTTTTATTGATGGTGGCAATATTGGCACTGAGTTGTCTCACTTCTTGTTGGGTCTCTGTGAAATTAGAGTGCAAGGTATTGAAGCGAGCTTCCAAGTCTTGGCTACGAGTATGGACCATGATGACGAGGGAACCAAAAAAGGGCAGGTGGGGTCAAACATTTTTATTAAAAATGATAGGTATGAATATGATAAGGGAAAATAGAGAAATCCAATGGAATAGGTCTCAAATAATGGTGCAATAAGATCCAAATTTTTTCTATTTTTTACACCTCCGGAGTTATACTCAATCTGAAAAATACTGCAGTGATGAAATGCCCAAATGCTTAATCAGGAAGAAATGTTTAGTAATTTGACAACTCGAATGTAGGAGACATAGTTGCACGGAAATAGATCTTGTCTATTTTTATTTTTGTTTATGTCCCCAAAGGTTAGGTATTCAAGGGTTTTCCCTGTGCTATAACTCTTTGATATACATGCATCGTCCAACAATAGTACTCGACCCAATATCTCATGGCACCAACTAAGGAGGCTAGACTGTTCCCTTAGCCGTACTGCCCGACTACCTAGGTACTAGAGAGTATCTTCCTGAGTGATTTTTTCGGTGGCACTATAGCAGTCATATGGCCAATTGGTTTATCTAAAGAGGGCTTAAAGAAATCTAGGATGATATGTATACATGTGTTGTGTGATGCGATACCACTCAAAGGGGTACCAACATGGGTTACAAGGGTGGCCAACATATGTGCTCTTAAGTACCACTTGTATTTACTGCATGTATGAATCCATGACTGTGGGTTTATGCGCATAACGACCGATATATGTATCTTAAAGACATCGGAATACATCTCTACCCTGAAAAAAATTAACCCACAATTTTCTGCCGAGGAAAGTGCTCTGATACCACTTGTAAGATTCCAGATATAAAAAGTATGCAAAACAAAAATAAATATCTAGAAATGGCAGATGAACAAAAATATAACCAGAACAACACCACAATAATACCAAAATGATACCATAATAACACCAGAAAGAGCACTTTGATTACTGAGAGAAATTTTCACTTGCCTCTTCAAGGGGGAAACCTCTAGTAGAGCAGATCTCTATTACAATAATATCCAAGACAAAAGTTCTCATACCCTCGACTCCTATTTATACTAAATATGTCTATCAAAAAAACCATCTAGAGTAATATCCTTCTAGAAGAGAAAGATTCGATTAGGTCTTCTTACATTGGACTTATTCGTCCTTATTGCTAGGCCTTATTAATATTGACCTTTATTACATCGGGATATATTATTCTACCTACGTGAGGGGTTAGGTCCCTAACATAAAGAGTTTCTTGCTATTGTACATGCAATTAATAAATCTTACTATTATATTATCGGTTACCTTGTGTTCATACATATTGGTAATTCTTCCATTCCTTATCTCATGAGTAAACTTGTTACTAATGGCAGGGTGACTAGATGTCTACTTTTGTTGTAGGAGTTCAATATTACAATCGTCAATAAATTTTGGGCGGGAAAATGTGGTTGTCGATTTCCTCTCAAGGGTTACCAATGAAGGAGAATATGTTACTGTAGAAGATACTTTCCCAAATGGACATCTATTTTATTTTTCTATTAACACACCTTGGTTTGTAGGTATTGCTAACTATTTGGCTATAGTAAATCTCATGCAATACTTGTTACCAATATAATGCGAGAAGGTGGTCAGAGATAGTTCCATGTACTCATGGTTCAAAGGTCATATTTCCACATAGAGACAGATCTTGTTATCTGATGTTGTGTTCGTTAAGATGAGATTTATGACATTATCAAATCCTATCATGATGAACCTTGTGGAGTACACTTCATTGATAAAGGGCTTCAAACAAAGTTTTACACCTAGGATACTATTGGCCTACCATTTCCATGGATGCTAATAAATATGTCAGAGGATGTGACGATTGTTAGAGAATGGGTAAACTAGTCCATTATGATGAAATTCCACTTCATCCTCAAGTTTTGGTGGATACTTTCAAGAAGTGGGCCCTTGATTTTGTAGGGACAATTAACCCACCATCAAGACATAAAGTGTACATTTTGGTGTGCATTTGTTATCTGACCAAGTGGGTTGAGGATAAGACTCTCCCAAAATCTACAAAGCAAGAATGTTGGATATGTGTTATATTCTTTGCACAACTAGAAGTAGTGTCTATGTTACATTGGGAATGCAGGGGGGTAAGAGGGGGGGTTGCAGGGGGAGGATCCCCCTTGCACGAGGGTCTGGGGGTAGCTCCCCTAAATTTTATTTCCTTGTTTTTGTGTCCATTTTTGGGTGTTCCTTGGTTTTTGTGTCCATTTTTGGGCAATTTTTCGGCACATGTTTTTTTGCTGATGGTTTTCTATTTTCAGTTAAGGAATTAGGGTTTTTGACTAATCCAGGTCATTAGATTAGGGTTTTGGATGTCCCTGGATCCTATATGTATATTGTATTGTAAACAATGTATCAATGAATGAATATATAAGATGTTGGTTTTCCGAGTTTGGGTTTCCAGGGGAAAAATATCTGTGTAATGTGTTTATTTTACATTGTATCTTTTTTGTTCTTTTATTGAAAATATGTTTGCAGTAAATAATTGTACAAGGTTAAAATCTACATTTGGTATCAGATCAATTATTGTCTTTAGGAGGAATCCTTTGTGGTCATGGTTTTGGCTCAGGACTTTGATAAGCCTTGTTATAGTGGGAGATCTGTGGTATTGATTCTTCAGGTGAAGAGAAATGGTGAACAATTCAAAAATAGAGATTGATAAATTTAATGGGAAAAGTTTTGAGTTGTGGAAGCTTAAGATGGAAGATATGTTGGTAGATAGAGATACACCTATAGGAACGTCAATAGATGATCGAAAAATGTTGGATTAGAAGGAAAATAGCACAATTCGATTGTGTCTCTCAGATTCAGTATTACTGAATGTGTCAAGGGAATCTATGACAAAGGAGTTATGGGATAGGTTGGGGAACTTGTATTAGTCTAAGTCTCTGGTAAATAAAATGGTCTTGTGGAAAAATATGTATAACCTGAGGATGACAGATGGAGAATTGGTGACATAACATCTTAATTCATTCAATAGTGTGGTAAGTCAGTTGTTATATGTTGAGATTAAAATCTCAGATAAAGGTAAGTGTATCAAGTTATTGTGATCTTTACCATACTCGTGGGATAGTTTGGTTGTGTCCATAGGTAGTAATACAACTAACTTGAATTTCAATGATGTGTTCTCATCCTTGTTTTCATAGGAGATGATATACAAGAACATGGAAGGAAAGAGCACAGATCCATTATTTGCAAGAGGATGCTCCTAGGAAAGAAATAGATATAAGTCCTTAAGTGGGAGATATAAGTCTAAGGGTAGATCTAAATATCCTGGAAAGTTTGTAGAGGTATTCTAGAGATGTGGACAAGAAGGGAACTTCAAGAAGAAATGTAGATCCAAAAGTGTTGAGAAAGTAAAGGGATTTGAAGGTGCTCTCTCTACAAAAGAAAATACCTCCAAGGAAGAAGGAGGAGATGTGTATTTTAATTCTTCAAGCACACATGGATATCATGAGGCATGTCTGGTTGACTCAGGTGCATATTTCATATGAGTCCCTATAGGGAGTGGTTCTGTGAATATGAAAGGTATGGTGGAGGTAATGTTTTCCTAGGTGATGACTCGACAACTAGAATCATAGGACGAAGAAAATTCAAGTTGAGGCTCATATATGGAAGTATTAGAACACTACCTAGTGTTTTTCACATCTTAGGATTGGCCAAAAATTTGATTTTTATAAGAAAAATGGACGATGAAGGGGTAAAAACAATATTTGAAAAGGAAACCTACAGGATGGTTTGAGGACCAATGGTGTTGCTGAAGGGACTTCATATTGGAACTCTGTATAAGTTGCAAAGAAGAACTATTAGTAATGGGTGTAATAGTTCCATTGTTCCTCATATTGGAGAATAAGAAGAAAACAATCCTACAGTCTCTGGATAAAAGGTTACACGGTGGAATCAAATACTAGGGCATATCGAAGAAAAGGGTCTTCGACTACTACATGGTAAAGGTATGGTTGAAGGTATGTCTAATTTCTCTCTGGATTTTGATTTCTATGAACATTGTGTATATGGGAAGCAGAATCAGGTAAGATTCCCCTCTGGTGCAATGAGGGAAGAAGGAATTTTACAACTAGTGCATAGTGATGTGTTTGTACCCATGACAACTCTATCTTTAGGAAAATTTGTATAGTATGTCTCATTTATATATGACTTCTCAATGGATACTTGGATATATTTCCTCAAGAAGAAATATGAAGTCTTTGACAGGTTTAAAGAGTTCAAGGCTCTTGTTGAGAATCAAATAGAGAAAATAATTAAGGTGTTGTAGACAAATAATGGTGGAGAGTTTTGCAGGAATGAATTTGAAGAGTTTTGTAAGAAGTGTGGTATAACAAGACATAAAAATACTCCATATACACCTCAACAAAATGGAGTTGCGGAAAGGATGAACAAGAAGTGTGGTATAACAAGACATAAAAATATCTACATATACACCTCAACAAAATGGAGTTAATGAAAGGATGAACAAGTTGAAAAATAAAGGTGCATGCTCGCTGGTTCTAGGTTAGGGAAATAATTTGGGTAGAGGCAGTAACGCATGTTACCTGGTCAATCGATCACCCTTGTTATCACTAAAAACATTTCTGCAACATTTCACGCAAATGATTATAGAAATCAACAGCCCAAACACCTATTAGTTCACCAAACACCAAAAATGAATTTCCAAGAGGAAAAAACTATACAATTAAGCAAAATTGACATGCATTGACTCCTACTAAAGGAAGCACGTCACAGACAAAGCAGCATGGGGCCAAAGAAGTCTTCGTGAGAAGTGAAAAAAAATTCACCATAATTGTCGGTACATATGCGACTCTTGGGAAAGGCACATTTATGGTTCTTGTCGGGCTCTCAAATCCACTTGGTATGGACCATTCTAATTCTTATTTGACTTCTATCAGAGATGAATCCAGTCGGGATTAATCATAGACCTAAATGTGCCCTAAAGGCCCTCTTTTCACACCAAGAACCTCAAGTTGAATATTTCCTTGAAGAAATGATATAAATGGAGGTCATGGGTGTACTAAGAATTTAATATTTCCATATTATTGTTATGTTGCCTCAATACTCACTTGAGAATCCTCTTTTCTCCTAAGAGCATTCTCTAGCATAATTCCAATAGGCCATTTTACTCACCTCTTGAGGGAATAGGGATTTGGATTCTTCATCATTTTCTTTCTTCTTTACCATTGTAAGAAGAGCTCTCCATGAGGGAACTCCAAGATCTCTCCCAAGGAGGAAGAGTGGACTCATAAGGCCTCCTCTATGGTGTTTTTACAACTAATATAGTTATCCATTGATGGCATAATATTGTTCATTGGGTGATTGTTTTTGGTTCAAAGTTTTTATGCATTATAGTTTTATTTCCTGAATGCTGCATAACATGCGTGGGTATTTCGGCCCACATACGCGCACTCAACGCACTGTGATCCCCACCTACTTATTTCCTCTGCGCACTATGTGTCCTTTGCGCACTATGCGCCCTCTACACACTTGTCAGAATTGTAACCCACACACATTTCCAAATTTTCAAAATTGTAAGAGTTTTTGTGATGATTTGAAGGCCCCTAATGCAATCTTGCCTTCATGCAATTTGTAAATGCACTCCACTTAGATTCCTTCCCATGAAAGGTATTAGTTAAAACATAGGCACTTAGGGGATAAAAAGAACCATATATTCTCCTCTCTCTTTTGCTTTGGCTCTACATGGATGGCTTGTTTTGACTAAAAGTTGTTGATATTCTTTTGCTATCACATATAAAAACACCTTGCATTGGGACTATAAATCAACCTTAATCATTGAGTATGCTCTTTCCTCTCGCACCATACAGTGATCTTCAAAATCAGAAAGGTGGTTAAGGGACATTTCATCTCCCTTAACAAAATATTTAGAGAGGACAAAGCCCCTAGGGTCCCTCTTAGTTTCTTTTTGAAATCATCTTAAATTTGTATGGGTCCATACATGCCCACATGTTGGAAAATTATGATAGTTTTTAAAACAACTTTCTTAGTTTACATCACTAGAGAGTTTAAAGGTCAAAGTAACAGCAGCTCCCCATGCCCACATGCTAGCAATCTAGGATAGTTTTTCAATCTTTCTTAGTGCAAAACAACATTAGGGAGTTTTAAGGATTGGTAAGTACCCATATGTCCACATGCTAGTTCTTTTAGGATTTTAAAATTCCACAAGGCCAGTGCCATCTAGTAAGATAGGTAACCAAGATTGGTAAGGACCACAGGAAGTCCACAAGTTGCAAAATTTACACCTAACTTATTAAAATTTGCACATTTTATCACTTCCTCACACACAAATTCACTACTCACACTCATACAATTTCATCTTGAATTGTGGAGGTGTAAGTAGGTATTCTCCAAAGGAATTATGAAACATACCACTATTTCTTGAAGAAATTATCCACACTCACTTACTTCAATTCCAACGTAGATTGGTTCAACAACCCTAATCTCTCAAATTTCACCAAATATAATTTTTTTCTAAAACTCACTATGTTTCCACTGAGGTGGCAAAATAATTTTTTTTAGTCTAGGAAGGATCTCAGGGGTAGGCATCCAAATAACCCCTCAAGTCTCGGGTTCTCACATTTTCAAACATTAGAAGTTGACAAATATGGAACTTTTAAATCCTCCAAGTCAAATGCTCCTACACCATAATGCATGGAGATACCCATGAAGGTTCACAAGGTATGGTTGTTTTGTGCATCCCCCTTGAGTCACCCAACTCTAAGAAGGGATCTGACCCATGACCCATTTCTGAGGCAAAAAAATATAAATGTCGCACTTTAACCAAGGCACCTAGTGGCCAAAACTTAGGAAATCTACCCAGGTGAAAATTGTGGGCTGCAATTGCACCTTGATCAGATTTTGTGTGGCTATTGGAAATATCAATGATAGCTCTTTCGAGATATGCACCTCTACCCCTCATTATAACTCCGATTGTTTCATCCTTCACTACTTTCTTCCAAAGGCTTAACACCTACTGAGTCTCTCAGAGTAATCTAGTGCTGTTTGAGAGGAAGGATGATACATAATTTAGGACACGAGCATTTCTTGTTCCTCCCATGCATGATAAAATCCACCTACCCACATGTATGCTTATTTACAATTGATTTATGTATGATGCACATTTGATTACATGCACTAGAGATATACTAGAAGGTCCAAATTATACAAGGGTCTTTTCTGCTTTTATTGATCCTAATACCATTTTCACACATTCACTTTTCTAGTTGGACATCATAGGGAACCACATAACTCTGGCCATTCCATATGCTTGCAGTAATTCTCCTATTCTAGGAGGAGTTCCTATTCTCTCCAACTCACCAAATCAACCATATCACACCCCCTGAGTGCTTCTATTTTGGGATCAACTTTGATTGGATCCACCTTACTTAGGTATAATTCCTAAGGCCATCCATCCAATAGCTCTACTTCACAAGGAGGTAGGGGAACCTAATCTCATGGGAGAAGTACAACCCCACCAAATCCTCCTCAAGGGTGAGGTGGCTGGGTCCACTACCTTTCTCACACCATGGCTTGAACTAATCCTCCACTGCCACCACCATGCCATATTTGGCATCTCTCGACATTCTTTATTTGAGTAAACTCACAAATTATCCTGCACAATGGCCTCTACATGGCCCAATATGCCTACCAAACTACCTTCATACACTCCAAAGTTTTAGGTTGAAAATCGGGAAGATCCCAAGGCCAACCATGTCAAGGACCTCCTTCCACTTATGGAAAATTCAAACAACATCAAGGATGACTCCATCTACTTAAGGTTATTTCAAATAACACTCATTGATCATCAACCAAACGGTATGTGGACAAAAAATTAGGGTCCCACGTGAATTTTGAATCATTGGCCAAACTCTTCTTGGCCGTTTTCAAACTACTTCACTGGCCACGCATTAATGGTCTCAAACTTCTCTCTGAGTGCGAACAAACTTTAGCTACACATATTTCCGATCACATCATATTCATGAATGTAGGTCGTAATTTATCAGAAGTTTATGGAAAGTTGAAACCACCAAAGAACAATGTCTTGATTAGTTTCTAAAATCACTCGCCTCCTATACTCTCCAAAGATGTGGCATCCACCTTTCCCCATTCGATGAATCCATAACAAGGCTCCACATCCAACCTCATTTATACTTAATCATTGTACAATAATGTTTTGATGCACCATGACCTTATCCCATTTGGCATACAAATACAACTCATAGATGTTCACTGGCGATACAGGATTGATTATGTACCACAACACACCAAAAACTGTACATCCAACCACCACCTATATACGATACACCCCAATATCCGCCGATATTTGGAGGTCCATCTTTATATATACCCTCCTCCCCTTTACCAACAACCATATCCTATTGCTCCCCCTCCACCCATGAGTGGACCCTCACTGACACCCATCATGCGCCCAAATTCTCAACCAAGTTTAGGTTCCCCATCTACCTCAGCATATAACCTGGGCACTAGTGAAAGCACTACGCCTTCCTATGTGCCCTATGAATTGTTTCCACAAAACAATCTATATTTTCCATTTCGTGGTCCTCCACATGGACAACGACATGCCAGTTTTAACTTTTTTCATTTCTCTCCCATTCAACAATTCCATTCTTTTGAACAGTTGAATACGGAAAATATTGCCCATCAGCCAAATAATGCCAAGAAGAAAGGAAAAAACTGAAACAATAATAACCCAGGACCAGGAGGAAATAACCACCAACAACACCAACTTGTTGAGGGAAACTAGAATCATGGTAACTAGAACCCCCGAGGGGACAATAAAAACAAATGCCAAGGGAGGAATAACAACAACAACCTCCAGAAAAACTTCCCTTTCACTCTTCTCAGTGAGCATGGACATTACACACACCATTGCCCCTAAATTTCCAACTTCAAACAGATGAAAAAATCCATGAACGTGTCATGTACTCTAGCACCGCCTACCCCTTAATAGGCCCCACAACAGTATTTGAAACAACCACCCTCGGTCATATTCCAAAACCCTATTCCACACCAAGGTGTGATGAATACCCAGTAGGACTTACATCCTTCCCCACCACAAGTGGGACAATATCAAAACCCTGGAAATCTGACGGATCACAATATCCTCCTCACTAGCGAAGAAGAAATTATTCTGCAAATGCACGGTCGTAAATACAATGCCCCCCTTGAATCTACTCCCTCCACTTCGGAAGCAGGTCCAGCTACAACCAGACAAACCTTGATGATTCCACGCCCTAACACTGAACCCCCCATTTGTATCCCTCTCATTCCATTACGACAGAATGTAAACAACCCTTTGGCTAGGGAAAAACACAATTATAGTTTGGTCGATGACTTGGTGCAATCTCCCACATCCATGTTTGTATTGGAAGTCCTCCAAACCTATCCAAATCAATGAAAATCCTTACTTTCCTCCTTAGGGCCAGTCAACCCAGCTGATACTAGAATCATCACATTTGATCTTGCTAGTGGAGAACGTCATCTCCCTGCTCTGGTAGCTTTCCACATACCAGACATGATTCAGAACATCACAGTTCATCAGTGTATCATTGATGAAGGTGCATCCACATGCATCATGACCAAAATTGTATGGAAGAAACTTGGATCCCCTGAGCTAGTACCATCCTCTATCACTTTAATATCTTATGATGGTCGACCATCCTCCCCTGAAGGGCTCTTCCAAAATGTCCCCGTTGAACTCAGGGGAAAAACTATCCTCATCGACATTGAGGTTATTGATGCCTCGTTCGATTATAACACCTTGTTTGGACGTAGCTACATGTACGCTATGAAGGTAGTAGCCTCTTCTGTGTTTCGAATGATGATGTTCCCTCACAACGGGAAAATCATCACAATCAACCAAGTTTCACATTACGAGCCTAACCACTTCGCCAACATCGATAACATCCTACCTCTTTTCTGCACTAGTTCCGATGCTTATCCACTCATGGATATGGGCCCCATAATTTTCAAGGACCCATCCTTGCTGGCAGAATACCATGGAGCACCACCTCTCATACATACTTCAGCACAAGTGTGTTTCATATCTTCTAATGGAACTGACACCAGAGACACCATTCCTCCCACTAAGGCTTCTCCACCCCTCGACATCCCACTAGTTGAAGAAAGTCTACCTCAGGGACTATGTGAGAACCCTAACATACCACTTATCCCCGATTTCCCCCTCCCCCAGGGGAAAATCTGGGCTTGGGAGACAATCCCCCAAGCCATCACTCAAATCCCCTTCTTCTACCTCCCACTGGGAGTACAATATTTTCAGGTAGCCACAACGCTTACCCTTCCCAACATGGTGCTTGCCATCCCTATATGGTATCTACACCCTCCTGCAATGGTTCCTCAACCATCCCTCCCTCCTCAGTTAGAGGGAATCCCAATGCAAATTCCAGTACTAAATTTGGCCATGCCACTCTCACCCCCAATCGCCAACACCACTACTACGGTTGGGGGCAGATGGAAGAATAAAGAGCCCAATGCTCCAATTCCTCCCCAACTTCAACCTTCTTGTGCACTCTACAAAAGAGAAAGAAACCCCACTAATAGATGTCCTTCTCTCTCTGAATTACACAATCTAATCCAACTCCCTTGAGAAAACACATCGCTCATCGCTTCACTAAGCACCTCTAGTACTACGACTGCATCTTCCGCTACAAGCAGTAAATGGTTGCACACCAAATTTTCTTGTGCCATCTGTTCAGAGCATGGCCACTACCCTAATCATTTCCCAACTCTACCTCAGTTTTTCCAGACACTAACGACAGTATGCCAAACCTTCCAACAAGATCCCTCTCCCCCGTCACTTTTGGGTACCCATGTCACCGACATCCATTATGTCTTTAACTTAGTCCTCGAGCGAATGATATTCCCTTGCTATGTTTGTGACTCACTTTCTCATTTCACATACCGGTGTCCTTTGATCATTGAATACATGCGTCATCAAGTAAACCTTCCCCAAAATCATTCAACCACCTCACCTCATGTGATGCAAGTGACTCCCCCTATCCCTTCTCCATATATTGTTCACATCACCTCCCCTGAACCTGAGTCACTTCACTCCCCTCCATGGTTCATGGATAAAATGTCTGAGGATATTCCCCCAAATCCTCCAAATTCTCCAGTTCATTTCTCCTAGGAAATATTACCCCCTACCATAGTTTACAACCCACAATATCTAGACATTTGGTTTATGTCAAGAGAACCATAGAAACATGGTTGTGATATCCCCTCTATGTCTTCACCACTGGAGGACAATCACATGGTGAAAGTCATGCATGTTACCTCCTCGGATCCCCTATATTCTCGCATTTTTCACTGCGACTAAGATATATTGGAGGAACTCACTACCCCTGATTACCCATGGAATGTGCTCCATCACAGAGAGATTTTTCTATCACATGAAGTCTTTGACCTTCATATCCAAGCCTCCATATGTGCAATTGAAACCAAGGATTTTATTCCGTCAGGGCATATAGACTGGTTCAACAATCCTATCCCTACCCCCGAAGCTTTTGAAGAAGGCAACATTGCCAATATAGCCCCCACTGTCAAAACCAACATTTTCATCAAACCAGGAATCATAGAGGAAATCACCATAGGCGTCGCATGCTCCGTTTAGGAACTCACAACTTACAAATCTCTCTTTCAGGAATACCGAGATATTTTTTCCTAGTCATATACAGAGATGCCCGACCTCGATCCTTCTATAGTCAAACATCGCATCGACACATGGCTAGATGTCGCCCCATTACGTCAAAATAAATGTTGGCCACTTCACCCATCCAAATCTGTGGCTATCAATGATCTAGGTGGATATCGTTGGCCACCCACCTTTTCCATCTAGATCAAAATAGTTTTCTCGCAATTTTTGTAATTTACTATTTTTTAGCAGTTTTTAACTTTCGGGGCCATTTTGAGGCCCTAAACGAAATTTTTGGGGAAATGGGGAGAAATATGGAAGTTCCTTCGATATTTCCCCCAAAATGAATCTCCTCTAAGATGCCTTTCTAATGAGCTATCGTGCACCTAAAATGAAGATCGTATGCAAAAGTTACGACCCCGGGAAGTTGATGTACTAACTTACCCAAACGGGGCCCACATGACTTTTTGCGCTTCATCTCCTAAGGTTAGGTTTTTGGATGTCTAGGGTTTTTGACATTCCTTTTTATTGTAAAAGGGCCTTCAGAGCCTCATTTTAATAATCTTTTGGCGAATGCGAGTAGTCGTGACATCTCTTCTCAGAGATAAGCTGCCACCATTCTAGCGAGTCTTTCACTCTGTATTTTTACAGTCTTTGTACATTTGTTTCACTAATAGAAATTGTGTATTACTGTATCTATGTGTTTACGATTGCATCTCTGATACATTTTTGTTATATTATTGGATATCCATGATATCTTTGTGCATTTCATTATTATATCTCATCTCTCATTTCGTGCCGAAAATAATCTAGATCAGTGGTATCAGAGCAGGCTGCTCTTGATTGTTTTGGAATTTTAGAATGGTGAAGAGTGGTGTATAGTGAACAACAAAAGAATGGTTGAAAACATGTTTGCAAGACATTCCCATAGTGTGGTTGTAGGAAGTTCCTACATCGTGGCTACAAGAAGTTCCCACAGCATGGCTGCAGGAAGTTCCTGCCTCATGGATGGAGGAAGTTCTCGCAACGTGGTCATGGGAAGTTTGTAGTGAATAAGAAGGTATCCATTTGTAGCGAGTCTGTAGGATTCCATGTATTGTGAAAAATATTTTCAGAATGGTCGTGAGCTAGCTACATGAATGTTTGTAGAATGGATGTGGAAATGGAAACAAAGAAATATGCAGTAGAAGATGAGTCTCCAAAAGAAGAAACCTGGAAAAATGTTACTGAAAAATGAAATGTCAGGTCGGTTAAGATATACATACATAATGTTGGCACAGGCGCACAAGAAGGTTCATGACCCTGGGTTCAAAGTAAGAAGTCCAAAAAAACCCTATATATATCGACCCTTTTGGCATCACTTTCAAGAAGTAGAAGTCTCACCTGAGTTATCTTTATGGGGATTGTAGAAACCAAGATTCTACAGCGGTGAGGGAAAGAAGGGAGACACGCACTTTCATACCTACTGTTAGGTAGCTAGCGAGGTAGTGGAGGACATTCAATGTAAGGTGGAATATGTCCACTATATTATTAAATAAGACCCACTATGGTAGATAGATATAATAAATGGGTATTTAGATATAATACATGTAAGAGGACTTCTTAGAAGGTTCTGCTTCTAGAAGATTCCTCCTCTAAAATGTTCTTAGGTGATCACTATATAAAGGGGTTCAAGCAATGTAATGGGACATGAATAGAAATATTGTATTTGGAGCTGAATCTCATTAGGATGAATCCCCCTCTAAGAGGCAAGTGAACAAGACAAGATCCCTTCCATAATAGGATCCATTGTATGGTGTTTCCCTACTTCAAGGGTTTGATATAATAAAGTGATGATTTTCTATATTGTTTCATATATCGTGTGTGGTGATTGTGTTGAGATATATTTGGTACCATTGTGGTATTTTGTATTCAGGTATTTGGTACTTAGCAAGTGGTATCAGAGCACTTTCCTTGGTAGGAAGTGTGGGAAAATATTTTTATTTTTTGTAGATTTATTTTTTCGGAAAAAAAAAGAGGGTCGCGACATTATAGGTGATTTATGTAGGTTTTGGTGAATAATTAAATAAAAAAAATTGGTTGTAGATATGATTTCCTCTCATAAAATAACCCAAGTTAAAAAAATAAATCGTCTGAAACGGAGTCTGGGAAGTCAAGTTATTTTCATTTTAAAATATGCAATGTTCAGTGTTTTTTTTTCTTCCGCGGACGGTTGCATCATTTTTCGGATTTTTGTAGCATCTAGGGATGATTTTTTCAAAAAAAATTGCAGATATGAGTTCCTCTCACAATTTCACCCAATTTCAAAACCAAAAAAAGGTCGAAATTGGAGCTCTAGAAGTGAAGATATCATTGATTTAAAATCAACTATTTTGGGGGCTTTTTCGTGACAACAACGGGACTACAAAGTTCATAAATTTTCATAGGGTGCTCAAATTGCTACCAAATACGTGCCATTGGATAAATCATTTTTAGAGATTTCATTTGATATATTATATGTGGTGTTTCCGATGGATATCTATTCTCAAATGATGGCGGACATTAAGACAATGATTCAAGAGTTCAAAGTTGAAATGCAACATATTCTAGAGAAACTTATTCAAGAGTTCAAAGTTGAAATCCAACATATTCAAGATGAATGTATTCAAGAGTCCAAAATTTCAATTCATATTATGGACGAATATAATCAAGACAGATATGCTTGGTATAATTTTGAGGCTGATTGGGATGATTGGTATATGGATAATTGTCATTTTTTGGATGATAACTATTTCCATGTTCTATTTGATGACTCTACTCCCCCTTGGGTAGAGAAATTCCTCGAGAGTAAATATGATCATTCTTTGCATATTCTTCTTTAGTTTTATTATTCTCCAGTCGAAGTGAATGCATTTTTTGTTGGTTCTAAATATTTCGATCCACATGACCAGTGTCAACCTTTAGAGCATCATTTTCAGTTGCTTCCCAAGTTCCAATATCTTCAGCGTGGAGTTCACATGAGCACTTGGACATGGGACCCAGGTTCATAGTGGTAGTTCAATTACTTCAACATAGTGCCTCACATTTATACATGGGACCTTGGTTCTCCAATCTTCTTCAACATTGTGGTCCAAAATTATCCATGGGACCCTGGTATATGGTTGTCCACCCTCATAAAAAGCATTGAGGACAACAATTTCATAAGGGGGATGGAATGTTAGGTAGCTAGAGAGGTAGTGGAGGCCATTCAATGTAAGGTGGACTAGGTACACTATATTATTAAATAATACCCACTATGGTAGTTAGATATAATAAATGGTTATTTAGATATTGTTATCACTGAAATTTCGTCCGCATAGGGCGACAAGAA
>SNQJ01S0005999.1:43688-55251 GCA_010110895.2 Picea sitchensis
CTTTGGATTTCATCTATCAGACCAGCTTATACATTGGTGATATTGGTCCATTTTCATTTGTTTTTACTTTTCTTCTTATGCTCCTAGTTTCATTTAGATTTTGTTTAATTCTTGTTAATAGCTTTATTGTTTTCTTTCTAACCTTTTACCATATAGCTGTCATGACTAGAAGAGCCCAACTAGGCATGTAAGAACTCACTTTTTGCTCACACAGCGACGAGAAGAGTGCAAACAGATATAATAAATGTAAGAGGACTTCTTAGAAGGTTCTGCTTCTAGAAGATTCCTCCTCTAGAATGTTATTAGGTGATGGTAGCACTATATAAAGGGGTTCAAGCAATATAATGGGACATGAAGAGAAATATTGTATTTGGAACTCAAGATCATTCAAAGGAATCCCCCTCGAAGAGGCAAGTGAATAGGATAGGATCCCTTCCATAATAGGATCCATTGTATGGTGTTTCCCTACCTCAAGAGTTTGATATAATAAAGTGGTGGTTTTCTATATGGTTTCATATATATTATGTGGTGATTGTATTCAAATATATTTGGTACTATTGTTGTATTTTTTATTCATGTATTTGGAACATAACACCTATAAGATCCTTTCACGCACTATATCTTAGTTAACCCAACCTCATTACTTAATTATTTATGCATATCAGTCTCTATTATTATCATTTAGTGGTTAAATATACAATTAAGGTTACTGCGCATGAATCTATCAGCAATATCAGTAAAGATAATAATTCATCCACAATGAAGGTAGGAATTAACACCATACATACATGAATTAACACAATACAAGCATCAATAAACATTCGACAACATAATTTGACATAGATTTACCGTGGCTCACCCCCTCCTGGGATACGTCCACAAAACATTTGCATCTTTATTCTAGTTAAGGAATGTTTCTCTCACTCTACACTACAATAAATGTTCAATATGCATTCCCCTACTTATATTCATAGATTCTTACACATAACACCCTCCAATCACAACAACTAATCGCAATTCTTCTCTGCTTCCTCTTCTGCTACTCTCCACTGTCGTTGCTGGACTTCTCCTTTCTTTTTCATATTTAGGTCTCATTTTCTCAGGTTTTCTTGCCATCTCATAATGCGTTATCTCCCACTCATACTCGGTTGGTGACAAATCATTATGAGTTGAATACAACTCATGCTTGAATTGTTTTCCCATATTTTGCGCTAGCTATTTCTTCCTGTCCCCCATCTTCTCCTCTTTCCTCTATCTTATTTCTTGATCTTCTTGATCCTACACCTTCTCTTTGTGCCTTGTTTCTTCTCATTGTTCTTTATCCAACTTGTTTTCCCCATAGGTCCCCAACACTCACCCGTGGCTCGTCCCGAGCCACTTAGACCTATTGTTTCATGCTCTTCCAAGCCTCAATGAATTTATGGAGGCTCTCCTTTTTCGTTTGTACTAAAGTTGTGATTTCATATTCCTTGTTCACAATTGCCTCCTTTTTATACGCTATCAAGATATTTAATTTTGTCTCAGTGTCTTGTGCTACTAATGTCATGATGATTTACACAGTAGCTAGTTCTTCTAGTACCCTGAGTGCCTTGTCCTATCGTGGTCACAAATCCTATGTAATATTTCTCTTCTCTTCCTTCAGTTTTTCCACCACAAGGTATAGTTTCATGTTAGCTAGGACTGTTATCATTCTTTCAATTGGTGGGAGAGTATTTGTGCGCTTCGTATCCTGAATCACATGTTCCTGCGCAACCCTTATTTTCTCATCCATCTCTTGCAGCTCTGGGGTGTTCATCATCTCTATCCACATGTGCATGCCTTCATCACATATATTTATACACTCATGTTCCAAGATTTTAATGTCCACCACCGCTATCTGCGTAGTCCTTTCCCTTTGCGATCTTTCTTCTGGTGGTATCCTAGGTATTGGGTGTGACTCTATCTTTGCAAACTTCCTTCAAATTCTTTTAATGATCTCACTAATCTTTCTGACTTGTTCTTCTATCATGGCTTCTACCACCATTGGTACTTCTAGTACTTCCTTATATAACTGTTGTTTTTATGACTTGTCCTTATCCGCTTGTAACTATCATTTCATTCCTTTTTCATACTTGACAACTATCTCTTTGTGTGGGATAGTGCAATTACTACTGCATACTTGATCACTTTTGCGTCAGGTTTCCTTGGTTGGTGCAGTTTCCCTTCCCTACGATGTTTCCATTGTCATTTTGTATGCACCTTTTTTTTCTCTTGCGTAGTTCTTCCTATTGCGCAACATGTTGACCCTCTTGGTAGAGTTTTAGTTGACTGTCATTCACCCTACCTTTTAGTTCTACTCCATTAAGTGTTTACAACTGTGCAATACCTGCCTCTGTTACCTCCTGGATCACATACGGTCCTAACCAGTGGATGCAAAACTTCCCTGGGTGTTGCATAAACTTGCTATCATATAGTAGTACCAAGTCACCTACTTGGAATTTTTTCAATTTAATGTGTCTATCATGCCATGATTTTTCCATTCATTTTTTCATGTATTAATGGAACCCTATGGAAAATATATCCTCCTCAAGTTGTACCAGTTGTGAGAGGCATTCCTATATTTCATTTGAATCTGACAGATCTGTGATAGTTGCGATGCACATGCTTGGTATAATAAATTCCATTTACATTACTACCTCCTATCCATAGACCAACCTAAAATGTGTTTTTCCTATTAATTTCTTGTTGGTTGTCCTGTCTGCCCATAATACCGTAAGGATTCTTAAGTCCCAATCATCTCTTCCCACGTTGCTTATTTTTATGATTGCATTCTCTAGGACTTTGTTGAATGCTTCCATTGTGCCATTAGCCTGTGGGTGGTACGACGTTCTCTTCTGGTGATGGGTTTGGAATTATTTGGTCAAGGATACTATGGTTTTATTGATAAATTGTGTTCATTTATCACTCATCAATGTTCGAGGACATATAAATCAAGTTACTATATTTTCAAACAAAAAGTGAGCGACGGTTTCTACATTGCAATCCATGACTGGAGTGGTTTCTACCCATTAAGTTAGATATTTTGTTGTTGTAATGATGTACCTCACCCTTGATCTTATTTCTACTGGGTTAATTGGTCCAATGAAGTCGATACCCCACTTATCAAAATATTGTAATGTAACCTATGGGTTCAATGGCATGTCATCCCTTCTGGAGGGTTTTCCGACCCTTTGAAAAACATTGTATGTATGACAATATTCATTTGCATCCACGTGGTGTAGGACACCATAACACTACGCGTAATATCACCTTATGTGTAGTGTCTTTCCCTGCATAATGTCCTCCTACTATCTCGTCGTGCACTTCTTCCAGTATAGTTGGTATTTCGTGTTCGAATACACAACGTCATAGTATTCCATCTACGCCCAATTTATATAAGATTCCTGCAATGAGTTGATAGTACACAACCTTTACTACCAACTTATTTTTTTGGACCATCTTCATGTATGAGGGGGCCATTCCTATACTAATAAATTGTATAATATCTGTATAATAATCATCGACCATCTTAACAAAGAATAATTTTGCATCTAGAAAGATATCGTCCAGGTTTCTCGCCTCTTCTCTAGATAGAATGCGTGACAAGTGGTCTGGTCCTGCATTAAGTTTACCTGGTTTTAGTACTACTTCGAAGTCATACTCTTGGAAAAATAGGATCCATCTCCAAATCCTCCCCCCCAACACTGGCTTGTTGACCAGATATCTCAGTGTAGAATGATATGTGTACATCTTAAAGTGTGAGCCTAGTAAGTAGTGTTTGAACTTCTGCAATGCGTAGACCATACCCAATCCCTCACGTTCTATTTTGGTGTAATTTTTCTGCATTGTTGATAGATTCCTAATTGAAAAATAAATTGGGTGCTCTATGTCGTCGTCACCTGGTTGTGACAAGATCGTGCCCAATGCCATCGATGACGCATCCACATGTACATGAAAGTCCTTGTTCCAGCTGGGGAAAATTAATATCGACACAATTACTAAATTCTATTTCAGTGTGTCGAGTCCTTTCTGGAAATCATCATTCCATTGGAACTTTGCATCTTTTTTCAACAATTTTTCCATTGGGGTTGTAATTTGTGCGTATCCTTTGATAAAATTCCTGTAATATCCGGAATGACCCAATTTCGCATGCATTTGCTTGATGAATGTGGGTGGTTGTAAGTCCAGAATAAAAACAATATTGGTGGGATCAACTATCAAGCCTTATTTTCATACTACGTGTCCCAGTAATATTCCAAATGGTGTGCAAAAAATACAATTCTTTAGGTTTAAGGATATTTAATTTTGTCTACACTTATCTAACATCAATATTAGCAATTCAACATGATCTCGTAATAAGATAAATACATTCTAGTCATACAAGTATACTTCGAGAAAAATGTGAATACAATCCTTAAACATTGCAACAGCTACTCTGGAAAACACAATGGGGGAATTCTTTAACCCAAACGACATTAATGTGTATTGGAAGCTTCCCCATTATGTCACAAATGTAGTTTTGTATCTATCTTCCTCTGTAATTCTTATATGATGGTAGCCCGAGAAACCGTCTATGAACGAATAAGCTTATTTTCCACCTACGTTTTCAAGTACTTCATCTGTGAATGGAGTTTGGAATGGATCGTGTATGCACACATCATTTAGTTTCCTCAAGTCGATGCAGATTTTTATTCCCCTAGTTTTCCTATCCTACACTACCACGAGGCTTATCCATTCTGACTCCTTGGCTGGTTTGATGACTCCTTCCTTTAGCATGCGATCTATTTCCTCCTTTAATTTTTCTCTATCTATTGGATTCAACCTCTAGGGTCTCTGTTTCACTGGTTTAACTCCTGGATTTAGTGGAATCCTCATCTCCCCTAGCTCACTCGATATCCCTTTTATATATAAGAATTTCATAGGGAATAAGTATTGGTATTCATGCAGTAGATATTCTATCTTTTCTACTATTTCCTCATCTCAATACTCTCCTATTTGTGCAAACTTAGGGAATTTTGTTGTCCCAATATTAACTTTTCTTTTCTTGATTGATTGTGCATATGTTGTAGATTCTATCTATGGGCCTTATATTATTTGTTCTCCCTATATTTCCTGTACTTGGATGTTGCAAGTATCGTCATCGTCCTGATCCTCCTAGGTCACATTGTAACATTCCAATAATGCATGAACCCTCATAATGGCGTTATGTGTGTCACATACAGATATTACTTCCATTGAGTATGCTTCAGTGAACATTTTTTGTTTAATCGCCTATAGTGTTGCTCTTATGAGGGATGAATTTTTCTGAAAGATAAATGTTGCCTGGAACCTCTGAGTTATGTAATCCCATTCTACTATATTTCTACTCATCTCCAATTCTAAGTATCAGTTCTTTGGAATAGTATCTAGGGTATGTATAAACCTGTGTGTTCATTCTTTCCTTGGGACCAATTTCCATGCTT
Organism: Picea sitchensis; assembly: GCA_010110895.2. Taxonomy (NCBI): domain Eukaryota; kingdom Viridiplantae; phylum Streptophyta; class Pinopsida; order Pinales; family Pinaceae; genus Picea; species Picea sitchensis. The sequence continues at coordinate 49,169 of SNQJ01S0005999.1, forward strand.
TTTCACACTGCACAACATGATCTGTTGAGTTTTCTTTTCCTAGTATACTTCTATGTTATCTCTCCCTCCTTGGTATTGAATCTTATCTAGATTAGTATCCTACACTATTTCTAGTCTTCCATGTTTTCTTTGTGTGTCACCCACCATCTTGCTGGGGTGGATTTTGATACAATGTCTAGTGCTAGTAGCCTCTATTGCTCTGGTACCTGTTCCTCGAATGTCTGTAAAACTATTATTATATCTGTCAATCTAAGGTAGGTGTCACAATTCTATTCCAATTCAGTGTAATGACCTCGTCATGCACGCACATCGTCATGTTGAGACTTCATGCATCCACTACTGTCAGTTTTACAGACCTTCTTCTGAGTCTGATGTACATGAACTGATGCTTCACCAACTCACTGCTCCATCTATGGTGGGGTTAACATAATCATCCATCCTTGTATTCATGTTGTACAAGTGATCGATTTCATCACCCCACGCTAGTTCTATGTACCTCCTTCCTTCTTTTGGGTCTAAGGATGCAATCACTTTAAGATCTTCGACTTCAAATATCATATCACACTTTTTCAAGTTGATAATGTCCTAGTTATCAAAGGCCCATTCTAGTCCCATTAACACTGGATATGGTTGGCTTTCATCTACAATCTAGATGACTTTAAAATCTGGGACGCTGCGCACTCCATCTATATTCATAGGTATTCATGTAAATATCCCAATAGATACTATTTTTTATTGATTTTCTAGTCTGAATTGGATGGGCGAGAATGCTAAATTTGGTTTCCCCACCATCTCCCATGTCTTCTTAGGTAGCACAATCACATCAAACCCTAAGTATAAGATCACATTGTCTATGTTGTATTCTCTAATCTGCACACTGAACCTGAATTCTCCGTTGGTTTGTTTCCTTCACAATAGTTGATTCACTACTTTATTTTTAGTAGGGATTGCCTTTCCTTGAGAATAGTGATTGATCATATAGAATAATGTATGCAATTCCTTTTCATCTTCATCCAACTCTAGGAAAAGTTTCAAAAATTTTCCTAAATTTCTTACCTTCTCTAATGATCCTTTGGTCATGGCCTGATGATCTGTGGGAAGCCTATCGATCATATATGGTACAGACGATGTTGATGCTTCCCATTCTTGTCACAACAATTCATCCCTTGTCCTTTTATAGGTTTCTTTTTTATCTCATGGGTCGAATGTGGGTACAGGTGCTACTAACTTCTTTACCCATTTCCTAGCTTGTTTCCCTCCATTGGTTGCATCTAGCCCTATTTTGGTTCCTTCACATCTAACGAATCTGATTTTGGGTCCTTCATCCCTTATATTGACTGAGATCTTATGAATGTTTGGGTTATGATTTTGATTCCCTATGGCCTTCCATTTTTCCAGTAGTTGTGGACAATCCTCTGTCGCATGTTCTAACACATGAAAGTAAGTGCATGTTGTGCAAGGATTCTGTAAATACTGCACTAAGTTTCCTGGTTGGTTATAGTTATAGCATACTATGGGGTCTCTTCCTCCTTGCCTAAAGTTTTTTAGAGTTTGAACCCTATCGAATCCTTCACAGTTTACTTGATTAAATCCTCTTAGAGTATTATACCACCCTCCTCCTTTTGTCGCAACATTCTCCTCTTGAATCTTGTACATGCCTATCATGCGCTCCTTCATTATATCAAATGCATGACAATCTTTGTCTTCATGTCCCACTAATTTTCAAAAGCTACAAAATAATATTCTTGGGGTATGTTGATATTTCTACAGTAGCTGGCACTCATGGGGGTTATGTCCCCATTTCTTGCATATATCATAGTATCCTCCTCCTGGTAGTGGGTTTAGATCTCCAGCTGCTAAGTACTACGCAAAGGCTGGACATTCATATTTGTGGTGACATTCATTCCTGCATTTGGTGCACCATATCGGTTCCCATTTCTCTTTCCCATTTGCAATTTCTTCCAACTAAATTGTTAATGAAACACATTGGTTCTATATCTGCACCATTTCACTGTTGTCTCTGATTGGCGAGGCTTCCAATTTCATAACAATTTCCAATGCCTCATACTTCGATGTAACCTTTCTCTATATTAAAGGACTTCATATGTGAGGTAACAAGACTACAATGAACCACTCTCTATGTTTCTGATTGGTTATTTGAAAGGTTAACCTCCCCATGACATATTTGAACCTCTGATCAAACTCCCATACTGACTCAGTATGTACTTTCTTGATCTCCTTGATCTCAGTAATGTACTGTGACTCAGAATTTGGTTTCTTGAATTCTTTTAGTAGTACTTGTGTAATCTATAATAATATCCTTGTTTGACCTGGTGGTGTAGTACTTTGGAGCTTTATGTACCAAACTAGCGCGGGTCCTCTAAACATTGTTTCCAGCTGCCTGATCTTTGCACCATCATAGAGGAAATTATTTGCAGTCTAGATGGTTTCACATATGAACAAATGTTGTTCTGGACCCTCAGATACAATTCCTTTGAACTCTAGTAACCTTAGTGTATTGTCTACTCCTACCAGGTTGTTGGGTGCAGGACCCCTTCCTGGTGATGTTGGTTGAGTCTAACTTCCTATATCTCTACCACTTCTCTGGATACTACTGTTTTGTATTCCTTTACAAATTACAAGTGTGTTGGCAACYAACAATCATATTGCTTCATCGATTTTTGAAATGCAAAAATTGCAAAGGAAWTTTTTATCTCCTGCCTAATTTTTATTTACAACGAATTTGATTGTTGTTTTTGAGTGATTACTTGGTTGATCATTTTGTTTTAAGATTTATTTTATTGATAGATGAATCGTTTACCCATTTCAATTTCATGACTGTTAAGAATCAAATTGAAATCCTTTTATAAACACATTAACTGAACTCTAAAGGTTTTTTCCTTGTAAGATCAAGCGAACTTTTGGAACACCTAAAATCACAAAACGTATAAGCTTGGTGAATATTTAATCATGTGAAAATTTTATATCATAAGGATGGAACCAAATCGTGGGTGATTTATGTTATGATTAAATAAATTTTTAAAGTTTGATGATTTCCTTACCCTTTACAACCTTGCTTATGTTCAGTTTTGATTTCTTATTATAACAAAATTTGTTTTTTGTTTTTGTTTTATTAGACTAGCTACATAATCATAGATTTTGTAGCTTGTCTATAATTAGTTTATTAGATTATTTTTCTAAATTAAATTTCATTTTTCTTCTTAATTTTGAAGAGGATTGAATTGCAATAGTTGATGGAACAAGTGAATCGTTGGAGATGCTCCAAATTTGCAAGTTTTTCTTTAAAAACAATTTCAATAATATTTTAATTATGTAACTATTTTTGAATGGTTGTTACAACAGACCTATATTTTGGTTATTTTTTTGGAAAAGACTTTGTTAAGGATGGATCTGTCTCTATCATAGAATAAATGAGAAAAAAATCATGAACTTATTTTAAATACTGGTACTTGCCCATAGACAAGGGAATTTATTTTTGGGACCTGAAGATGGACTTATCTTTTGGGAATGATATGAAATACAATGTGCTTTTGGCTTTAGTCCTTATGTAAACTATATGATGTGATTATTTCCATATTACTTTCATATTTTTCTGACCATGAAAACATATAGATTGTGAATTAGCTTTAGTTTGTTCAACACTTTATGTTTTCATGTTGTTCTTATATCTTGTATGGTCCATCATTGATGGTTATTATAATCCCTGTGGCTAATTAAACGTAAAACAAGTATCTTTACATTGTGAGTTTATGTCGGATGTTAGAATTTTTTATAATCATTTGAAGGAGATTGGAGTTCAGTCCATCTCTAGATATTGAATCATATAAAGTCACATGAGAAAAAACATTTGTCTTTCTGTTTCTTATAGATTTCTTTCTAAATATAAAATTCCTTTAGTTACTTCAGGAAATATCATTCTTTGCCTCTTGCCATAGGTTTCTGCATGACAAATAGGTTATTGGAGCTTGCATTATGTAGAAATACAAATATCTTAGTGATTTATTTGATCGTTCATCAACATTAGGTTAGTTACTTTTCTTTTTAGTTGATTTATTTATTTTGTGAATGAATAACGATTAATCATTCAAACTTTAAATGCTTTGTTCATTACAATTATATCATTTTGAATCTTATTCATTCATTTTGTTGTTTGTGACTATATAGTAATAGAATAATTTCCTTAGCCTTATATATTACTTAAAATTTGTTTTAGTAGTTAAAACTTTCATTTTCACAAGGATTTATGCAAACATTGTATCTGTACATACATATTGTATATAATAAGACTGTATGCTTGATATATATTAATAGATAGGTTTATCAGTTAATGTATGTAGTGAGATTGTATAGATAGATCGTTTGTACCTTTATTAGTTTACTTTAGTATTTTCATTGGCTAACAGAGCCACAAAACCTATCAGGGTAGGTTATTTTAGATGACTTAGGGTAACTAGACAACCAGAGACCAAATCTTCCCTTCTCATTGACAATGTGTCGTAAACGCGCGTCAACAAAGTTCTTTGGAAATATCTTCGAACATTGGCTCAGATTCAGGTGAAGCATAGCAGGTTGTTGTTTCAGACCAAGACTCAACTCAGACATGAATTATTGGTTCTTCTATGGCTGGACTGAACTGGATATCTTCCTCTTCGCCCTTTGTTTGATGTACTTCTATGATGTGAATGTTTGCATGATGCTCCTAGTACTCACTGCACTACTCTCCAACCGTAGGTCTCAACTTCTTGTACCTTCTCTCACTGCACAGGAAACCAAAATCATCTTATCCTTCTGATATCCCTTATTCTTTCTCTTGAATTCTCAGTCTTCCTTTCCTGTGTCCATTTTCTACCCTCAAATCAACTCTTATTCAACAAACCCCAATCCCTGTGTGTGTGTAAAGTTATTTAGCTATCTGACTCCATTGTCATAACTTATTTATCGCATAACAACATTTTTATCCAGGTAGCTATCAAATTTATGAATCTTCCTCATGGACCTTTAAATAAGTCTCTTTCTGCAACATTGTAAGCCTGGGTATAATCTGTGGAAAATTCTATTACATAGTCTCCCAAGATATTTTCTAGCCAAAATTCCACTGCGTAGGAAATCCTATTGTCTACTATGTCCACTCGTCTCACTAGTTTAGGAGTCCAGTTCTTTGGCACAACTGGTCTATGTCTACCAATCTTTTGCATAAATATTTCCAACCATTCTGCTAAACTATTAGGAAATTCACCAAAAAAGACCTGATGCAAGTTTATATACACATACCTTTGCAACCATTGCTTATTCTTTAAGTAAGTGTTTTTATGCTCCTTGTGTGTAAATTATTCTTCTTTTTGTTCCAACCATTAGATTACCTCTTTCCTTGCCAGTCTCCAAAACATTCCCTCACTTTTAGACTCTGGGTCCCAGTAATGGAACCATTTTTTGTCACAAGAAGGTTCAAGACCCTGGGTTCAAAGTAAGTAGTCCAACAAAACCCTAGAGATACCAGCCCTTTCGACATCACCTGCAAGCAAGAGAAGTTTCACCCGAGGTATCTTTATGGGGACTACATGAACCAATATTTTGTAGTGGTGAGGGAAGGAAGGGAGGCACGCTTTGTGATACCTACATGATCCTTTCATTCTCTAGATATTAATTTACCTAACCTTGTTGCTTAATTCTTTATGCATACCAGTCTCTCTTCTTATCATTTAGTAGTTAAACATACAATTAAGGTTGCTGCACATGAATTGATCAACAATATTAGTAAAGATAAGAATTCATCCATAATGAAGGTAGGAATTAACATCGTACATACATGAATTAACACAATACAAGCATCAATAACCATTTGACAACATAATTCGACACCGAGTTACCATGGTTCACCCCCTCCTGGGATACATCCACAAAATATTTGATTCTTTATTATAGTTAAGGAATTCTTCTTCCATCTCATAATGAGTTGGCTCCCACTCATGCTCGTCTGGCAACAACTCATTATGAGATGGTGTTGGTGTAGGCCATTTTGGTACAATATTCGAGGAAAGATTGATAAAGGCACAATAATTAAT
>SNQJ01S0005999.1:63081-75783 GCA_010110895.2 Picea sitchensis
TGAAGAATTACAAAACAGATACAAAGATAAAATCCTTAGCTAAAAATGTCAGCACATGGAAAAAGAAAGAGAGTGAACATTGTAGTCTAGTACTTTCAGCTCAAAAATAAAAAGACCCCTAGTATATAGATAGTGGATGTTCCAAGCACATGAATGGAGACAAGGATACATTTATGTCTATAAGTAAAGGCAAAAAAAGAAATGTGACCTTTGGAAATGATGAACCAGGTAAAATCAAGGGTAAAGGGATGGTGAGTTTAAGTAATGGAAAAGGAAAAGTCCAGGATGTCCTGCTTGTAGATGGGCTGAAACATAATTTTCTCATTTTAAGTAAAATGTGTGACAGAGGATGTGAAGTGGTGTTCACTTACAAAGAATGTAAGATAAAGTATGTAAATTCAAGACAATTGGTGGCTAAAGGCATAAGGACAGATAATAATGTATATGTGCCGAAAGAAGATAGAGAAGAGTGTCATCTAAGGAAACATGATGAGAGATGGTTATGGCATAGGGGACTTGGACATCTAAACTTTGACCACTTAATAAAGCTCAAAAATCTTGAGGCAGTAAAATCTCTTCCAAGAATATCAAAGCCACAAGATTCTGTGTGTAAACCTTGTCAAGCAGGAAAGCTAACCGGGACATAGTTTAAAACCATGAACTCTACTTCAACAGAGAAACCACTCCAATTATCTCATATGGATCTATGTGGACCATCAAGACAGGAAGGAACGGGGAAGGAAAACTAATTCATGCTGATCATTGATGATTACTCCAGACTAAATTGGGTTTCTTTCCTCAAAGAAAAAGATGAAGCATTTGAGAAATTTAAAATATTTAAGGCTTTAACTGAGAATCAAACATGCAACAAATTAAAGGTTGTGAGATCAGACAGAGGTGGAGAATTTATGTCAAGTGATTTCAAGGATTTTTGTGATAAACATGGGATCAAAAGAGAATACACAATCCCAGGAACCCCATGGCAAAATGGAGTAGTTGAAAGGAAAAACAGAATAGTTCAACAAATGGGCAGGTCAATGATGAATGAGAAGAAAATTGGTCAAACCTACTGGGTAAAATAAATACACACAATAGTCCATATTCTCAATAAAGTTCACCTTCGATCACAAAGTGACAAGAAACCCTATGAACTGTGGCATGGAAGACCTGCTACAATCAAACACTTCAAAGTCTTTGGGAGTAAGTGCTACATAAAGAACAATAATGAGAACCTTGGAAAGTATGATGATAGGGCTGATGCAAGCATCTTCTTAGGGTATGCTACAAACAATAAAGGATATAGATGCTATAATAAGAGGATACATAAATTGGTTGATTGTATTGACATAAAAGTTGATGAAGGAGTCCCATTAAGAGAGGTGAACAATACTGAATCAACAATAGAGGATATAGGTGAAGTTGAAGCTAAACAGGTCCAAGAATCAGAACAAAAAGACTCTGAGTTAGATGAAGATGCAAATACTCAGGCAAACTCAAATCAACAGACAACATCAAATTCTTCCTCCAGAATTACTCAAAAGAATCATCCTGCAAGTCAGATAATTGGTGAGAAAGACAAAGGTGTACAAACCAGGAGAAGGATAATAAAAAAAACCAAGAAATCACATATAGCATTCATATCCATGGTGGAAACTAATAACTTCAATGAATCCAGTGAAGATGTAAACTGGTTAAAATCAATGAATGAGGAACTGGACCAGATTGAAAAGAATGACACTTGAGAACTCGTTCTTAGGCCAACAAATAAAAATGTAATAGGATCCAAATGGGTCTACAAAAATAAGATGAATGAGCAAGGAAATATTGTAAGAAATAAAGCCCAATTGGTCTGTAAAGGGTATGCTCAAATAGAAGGACTAGATTTTGATGAAACATTTGCACCTGTAGCAAGATTAGAAGCTATTAGAATGTTTCTTACCTATGCTTGTCATAAACATTCTAAAGTCTATCAAATGGATGTCAAGTCATCTTTTCTAAATGGATATCTAAAAGAAGAAGTCTATATGGAACAACCAGAGGGTTTCCAACTGTCAGATAACCTTGACTTTTTGTGCAAGCTGAAGAAAGCCTTATATGGGTTGAAACAAGCTCCTCATTCCTGGTATCATAGACTAGATACGTATCTACAAGACAAAGGGTTCAAGAGAGGAACAATTGACATGAATCCATATATCAAACAAAAGGTAATGATCTTCTCATTGCACTGGCCTATGTAGATGACATCATCTTCGATAGTAATAATGCTTCATTGGTAAAATGGTTTTCTTCTGCCATGCAGTCTAAATTTGAAATGTCTATGATAGGGGAACTGTCATTTTTTCTTGGCCTACAAATTATTTAGATGTCTGAAGGAATATTTATTTCTCAAGAAATTTATCTAAGAGAAATGTTGAAAAGGTTTCAAATGGAAGATTCTAAACATATGATCACACCTATGTTCACTGGATGTAAGTTAAGAAAGGATGATGATTCACCTGATGTTGATTAGAGTTCATATAGGTCTATGATAGGAAACCTATTTTACATCACAACATCCCGTCCAGACATAATGCATGTTGCTGGAATGGTAGGAAGGTATCAGGCCGCACCTAAATAGAGTCAATTGTTAGTTGTCAAAAGAATATTCAAATACTTGAAAGGAACAATGGACTATGGCCTATGGTATCCTAGGAATCAAAATTTTCAACTATCAATGTATTCAGATGCTGATTGGGCTAACTGTGTAGATGAAAGGAAAAGCATGAGTGGAGGTGCATTCTTCTTAGGAGATTCTCTTGTATCATGGTTGAGAAACAAGCAAGGTTCCATTTCCTTATCAACTACATAAGATTAATACATTGCAGCTGCCACATGCTGTACCCAAGTATTGTGGATGGTTCAGACACTTGCAGACTTGGAGGTAAAATGTACTGCACTGATCCCAATTCATTGTGATAATATAAGTGCAATCAATCTGTCAAAGAACCCTGTGTTTCAATCAAAGACCAAGCATATAGGTCCATCAAGTATCACTTCTTAAGAGAACAAGTGATCAACACTGTTGTTTCTTTGCATTATATTCCTTCCAAAGATTAGATTGTTGATATCTTCACTAAACCTCTTGCAAAATCTCAGTTTGAGTATCTACATGAGAAGTTGGGCATGAACCCATTATCAACCTAAGAGGGTCCATCCTGTCAGTGGGAGTATGTATTAGTTGAATATCTGATACCTCCGAAAATTACTGCAACAACTCAGGGGGAGCATGTTTTCTTTGACATTGATGTCAAAGGGAGAGAAAAGGTGTGTTATGGATGCTACAGTTGGAGATCTAAGTAGAATAGTGCATCTAAGTAGAACAATGAAGTCCTTCAGAGTTTCCATCAATGCCAAAGGGGGAGATTGTTGGCATGTTTACAGGAAGAGTGTGTTTTTCATTGATGGAAACACTAGAGTGTGCATCGATGGGAAAACAAGAACAACGTAAGCTTCGGTGAAGAAGCAAACAATATGCAGAGATCAAAGCTCAGGAGAGATAGCGTTCTGAGATGCACAGGCAACATCGCATACATCAAGGCTCGCAGAAGGTTCAAAGGTCGTGGCCTTTGACACTTAGATATTTTAGAAAGCCAAAGATCAGGAGGAGGAGCAAAAATGGACGTTGGATAACCAATCATGAATACCCGATGTCCGTTAGATCAGAGTCCAGTGACCAGAGTGTTATCAACTATTAATTTGCATTAATTTTTCCCAAAGGATCTTATCCTTGTGTTATTTTTCCACTCATATTTTCAAACTTTTTCACCAGCTCCTTCAAGCTCCCATCACCTAAATCCTTCACTCAATTGATCATCCAAAATAGTCATGTCCTCCATACGTAAAAAAATTGGCGAATATCTAAAATCTATACCTAGCCTTAATGCTTATCTAAATCCCTTAGTTCCATCACTTCATTCATTTTTACCCTTATTTTCATATTCCCGTTGAAAATAAAAAAATATTCCTTTTATTAAGCACCCTTATCCTATCCACAAAGTCATGTGTTAAGCCTCATATGCCCAAAGTCCTTAGAAAATAGAAAAACGGTTTATTATTATTAATACAAATATTTTTATATTAAAATATTTATATTCATATTTAATCCAATATTTAATTTATGGAATCACGTCAAATCATGGGAATGAATATCAATTTATAATGTGGAAAATTCATAGGTTGGATGGAGGGCGCACATACATATCGAGCATATAATTAACACAGAGGTTAATTATGTGAAGGCAGTCTGGGGAATAAACCGATGGTTTGTTGATTGGACATGTGTTTTTACATGGTGCATATCATGGGTAAAAGTAGTTTGGATTAAACCACTCCAGCCCAAGCCCGATACAATAAATGCAACCATTTATCATATAGTTTATGTGAGGAATTTTTCCAGGAGTATATTTTCAATAATGATTATGGAATTTCCAATAAAGAAATTCTTCCTCACGGTGAAATTGTTTTACAGAGGTAAAATTCACATTTTACAAATTAAAGAGATTAATGTTTATTTCCATGGAAAATGATTAAATGGGAAGATGCACGTGAAAGGAAGACTTGGGTAATTTTTTATCCAAAGGTTTTACAGAAGTAAAAGAATAATATTAAACATGGTAAACAACACATGGTTTTCAAAACCATGGGAAAGAAACCAGTAAATGGTTTTCACAGTGAAACGATAAATTGGAAAAAACATGACACATCAAATGTTTTTCACAGTGAAATGGTAACAATAAATGTTTTTTACAGTTAAAGGGTAAATGGGGCAAACAATACATGGTATTAAAAACCACGGGAAGCAAGCAAATAAATGGTTTTAAAAACCATGGGCATGAATTAAATTATGGAAATTTAATTCTATAGGATAGAAAAATATTTTGGAATTATTTTTATTTCAAATATATTATTCCCAAATATTTAATGAGAATATGGATAAATGGAATTAAATTTGAAAGAGTATAAGTGACATTTCAAAGAGAACGTGGCAGAGGAAAGAGCTGGAGCATCAAAGGAATCTGCAGGGATCATGAAACGTTTTTCTAAAAACTGTCATTTGTAATCATTGTAACCAGTTTTGGATGCTGAAACGTTTCATTTTAGTTATTGTAACTGGTTGCACATTGAAGGAAATCGAATTGTATAAGTGTTATAGGTTCCAAATGAATTAGTGTGGGCAGACCTGCAAGGGAACCTTTTTGGTTGTTTCAAACACCATTTTAATTTTTTGGGACATAATTGAATACATATGCAGAAGCTTTGAAGTCTTTATGAAAAGATTCTAATGGTGGTGATATGAGTTTTTTCTTCCTTCATTGTATGCATTTCCTGTGTTCTTCTATTTCATTTGCATATTCTTCTGTTTAAATTGGAGAGTTAAAGGCCCATAATTCATATTATGATGCTCTTGGCTTAGCAATTTAAACTGTATGTATTTCTTCCTAACTAATTTAGAATTCATTTCAGTGATGCTCTGATGTGGTTATTTGTTATCTCTTTCCTCTTACACTCTACTTAATATTATTTAAAACTCATATTCATTGCCTCATTTATCCTTTATCCTCTGGAGAGTTTTACAGACCAGTCAATGTTTTCATTCAATTTCAGAATTTTGACTCCATAGCCCTAAGTGTGCCTCCCCTTCTTTGCCAACAACTTTATAAAAACCCCCAAAACAAACCAAATGTATTCACTGCTTATAAAAAATAAAATCAAGTGGCACGAGAGATCCCTCTCTGAGTTGAGTAGGCTAGTGCCCATCTCTAAAGTAGGTTGAAACATTTACCTTTGTCGTTTTTCTATTCAACCAGTCAAAAATTACATAGTGCTAACATTTTGGTGCCATTGTCGGGGATGAAATTGGAAATTTTTCCCTGGGAAAGAACACCATGGTTGAGTTCTAAGGTCTTAGAGAAACATAAACTTAGACACATATTGGATGTATCCATGCTCCGATGACTCCACACATAAAAAAATCAGTTTGAAGGTGATTCCACTGGTAGAAGAATCCAAAAATTTAAATTTTCACTGGCAACTCCACTCTCAATGAAGAATGCATCTTCCAAAACATCATTGGCGACTCCACTATCCGAAGATGAGTTCAATATATACAAGGTATGCTCCAATGAAGTGATCTCATAATCATGGCTTTCCAAATCGTATTCCTCACATAGATTGGCAAAAATATTTGCCTAAATTTGAAGATGGGAAAGGAATTTATGTTGCCTTGCACTTGATTAGATTTCACATGCACATATGTAAGCTGGGGATTAAATTTCATGAGGATGTTGAAAATGTTTATGGCTACTCTAGAGGGGAAAGCAAGATTATCGTATGAAGGTTTAAAACCAGGCAACTTATACTCTGTTAAATATTTCCATATAACATTCTTTAAGCATTGTGGAGAGTCAAATTCTTCATCCTTGGTGTTTGAAGATTTTTGTGAATTTATTAAACATTTCATTAAGTCCCTTGAAAATGTTTTTGGTGATGAAGTGTGTATGGATGATGAAATCATAGAAGCATTTTATGGATATTGATCCCAMCAACAAATAGTAGCCTTCCTTTGGCTGAATATGAAGTTGATCAAGAAATTGTTGTTAAAAGTTATTTTCCTTCTCCTAAACTTGATGAAGATATTCAACAAGACAAAGTATTTCAAAGTTGTCTTTCTTCTCCTATAAATGATGTGGTTGTTCAAATTCTAGGTTGCCTAGAAATGGATGAGGATTCTGAAATTGCATCTATGGAGACTTCAAGCAGTGAAAAAACAAATCACATCGAGTTTCAAGAAAGAAACAAAACAACATATGTCATTTTTTAATCAGAAATACAAAAAGATAATGAAGAGGCAGTGGTTTTATTTGATTCATTTGAAAATAATGGTTTTGAAAATGTATCCATGGCAAATATAGACTTTGAAATAGTGCATGTTGTTAGCTTTTCAAATTTTCAAGAAGATTATGAGCAGGAACTTATTTCCATTCATTCATTTGAAAGTCAAAATGACAGTCCTCAAGGAAATTTCCAGAAGTTTAATAAAACAAAATCAGAATTGTTTGATGAACAAGAGGATAGCCTTGATGCACATAATATGGCTGTCATATTTGAAGATGTTCAATAATGTATGAATTTTTTTGTTGAGATGCATGGGAAAGTAGACAAAACTATTGGTGCCATTTCATTTGAAAACGTTCTTAGAACTGAGGAAATATAGCAAGAGAAACAAACACTTATGAATGAGGCGTGTCTTCCTATTTTTATTCATCAAGAAGAAATGGGTTTTCATGGTTTTTAATATAGTGTGGCCATCCTATTATAGTCATCATTGAAGGAGGAGTTTGTTTCATTCATCAGCTCAGATTTTGGATTCAATTTTTTCTTTCAGCTGCCATCTTTTACATTTGTCTGCATGCTTGAGAAAAATGGGAGCAGAGGAAAATTAGGAAGCCAATCATTTGATTGGTTGCATTGGCACTATATCATCACTTGATTGAGTATTCATTTCAGAAGTTTTAGAGTGGATAAGAGTGTGCAAATAATCTTGTTGGTCAAGCATTTTTTAGTTTAGATTTCTAGTAGTGTGTACAGTCAAATTTAACGGTGTATTCAATGTTCAGTATGATTCCAGTTGAGAGCAGTGTGCAGAGTTTGGTTTTCAGCAGACACTGGTGACAGGTCAGAGCAGGGTACACACACATGTTTTGGGAGAAACACAATGGATTAGGCACTTGGTCTACTTTTCTTTGCGACCTCACAGGGAGGATAGCATCCCCAATAGTAGCCTATGTTATCACCTGCTAATTTTCATTAATGTTTCCCAAAGCATGTTGTCCTTGTGTTATTTTTCCACTCAGATTTTGAAACTTTTTCACCAGCTCTATCAAGATCCCATCACCTAAATCCTTCAGTCAATTGATCATCCAAAATAGTCATGCCCTCCATGAGTAAAAAATTTGGTGAATATCCCAAACCTATACCTAGACTTAATGCTTATCCAAATCCCTTAGTTCCATCACTTCATTCATTTTTACCCTTATTTTCATATTCCCATTGAAAGTAAAAAATATTCCTTTTATTAAGCACCCTTATCATATCCACAAAGTCATGTGTTAAGCCTCATATGCCCAAAGTCCTTAGAAAATAGAAAAAAGGGTTTATTATTATTAATCTAAATATTTTTATATTAAAATATTTATATTAATATTTAATCCAATATTTAATTTATGGAATCATGTCAAATCATGGGCACAAATCTCAATTTATAATGTGGAAAAGTCAAAGGTTGGATGGAGGGCGCACATACATATCAGGCATAGAATTAACGTGGAGGTTAATTATGTGAAGGTGGGCCGAGGAATAAATCAGTGGTTTGGTGATTGGACACTTATTTTTATGTGGTGCATATCGGGGGTAAAAGTAGTTTGGATTAAACCACTCCAGTCCAAGCTTGATACAATAAATGCAACCATTTATCATATAGTTTATGTGAGGAATTTTTCCAGGAGTATGTTTTCAACAATGATTATGGAATTTCCAATAAAGAAATTATTCGTCACGGTGAAATTGTTTTACAGAGGTAAAATTCACATTTTACAAATTAAAGATATTAATGTTTATGTCCATGGAAAAGGATTAAATGGGAAGATGCATGGGAAAAGAAGACTTGGGTAATGTTTTATCCAAAGGTTTTACAGAAGTAAAATAAGAAGATTAAAGTTGGTAAACAACACATGGTTTTCAAAACCATGGGAAAGAAACCAGTAAATGGTTTTCACAATGAAATGGTAAATTGGAAAAACATGACACAGTAATGTTTTTTCACATTGAAATGGTAATATTAAATGTTTTTTACAATGAAAGGGTAAATGGGGAAAACAAGCCATGGTTTTCAAAAAAATGGGAAGCAAGCAAATAAATGGTTTTAAAAACCACGGGCATGAATTAAATTATGGAAATTTAATTCTATAGGATAGAAAAATATTTGGGAATTATTTTTATTTCAAATATATTATTCCCAAATATTTAATGAGAATATGTATAAATGGAATTAAATTTGAAAGAGTATAAGTGACATTTCAAAGAGAACTTGGCAGAGGAAAGAGCTGGAGCGCCAGAGGAATCCACAGCGATCATGAAACATTTTTCTAAAAACTGTCATTGGTAATCATTGTATCTAGTTTTGGAAGCTGAAATGTTTCATTTCAGTTATTGTAACCTGTTGCAAACTGAAGGAACTCAAATTGTATAAGTGTTAGAGGTTCCAAATGAATTAGTGTGGGCAGAAGTGCAAGGGCACCTTTTTGGTTGTTTCGAACTCCATTGTAATTTTCTGGAACTGAATTGAATACATATGCAGAAGGTTTGAAGTCTCTATGAAAAGATTCTAATGGTGGTGATATGAGTTTTGTCTTTCTTCATTTTATTTATTTCCTGTGTTCTTCTATTCCATTTCCATCTTCTTCTGTTTAAATTAAAGAGTCAAAGGCCCAAAATTCATCTTATGTTGCTCTTGGCTTAGCAATTTAAACTGTTTGTATTTCTTCCTAACTAATTCAGAATTCATTTCAGTAATTCTTTGATGCAGTTATTTGTTATCTCTTTCCTCTTACACTCTAGTTAATATTATTTACAACTCAGATTCATTTCCTCAATTAGCCTTTATCCTATGGAGATTTCTATAGGCTAGTCAAATTTTTCCTTCAATTTTAGAATTTTGACTCCATAGCCATGAGTGCCCCTCCCCTTTCTTGCCAACAACTTTACAAAACCCCCAAAACAAACCAAATGTAGCCACTGATTATAAAAAAAAAAAAAAATTGGCACAAGAGATCCCTCTCTAAGTTTAGGCTAGTGCCCAGCTCTAAAGTAGGTTGAAACAATTACCTCTGTCATTTTTTTATTCATCCAGACAAAAATTACAGAGTGCTAACATTTCAACGCCATTGTCGGGGATGAAATTGAAAATTTTTCCCTGGGAAATAACGCCATGGTTGAGTTCTAAGGTCTGAGAGTAGTAGACACTTAGACACATATTGGTTGTGTCCCTGCTCTGGTGACTCCACACATCAAAAAAAAAGTTTGAAAGTGATTCCACTAGTAGAAGAATCCAAAAATTTAAATTTTCACTGGCGAATCCACTCTCAATGAAGAATGCAGCTTCCAAAACATCATTGGTGACTACACTATCCGAATATGATTTCAATATCTACAAGGTATGCTCCAATGAATTTCTCTCATATTCCTGGCTTTCCAAATCATATTCCTCACATAGATTGGAAAAAATATTTTCCTAAATTCGAAGATGGGAAAGGAAATGATGCTTCCTTGCACTTGATTAGATTCCACATGCACATATGTAAGATGGGGATTAAATTTCATGAGGATGGTGAAAATGTTTATGGCTGCTCTAGAGGGGAAAGAAAGATTATGGTATGAAGGTTTAAAACCAGGCAACTTGTACTCTGTTAAAGATTTCCATATAACATTCTTTAAGAATTATGGAGAGTTTAATCCTTCATCCTTGGTGTTTGAAGATTGTTGTGAATTTTGTGAACATTTCATTAAGTACCTTGAAAATGTTTTTGGTGATGAAGTGTGTATGAATGATGAAATCATAGAAGCATTTTATGAATATTCATCCCAAGAACAAATAGTAGCCTAACTTTGGCTGAAGATGAAGTCGATCAAGAAATTGTTGTTAAAAGATATTTTCCTTCTCCTAAACTTGGTGAAGATATTCAACAAGACAAAGTGTTTCAAAGTTGTCTTTCTTCCCCTATGAATGATGTGGTTGTTCAAATTCTAAGTGGCCTAGACATGGATGAGGATTATGAAACTGCATCTATGGAGACTTCGAGTAGTGAACAAACAAATCAAATAGAGTTTCATGAAAGAAACAAAACAACGTATGACATTTTTGAATTAGAAATACAAAAAGATAATGAAGAGGAAGTGGTTTTATTTGATTCATTTGAAAATCATGGTTTTGAAAATGCATCCATGGGAACTCGAGACTGTGAAATAGTGCATGTTGTTAGCTTTTCACATTTGCAAGAAGATTATGAGCAGGAACTTATTTCCATTCATTCATTTGAAAGTCAAAATGATAGTCCTCAAGCAAATTTCCAGAAGTTTAATAAAACAAAATCACAATTGTTTGATGAACAAGAGGATAGCCTTGATGCACATAATATGGTTGTCATATTTGAAGATGTTCAAGAATGTATGAATGTTTTTGTTGAGATGCATGGGAAAGTAGACAAAACTATTGCTGCCATTTCATTTGAAAATGTTCTCAGAACTAAGAAAATAGAGCAAGAGCAACAAACACTTATGAATGAGGCTTGTCTTCTTGTTTTTGTTCATCAAGAAGAAATGATTTTTCATGGTTTTCAAGATACTGTGGCCATACTATTACAATCATCATTGAAGGAGGATTTTTTTTCATTCATAAGCTCCAATTTTGATTCAATTTTTTCTTTCAGCTACCATCTTTTACATTTGTCTGCATGCTTGAGAAAAATGGGAGCAGAGGAAAATCGAGAAGCCAATTGCTTGATTGGTTGGATTGACTCTTTAGCATCAGTTGATTGAGTATTCATTTCATTAGTTTTAGAGTAGATAGGAGTGTGCAAATAATCATGTTGGTCAAGAAATTTTCAGTTTGGATTTCTAGTAGTGTGTAAAGTCAGATTTTAGCGGTGTATTCAATGTTTAGTATCCAATTGAGAGTAGTGTGCAGAGTTTGGTTTTCAGCAGACACTTGTGACAGGTCAGAGCAGGGTACACACACATGTTTTGGGAGAATCCCAATGGAACATTCACTTGTTCTACCATTATTTGCTACCTCACAAGGAGGATAACATCCCCAATAGGAGCCTATGCTATCACCTGCTAATTTGCATTAATTTTTCCCAAAGCATCTTGTCCTTGTGTTATTTTTCCACTCAGATTTTCAAACTTTTTCACAACTTCATCAAGCTCCCATCACCTAAATCCTTCACTGAATTGATCATCCAAAATAGCCATGTCCTCCACGAGTAAAAAAATTGGTGAATATCCCAAACCTATACCTAACCTTAATGATTATCTAAATCCCTTAGTTCCATCACTTCATTATTTGTTACCCTTATTTTCATATTCCTGTTGAAAATAAAAATATTCCTTTTACTAAGCACCCTTATCCTATCCACAAAGTCATGTGTTAAGCCTCATATGCCCAAAGTCCATAGAAAATAGAAAAAGGGTTTATTATTATGAATATAAATAGTTTTATATTTTTATATTTATATTAATATTTAATCCAATATTTAATTTATGGAACCACGTCAAATCATGGGCACGAATCTCAATTTATAATGTGGAAAAGTCAAAGGTTGGATGGAGGACACACATACATATCGGGCATATAATTAACGTGAAGGTTAATTATGTGAAGGTGGGTCGGAGAATAAACTGGTTGTTTGGTGATTGGACACATGTTTTTACATGGTGCATATCGGGGGTAAAAGTAGTTTGGATTAAACCACTCCAGCCCAAGACCAATACAATAAATGAAACCATTTATCATATAGTTTATGTGAGGCATTTTTCCAGGAGTATGTTTTCAATAATGATTATGGAATTTCCAATAAAGAAATTCTTCCTCATGGTGAAATTGTTTTA
>SNQJ01S0005999.1:80363-103231 GCA_010110895.2 Picea sitchensis
CCACACAAAATGATTCCAAGGAATAAAATTCCCAAAGACCAAAAATAAGGATGAAGTATTATTGAGTGCCACATGTTCTAGGGGAGCAGCCCCAAAGAAAAAAGTTACCTTTTTCCATTAAACTCAGGGGGAGAATCCCTACCCTTTCTCATTGATGTCAAAGGGGGAGATAAATTGGGATCATGATGATAGGGGAAGAATGAGTGTTTCCATCAATGAAAAAGGGGGAGATTGTTTGTTGTCATTGATGTCAACCCTAGTCATTGGTTTTGGACCACAATATTGATGAAGGTATTTTGACATGAAGGACAATGCACATGCAGATACAACACCCATGGATGGATAGTATAAATCATGTTGTTTTTGGTGGTATGTGGCATGTCACGTGGATCCTCATGGTTGAGGAGAAACAAATTTTTGAAGATGACAAAGTGAATTGAAGAAGGAAGTACATGTAAGCCTTGAAGATAATTAAAGAAAATAATTACAAAATAAGAAAGTGTCAGGTCAGCCCTAATGTTAAAAGGAAGTGACATAAATGGTATAAATACATATCATTATACATTCATTTGATACACAAGTCAAATTTCAGAGGAAATAAGAAGTAAAGAAGGCTGGATTTCAAGGGGGGATGAAGTCTTTTGGTGATGTGTTCTAAGGTATGTTATTTACAGGTCATGTTACCATTTTCTCTATAATTTTTCTTATAGAATGATTCAGATGGTGAAATTTATATTGTAGTGAGAAGACATATCAAGGTACCTATGGTAAAAGTTTCAAATCTTTATTCACTATAATTATGGAGATACACTCTGTGGAAGATAGGGTTTTTTACCAGTCCTGAAGCTAGTCAATAAATAGGTGTTCTGGGTAAATTAGTCATAACTTATTCATAGAGAATCCAAAAGAAGTGGGACTACTTTCATTGGAAATATTACGGACTTTAGTTTCTTGTGTGGGAGTTTTAGAATATGATGCTAAATATTGAGCGTGTGGCATTCTGTACAAGTTCTCTCTCTTGAATAAACTAGAATTGAACAAGGTCTACCATTCTCTCTATAACTTCTTTTTGGGGAGGATTCAAGGAGTGAAAATTGGAGAAGTTTCAAGGAATAAATTGAGTAATATTATCTACAGGATCATAGTATTCCAAGAATTTAAGAATAGAAGAAATTGAAGAAGTCTCAGGAAACATGATCAGGTTCTATGTGATGGTTGGTTGATGGTGATGATTTAATGTCAAGTTGTATTATCTCTCATATATTATTGGGTGGAAGGAAGGGGAGAGGATGGAGAGCTAAAATATCTCTTTATATTGGAGGATTGTATCTCCCTCTTGGAGCTTTATCCCTCCCTTTACATTTGGAAGCTATAACTACCTTTGGAAGTCATTACTTCCCTTGAACAATAACTATTGATTATTTCTCATATATTGTGCATGGTGTATTGTGGTGTATTGGTATAAATATTATACTATTGTTCATTTCTCATTGGATATAATTGAATGGTTTAAGTATAAGTTTAAAAAGATTTTAAATTGTACTTGATACTGATTCACCCCCCTCTCAGTATCAACAGAAAGAATGCCATGGTTGAGTTCCAAGGTCTGAGATCAACAAACACTTAGACACATATTGGACATATCCATGCTCTAGTGACTCAACACATCAAAAATGGAGTTTGAATTTGATTCCACTGGTAGAAGAATCCATAAATTTAAATTTTCACTGGCGAATCCACTCTTAATGAAGAATCCAGCTTCCAAAACATCATTGGCGACTGCATTGTCCGAAGATGAGTTCAATATATACAAGGTATGCTCTAATGATTTCCTCTCATATTCTTGGCTTTCCAAATTGTATTCCTCACATAGATTGGCAAAAATATTTGCCTAAATGCGAAAATGGGAAAGCAAATGATGTTTCCTTGCACTTGATTAGATTTCGCATGCACATATGTAAGTTGGGGATTAAATTTCATGAGGATTGTTTGATGAAAATGTTTATGGCTACTCTAGAGGGGAAAGAAAGATTATGGTATGAAGGTTTTAAACCATGCAGCTTATAGTCTCTTAAATATTTCCATATGACATTCTTTAAGCATTATGGAGAGTCTAATCCTTCATCCTTGGTGTTTGAAGATTGTTGTGAATTTTGTGAACATTTCATTAAGTACCTTGAAAATGTTTTTGGTGATGAAGTGTCTATGAATGATGAAATCATAGAATCCTTTTATGAATATTCATCCCAACAACAAATAGTAGCCCTTCCTTTGGATGAAGATGAAGCTGATCAAGAAATTGTTGTTAAAATTTATTTTCCTTCTCCTAAATTTGATGAAGATATTCAACAAGACAAAGTGTTTCAAAGTTGTGCTTATTCCTCTATGAATGATGTGGTTGTTCAAATTCTAAGTGGCCTAGACATGGATGAGGATTATGAAACTGCATCTATGGAGACTTTGAGTAGTGACCAAACAAATAACATAGAGTTTCAAGAAAGCAACAAAACAACGTATGGCATTTTTCAATAAGAAATACAAAAAGATAATGAGGAGGCAGTGGTTTTATTTGATTCATTTGAAAATCATGGTTTTGAAAATTCATCCAGGGGAACTCTAGACCATGAAATAGTACATGATGTTATCTTTTCACATTTGCAAGAATATTATGAGGAAGGACTTATTTCCATTCATTCATTTGAAAGTCAAAATGATAGTCAAGCAAATTTCCAGAAGTAATAAAACAAAATCAGAATTGTTTGATGAACAAGAGGATAACCTTGATGCACATAATATGGCTATCATATTTGAAGATGTTCAAGAATGTATGAATTTTTTTTTTGATATGCATAGGAAAGTAGACAAACCTATTGCTGCCATTTCATTTGAAAATGTTCTTAGAACTGAGGAAATACAACAAGAGAAACAAACACTTATGAATGAGGCTTGTCTTCCTGTTTTTGTTCATCAAGAAGAAATGATTTTTCATGATTTTCAAGATCCTGTGGCCATTCTATTATAGTCATCATTGAAGGAGGAGTTTGTTTCAATCATAAGCTTAGATTTTGGATTCAATTTTTTCTTTCAGCTGCCATCTTTTACATTTGTCTGTAAGCTTGAGAAAAATGGGAGCAGAGGAAAATTGGGAAGCCAATCAATTGATTGGTTGCATTGGCACTTTAGCATCACTTAATTGAGTATTCATTTCAGCAGTTTTAGAGTAGATACGAGTGTGCAAATAATATTTTTGGTCAAGCATTTTTAATTTTGGATTTCCAGTATTGTGTACAGTCAGATTTGAGTGGTGTATTCAGTGTTCAGTATCCAGTTGAGAGCAGTTTTCAGAGTTTGGTTTTCAACAGACACTAGTGACAGGTTGGACCAGGGTACAAACACATGTTTTGGGAGAAGCCCAATGGATCAGGCACATGGTATACTCTTCTTTGCTACCTTGCAGGGAGGATAGCATCCCCAATAGGAGCCTATGTTATCACATGCTAATTTGCATTAATTTTTCCCAAAGCATCTTGTCCTTGTGTTATTTTTCCACTCAGATTTTGAAACTTTTTCACCAGCTCCGTCAAGCTCCCATCACCTAAATCCTTCACTCAATTGATCATCCAAAATAGTCATGTCCTCCATGAGTAAAATATTTGGCGAATATCCCAAGCCTATACCGAGCCTTAATGCTTATGTAGATCCCTTAGTTCCATCACTTCATTCATTTTTACCCTTATTTTCATATTCGCGTTGAAAATAAAAAAATATTCCTTTTAGTATGCACCCTTATCCTATCCACAAAGTCAAGTGTTAAGCCTCATATTCCAAAAGTCCTTAGAAAATAGAAAAAGGGTTTATTATTATTAATATAAATATTTTTATATTAAAATATTTATATTAATATTTAATCCAATATTTAATTTATGGAATCACGTCAAATCATGGGAACGAATCTCAATTTATAATGTGTAAAATTCAAAGGTTGGATGGAGGGCACACACACATATCGGGCATAGAATTAGCGCGGAGGTTAATTATGTGAAGGCAGGTCGGGGAATAAATCGGTGGTTTGATGATTGGACACGTGTTTTTACGTGGTGCATATCGGGGGTAAAAGTTGTTTGGATTAAACCACTCCAGCCTAAGCCCTATACAATAAATGCAACCATTTATCATATAGTTTATGTGCAGCATTTTTCCAGGAGTATGTTTTCAATAATGATTATGGAATTTCCAATAAAGAAATTCTTCCTCACGGTGAAATTGTTTTACCGAGGTAAAATTTACATTTTACAAATTAAAGAGATTAATGTTTATTTCCATGGAAAATGATTAAATGGGAAGATGCACATGAAAGGAAGGCTTGGGTAATTTTTTATCCAAAGGTTTTATAGAAGTAAAAGAAGAATATTTAAGATGGTAAACAACACATGGTTTTCAAAACCATGGGAAAGAAACCAGTAAATGGTTTTCACAGTGAAATGGTAAATTGGAAAAAACATGACATAATAAATGTTTTTCACAATGAAATGGTAACAGTAAATGTTTTTTACAGTGAAAGTGTAAATGGGGAAAACAAGACATGGTTTTCAAAACGATGGGAAGCAAGAAAATAAATGGTTTTAAAAACCATGAGCATGAATTAAATTATGGAAATTTAATTCTACAGGATAGAAAAATATTTGGGAATTATTTTTATTTCAAATATATTATTCCCAAATATTTAATGAGAATATGGATAAATGGAATTAAATTTGAAATAGTATAAGTGACATTTCAAAGAGAACATGTCAGAGGAAAGAGCTGGAGCATCAGAGGAATCTGCAGGGATCATGAAACGTTTTTCTGAAAACTATCATTTGTAATCATTGTAACTAGTTTTGGAAGATGAAACGTTTCATTTCAGTTATTGTAATGGGTTGCGCATTGAAGGAACTCGAATTGTATAAGTGTTAGAGGTTCCAAATGAATCAGTGTGGGAAGAAGTGAAAGGGCACCTTTTTGGTTGTTTCGAACTCCATCGTAATTTTCTRGGACKGAATTGAATACATATGCAGAAGCTTTGAAGTCTCTATGAAAAGATTCTAATGGTGGTGATATGAGTTTTTTCTTCCTTCATTGTATGTATTTCCTGATTTCTTCTATTCCATGTGCATATTATTCTGTTTAAATTGGAGAKTTAAAGGCCCAGAATTCATCTTATGATGCTCTTGGCTTAGCAATTTAAACTTCGTGTATTTCTTCCTAACTAATTCAAAATTCATTTCAGTAATGCTCTGATGCAGTTATATGTTATCTCTTTCCTCTTACACTCTGCGTAATATTATTTACAACTTAGATTCATTGCCTCATTTATCCTTTATCCTCTGTAGAGTTCTATAGGCCAATCAATGTTTTCATTCAATTTCAGAATTTTGACTCCATAGCCCTGAGTGTCCCTCCCCTTCCTTGCCAGCAAATTTATAGAAACCCCCAAAACAAACCAAATGTAGCAACTGATTATAAAAAAAAAACATCAAGTGACACGAGAGAGCCCTCTCTAAGTTGAGTAGGCTAGTGCCTAGCTCTAAAGTAGGTTGAAATAGTTTCAGCTGGACAAAAATTACAGAGTGCTAACATTTTCGCGTCGTTGTCAGGCACTAAATTGAAACATTTTCCCTGGGAAAGAATGCCACGGTTGAGTTCTAAGGTCTGAGAGAAACAAACACTTAGACACATATTGGTTGTATCCCTACTCTGGTGACTCCACACATTAAAAAATCAGTTTGAAAGTGATTCCACTGGTAGAAGAATCCAAAAATTTAAATTTTCACGTGCAACTCCACTCTCAATGAAGAATATACCTTCCAAAACATCATTGGCGACTCCACTGTTTGAAGATGAGTTCAATTTCTGCCAGGTATGCTCCAATGAATTTCTCTCATATTCCTGGCTTTCCAAATCGTATTCCTCACATAGATTGGCAAAAATATTTACCTAAATTTGAAGATGGGAAAGGAAATGATGTTTCCTTGCACTTGATTAGATTTCACATGCACATATGTAAGCTGGGGATTAAATTTCATGAGGATTGTTTGATGAAAATGTTTATGGCTACTCTAGAGGGGAAAGCAAGATTATGGTATGAAGGTTTAAAACTAGGCAGCTTATACTCTCTTAAATATTTCCATATAACATTCTTTAATCATTATGGAGAGTCTAATCCTTCATCCTTGGTGTTTGAAGATTGTTTTGAATTTTGTGAAAATTTCATTAAGTACCTTGAAAATGTTTTTGGTGATGAAATGTGTATGAATGATGAAATAATAGAAGCCATTTATGAATATTCATCCCAACAATAAATAGTAGCCCTTCCTTTGGCTGAAGATGAAGTTGATCAAGAAACTGTTGTTAAAAAATATTTTTCTTCTCCTAAACTTGATGAAGATATTCAACAAGACAAAGTGTTTCAAAGTTGTCTTTCTTCCCCTAAGAATGATTTGGTTATTCAAATTTTAAGTGGCCTAGACATGGATGAGGATTCTGAAACTTCATCTATGGAGACTTCAATAAGTGAATAAACAAATCACATAGAGTTTCAGGAAAGCAACAAAACAGTGTATTCCATTTTTCAATCATAAATACAAAAAGATAATGAAGAGGTAGTGGTTTTATTTGATTCATTTGAAAAACATGGTTTTGAAAATGCATCCATGGGAACTCTAGACTGTGAAATAGTGCATGTTTTTAGCTTTTCACATTTGCAAGAAGATTATGAGCAGGAACTTATTTCCATTCATTCATTTGAAAGTCAAAATGGCAGTCCTCAACCAAATTTCTAGAAGTTTAATAAAACCAAATCATAATTGTTCGATGAACAAGAGGATAGCCTTGATGCACATAATATGGATGTCATATTTGAAGATGTTCAAGAATGTATGAATGTTTTTGTTGAGATGCATGGGAAAGTAGAAAAACCTATTGCTTCCATTTCATTTGAAAATGTCCTTAGAATTGAGGAAATAGAGCAAGAGAAACAAACACTTATGAATGAGGCTTGACTTCTTGTTTTTGTTCATCAAGAAGAAATGATTTTTCATGGTTTTCAAGATCCCGTGGCCATCCTATTACAGTCATCATTGAAGGAGGAGTTTGTTTCATTCATAAGATCAAATTTTGGATTCAATTTTTGCTTTCAACTGCCATCTTTTACATTTTTCTTGCATGCTTGAGAAAAATGGGAGCAGAGGAAAATCGAGAAGCCAATCACTTGATTGGTTTCATTGGCACTTTAGCATCACTTGATTGAGTATTCATTTCAGCAGTTTTAGAGTAGATAGGATTGTGCAAATAAGCTTGTTGGTCAAGTATTCTTTAGTTTGGATTTCCAGCAGTGTGTACAGTCAGATTTTAGCGGTGTATTCAGTGTTCAGTATTTAGTTGAGAGCAGTGTGAAAAGTTTGGTTTTCAGTAGACACTGGTGATAGGTCGGGGCAAGGTACACACACATGTTTTGGGAGCAACCTAATGGATCAAACACATGGTTTGTTTTTCATTCCTACCTTGTACGGAGGATAACATCCCCAATATGAGCCTTTCTTATCACCTGTTAATATGCATTAATGTTTCCCAAAGCATCTTGTCCTTGTGTTATTTATCCACTCGTATTTTCAAACTTTTTCACCAGCTCCGTTAAGCTCCCATCACCAAAATCCTTCACTCAATTGATCAAACAAAATAGTCATGTCCTCCATGAGTCGAAAATTTGGTGAATATCCCAAACCTATACCTAGACTTAATGCTTATCTGAATCCCTTAGTTCCATCATTTAATTCATTTTTACCCTTATTTTCATATTCCCGTTGAAAATAAAAAAATATTCCTTTTATTAAACACCCTTATCCTATCCACAAAGTCATGTGTTAAGCCTCATATGCTCAAAGTCCTTAGAAAATAGAAAAAGGGTTTATTATTATTAATATAAATATTTTTATATTAAAATATTAATATTAATATTTAATACAATATTTAATTTATGGAATCACGTCAAATCATGGGCAGAAATCTCAATTTATAATGTGGAAAGTCAAAGGTTGGATGGAGGGCGCACATACATATCGGGCATAGAATTAATACAGAGGTTAATTATGTGAAGGCGGACCGAGGATTAAATCGGTGGTTTGGTGATTGGACACATGTTTTTACGTGGTGCATATTGAGGGTAAAATTAGTTTGGATTAAACCACTCTAGCCCAAACCCGATACAATAAATGAAACAAATAAATAAATTCTTCCTCATTGTGAAATTGTTTTACAGAGGTAAAATTCACATTTTACAAATTAAAGAGATTAATGTTTATTTCCATGGAAAAGGATTAAATGGGAAGATGCACGTGAAAGGAAAACTTGTGTAATTTTTTATCCAAATGTTTTACAGAAGTAAAATAAGAAGATTAAAGACGGTAAAAAACACATGGTTTTCAAAACCATGGGAAAAAAACCAGTAAATGGTTTTCACATTGAAACGATAAATTGGAAAAAACATGACACAATAAATGTTTTTCACAGGGAAATGGTAAGAGTAAATGTTTTTTACAGTGAAAGGGTAAATGGGGAAAAAAATACATGGTTTTCAAAACCATATGAAGCAATCAAATAAATGGTTTTAAAAATCACGGGCATGAATTAAATTATGGAAATTTAGTTCTAAAGGATAGAAAAATATTTGGGAATTATTTTTATTTCAAATATTATATTCCCAAATATTTAATGAGAATATGGATAAATGGAATTAAATTTGAAAGAGTATAAGTGACATTTCAAAGAGAACATGGAAGAGGAAAGAGACAGAGCATTAGAGGAATCTGCAGGGATCATGAAATGTTTTTTTTTTCTGAAAACTGTCATTTGTAATCATTGTAACCAGTTTTGGAAGATGAAACATTTCATTTCAGTTATTGTAACCAGTTGCACACTGAAGGAACTCAAATTGTATAAGTGTTAGAGGTTCCAAATGAATTAGTGTGGGAAGAAGTGCAAGGACACCTTTTTGGTTGTTTCGAACTCCATTGTAATTTTGTAGGACTGAATTGAAGACATATGCAACATCTTTCAAGTCTCTATGAAAAGATTCTAATGGTGGTGATATGAGTTTTGTCTTCCTTCATTGTAAGTATTTCATTGGTTCTTCTATTCCATTTGCATCTTATTCTATTTAAATTGGAGAGTTAAAGGCCTAGAATTCATCTTATGATGCTCTTGGCTTAGCAATTTAAACTGTGTGTATTTCTTCCTAACTAATTCAAAATTCATTTCAGTAATGATCTGATGAAGTTAATTGTTATCTCTTTCCTCTTACACTCTGCTTAATATTATTTACAACTAATATTCATTGCCTCATTTATCCTTTATCCTCTGGAGAGTTCTACAGGCCAATCAATGTTTTCATTCAATTTCAGAATTTTGACTCCATAGCCCTAAGTGTGCCTCCCCTTCCTTGCCAACAACTTTATAAAAACACCCAAAACAAACCAAATGTAGCCACTGATTATAAAAAAAAAACATCAAGTGACATGAGAGAGCCCTCTCTGAGGTGAGTAGGCTAGTGCCCATCTCTAAAGTAGGTTGAAATAGTTTCAGCCGGATAAAAATTATAGAGTGCTAACATTTTGGCATCGTTGCCAGGGACGAAATTGAAAATTTTTCTGTGGGAAAGATCATGATGGTTGATTTCTATGGTTTGAGATAAACAAAAACTTAGACACATATTGGATGTATCCCTTCTCTGGCGACTCCACACATCAAAAAATTAGTTTGAAGGTGATTCCACTGGTAGAAGAATCCATAAATTTAAATTTTCATTGGAGACTCCACTCTAAATGCAAAATCCAACTTCCAAAACATCATTGGCGACTCCACTGTCTGAAGTTGAGTTCAATATATGCAAGGTATGCTCCAATGAATTTCTCTTATATTCCTGGCTTTCCAAATTGTATTCCTCACATAGATTGGCAAAAATATTTGCCTAAATTCGAAGACGGGAAAGGAAATGATGCCCAACTCTAAAGTATGTTGAAATAGTTACCTCTGTCATTTGTCTATTCAGATGGACAAAAAATACAGATTTCTAACATAGAGGAAGCACAGAGGAGAAGTATAGATTTGATTCATTGGATCTGAGCGCTGAGGACCAACAACTGTCGGATCCAGTATAACTATGAAGAGGATAATGGCTAAGAGCCATCCTCCAACTCCGTGATATGCGAAATCATGATGAGATATGAACCATTGGATCCAGAGGACACATGGCAAGATATCATCATTTCACTGACTTGCGAATTGGAAAAGTCAAAGGTGAGTAGTCCTCCAACTTTGTGAAACGTGAAGTCCCGATAAAATATGCACCATTGGATCATAGAGGGTTGTGGGCCATTGATCTGGAGAAAATTTCAGATATTAGGAGTTTGAAGAGTCAGGGTTGGCTCACGTTCAAACACTCGACATGTGAAGTCGCGATTTGATCACAATTGGCGATCCAAGATCTTTATCAAATGAACAACATTCACTTCAGATATAGAGTTGTGAGAAGTTTACACTTAGAAAAGTTTGAGATTTGAAATCCCCGGAATGTGAAGTTTCATCAACTATCATATTTGGAGATCAAAAAATGATCGTTAGATCATGGAAAACCACGTTAACAAGGAAAGGTGGTAGACTACATCAACAAGGATACATGGTGCAATCAGAAAATGACAAGTGTCAAGTTGATTAGGCATTTCAGGTACGTGGAAATCACAAATCCGAGTGACATGTGGTAGTTACTTGGATCATGACACGTCATCGAGTGACATCACTTCGAGAGTTTTTCTTTATGATTTTTACCACCAGTACTTGCCCAAAGACCCAGAGTCCTAGAGTAGAGGATAGCCATTGGATTAAAGAGGACATGCGTGAGTGGATTGTCAACTCCAGGAAAAAGCAAAGGAAGGATGAATGAGAGTTTGAGAATTGAAATCTCCGAAGTCTGGAGACACGAAGAAGATCTCAAACATTGATCCAAGAGGGAAACATGTCATTCTATCGTAGACTCTAGGTGAAATGCTCCACGAGAAAATGAGAAATTGAGAATTGAAACTCCCAGAGCTGGGATCGCAAAATCGATCTTGTTCGTTGGTTTGGAGGGACATGTGTCATCTGATTGCTGATACCAAGGATTGCATGTGGACAAAGGAAAGAAGGCATATTCATCGATTGAAGAGGACATATGTTAGCACGTCTTCCATTCTGGAAGATATCCAGTCAGCGGCAATAGGTTTTGAGAGTTTAAACTCCCATAGGCCGGATCATGAAGGAAACGTCATCCATTGATGGAGGAAGGAGAGATATGGTCTACAGACTTGAGAGGAAATATTTGAACCATCCATTCAAGAGCATCGTCAAGATCGAGAGATCGACATTCATGCTCCATTACAAAGCCAGAACATGCTCGGGCCTTAATTTTTCATGAGGGGGCCACAATTGAAAACATGGTTTTGTAGAAAGGACGTGTGGAGGCTCTTGGTGAATTGCGGGGTGAAAAGACGTTTGTTCTAAACCACCCTTGGATGCACCCACAATTGTATGGTCACATGAAGCTCATAGCCCAAGGTCATATCGTGAAATAGAGCAAGTGCTCACTAGACAGAAATCGGGTAGTGCCTTTTTGAATAAAGCGCTTGGTCACCTCCGGTGGTCATGAGAATGAAGGGGATTAGAAGACTAATAATCCATAGTTGACTAGCTATAACTGACAGACAAGACGAAGAGTCTTGATTGCCATGGAATCTAAGGAATCTCATCATAACGCCCATTGATGATGAACGCATGTAGCTAACTGCCAGAGAAGATGAAGAGTTTCCATGATGATCAGGAGATGACTCGATGAGAGAAAAGCATGCAGAATAGGGAAGTGAAGTGACTCTGTTGGAGCGATGTAGGAGTGAGGAAGAGTTGCAGTGAAAAAACCATAGGGTAGAACAATGACGTTGTAAAGAGCATGAAGAGGAATTGTGCTTGAAGCGGGAAGAAGGTGCACAAAGAGTATAAAAACGTAGAACATAGAAGATATGGGTGTTTCTATTGAGAGTGATTCATGCGTGTAGAGAGACATGGATGCATGAGAGAAGAATAGTGTAGTAGAATAGTGATGAGACTGGTAATCCATGGATAAATGTTGTATCACTGTGATAAAGTTATAAAAAAAAAAGATTTATATTTTAGGGTAGTAGGGAGGTGCTAGGGAGGAGTGGTGTCCTCAAAGTTTCAAGTGGGTGATTGAACACAGGGAGTTGTATATTCCATCTGGTTGCAACCAGAAAAACCAGGGTGGTAGGGTGGTGCAAGGGAGAACTATTGTTCTTTGTTATATAGGTTGGTTCTTGTGTGACTGGAAGTTGGTGCTTCCATCCAGTTGGTGCTAAAACACTCAAGGAGTTGGTGCTTCCTTCTAATGGGTACTAGAGAAATCAAAGAGTTGGTGATCTCAACAAGTTGTTGCTTGTAAAACAGAGGTTGTAGCCTCAAGAGGAGTTGGAGATCATAAGAATGATAATGTACAGAAAATAAAGATTACTTATCATATCAA
Organism: Picea sitchensis; assembly: GCA_010110895.2. Classification (NCBI taxonomy): domain Eukaryota; kingdom Viridiplantae; phylum Streptophyta; class Pinopsida; order Pinales; family Pinaceae; genus Picea; species Picea sitchensis. The sequence continues at coordinate 92,965 of SNQJ01S0005999.1, forward strand.
GAAGAAGAGGTTTTTCCCTTTATGGGTTTCCTCAGGAAATATCTGTCTCTGTGTATTTCATGTGTGTGATTGATGTTGAATATTCTATTGCTCATGTACCACATGTGTGTGAATGATGCTGAATAATTCTATTGTTCACTTCATTTTCATTGCGGATTATCATTGAGGTCCCAGAAGAGTTTGAAATGGCATAATTTTATCACAGAATAACCTGATTCACCCTGCTCTCAGTTGTCCAATAGATCCAACCATTCAGTTACCAAAATTTCATGGAAAAGTGGCTCATCTCACAATTACATTCATAAACCACAATAATTAGACTCCATTTATGAGTCTCAAGACCAAAAAAAATCCACAAGGAGCACCTACAACCATCACATATGTAAATAAGGCACTAATCAATGAGTTCCAAAAAACAAGTTCATAAGATCAATTTATGAATGAGATAATAGAAATCAAATAGAATCCAGGAGAGTCGGTTTGGGAGATCGATCATAATTTCAAGTGATTTAAAGGTAAGTTGAAATATCCCATAACAAACATGCAATATGGGAAACTATTCATAAACTCATTATTGCCACATTTTAAATATCCATTGAGGAAATAGAAGTTCCAGACTCAGGTTGAGGTTCTACAAGAAGCCTTACAACTTGAAGAGAATCAATATAAACATATAGATCCAACTATAGAAGAGTTTATAGAGGATATTAATAATATGACATTTAAGATAAATCAGAACAAAGGCAAGGAAACGAGGGAAGTTGTCTAGTGTACCTTATGCAGAACAGAAGGACACCAAAAAAACGAGTGCCCAACATTTGTGTAGTACTTGGTAGTAGGACTGCCAACTCCCTTAGCCAGGGGAGGATTATGGTGTGAAATATGTAAAATACCTGGACATGATCCTTATCATTGTCCCATGATGCAAAAGTACCAAATAATGCCTAAGAGTACATTATGCAATTTCTGTAAGTCTGTAGGATATGAGGATAAGATTTTCAAACCTTGGAAATTATGAAGGAAAGGACCTCAGATGCTTATATAATGCAGGATGAACTAATGAAAGGACAACTTGCACAACAATATAATAATGTTTAGCATTTTACAAATCCACCACAGTATAACACACCGCGCGTAGAGAATCAATGAAATAGAGGAGGATTTAGAGGAGGAGGTCGTGGAAGAGGAGGATTTGGAAGAGGTATAGGACCAATAACCTACAACAATTGTGAACAACCTAGAAATTATGTAAGGGATTGTCCACTTACACTAGAAATATGCATGTATTTTCATGCAACAGATAACACTACATAATATTGTCCTATACTTATAAAAAAAAATGCATGACAAAAGGAATCAGAATAATAAAAATGTTCAATGGATTTCCATAGAAACTAGAGATGATGGGAAAAAAATCAATATAGTTACTCAAGGTGGAACCAAAACAGGATGCAACAAATCAAAATTAAAACCAACATCAGTGGGTTAAAAAAAATACAACACCTCAACAACATTTTGATGCGCGCAAGGAAAAAGAGACATTCAAGCAAGAAAGACAAAAAATCTTGCACGAGAATATTGCTTCTACTTCAAAAACACACCCAGGATATGATGGACCGGTATATGATATGACTAAGAAAATTTCCGGTGTCTTGCTTGAAGTTATTGAATGATCAATCATCTCTACAAGCATTACAAAGTTTGATAGAAAAATGTAGTCCTGAAGAAGAGATAAAACTAGAACAAAAGACAGCAAATCATGTCCATAGGAATACAAGAAAAAATATGGAGTTCAGATTGAATGAAAATATTGGAGACTTTAACATGGGTGACATCATATTAGATTTTGGATCTGAGGTAAATGTTGTTCCTAAGAAAACATGGGAATGCATGGGGAATCTACACTGGGATATTCACTTATTCAACTGAAATTAGCAAACGAACATAGAGTAATACCAATTGGTCGACTGAGGAAAACCAATGGATTTAGATGGTTTGTGCATTATGGTAGATTTTGAGGTAATTTATAGAGTGGATAATACTACACCTTATTCAACATTGTTGGGACTGGATTAGGCATTTGAGAATAAAGTTATCAACTTGAAGACTCGAAAAATTATTTTTGAATCAGGAGACTATAGAGTCATAAAACCATTAGAACCTTCAAAAGGTGGAATATATGTTGAACCAAGAACAAAAAAAATCCATCATAGAAGAGATAAACCAATTCTATAGAATTACCATGCGCGAGGAAGATTACATTAACCCAACAATAGATGGAATTCTTAGCTGAAAAAACATCAATTTATGTTCTTCATATTCTTATATAGGACTGGAGAATTGGAAACAACGCTTACATTAGATATATACGAAAATATGTGCAAGAATGACACACACACTAAGATGGATTGGATCAGAGGTAAGAGAACCTCCAAGTTTTTATGGTCAAAATGATTTGGAAGAATTTTTAACAAAATTTGAGTTAGAAGTCTTGGAAAGTCAAAGGTTATTAGCTTTATATATTGCCTTGAAATAAACACATGCACATTGGTGGGTTACTCACAAAGAAATTATCCATGATTGGTATCAATGAAAAATATTACTGCACATCAGATTTAGCAAAGAACAAGAGAATAAATATATGCAAAAATATTATGGAATAGGAAAACCAAGAGAACATATAGACATATGCATAGCTCAATGGAGACTGATACCACCAGAAGAATGGCCACATCACTTCATCCATACATTAGAAGGAATTCCAAGAAATTGGTATACAAAATTGGAACTGTGCAAAGGAACTGTAAATTGGGAATATTTGCAACAAAACTTTATAATCATGTTTGAATTTGAACATGAGAATCCAATGATAGATGCAACACCAAAGTTGATAAAAAACAATATCTTTGAAGAACCTAAAGTTGAAATTGTAACAAATTATTAGAAACAAAATCGAAAAACAGTCAGACAGTTGCTACATTGTTATCAAGTCACAAAATATGACCCAAAAGAAGAAAACCCACGTGATATTCAGATAACAAAAGTTGAAGGGGAAGAGAAGTAGAAGTCCCATAGTTACAATCAGAATAATTGTCTGCACCACTACAGATAAAGAAATTCAATATTGGAATAGAAGGGCATCCAAAAATTGCAAGTATTGGTGACTATTGGGATAACTAGAGAGTGGAAAGAATAACATAACTATTGTGCGAATATAGTGATCTATTTCTAGCAACGTTTTCAGAGATGAAATGGGTAGTAGGAGAACTTGGAGAAATGAAAATTCCTCTATGAACAAATGGTAGACCAATAAGACATAGACCCTATAGGATGAATTCAATATATAAACATAAAGTTAAGGTAGAGATTGACAAAATGTTAGAGGTGTTGGAATTCTGAGAGGGGGGGGGGTGAATTCGTATTACCCTTTTTAAAAAATAGCAGTTACTTTTTATATTTTATTGATTACCACAATGAATCAACAATGAATTTTATGCAAAATAAATCATATAAATATATTTAACATCAATTACAAGGTTTATAAAGATAGTGAAGGACACCAATCCTATTTAGAGCACCAACTATAGGAGACACATATCCCCTTCTTCAGGGAACCAAACCTAGGAAGCATCAACTCCCTTGTCTTTAGGGCACCAAACCTAGGAAGAACCAACTCCCTAGTATTTAGGGCACCAACCCTAGGAAGCACCAAATCCATTAAATTTCACAATTATCTTAGTAAGGATATGAATCCTTCCATGCTCCTCCCATCCACCATCACTGCATAAGTATATTCATCTTTCCTTCTTGGAATCTGCTTCTACTTTTGATCTTTTGATATGGACTGCAGAGACACTTTCCTATCACCACTCTTTCTCGATTATATACGCTTCCAACTAGTGTGAGCTATGAAACATTATGTACCTTTGTTTTGGACCATCACACCTCTTCATTAACAATAATCTCGTTTGTTGTGATTTATTCAAATATTATCGAGAAGCCTTTTCAATTTAATGAAAATTCTTTTCATTAATCGATCACAGGTATTACATAAATCAAATTTTGTAGAGGTTCTTCCTTCAAAACATTTACATATGACCATAAGTGCAGGACCACAAGATTATTAATTTAAGCGTTGTGTCTTCTTTTTCCCTTTGTTTCTTTATTCCATATGACCACAGGTGGTGACCAGGTTCTAATCCAAGGGAGTGCTTGATCACTTATCAAAATCAACGATCACATTTACCATGAGATAGACGGTTCTCATTTACTTCAACGAAACTTTGAGACTTGAGGTATTTGTTGGTGGTGAAACTCCTGAAGTAAAAAATCCTAGAGTGATGTAAATTGATGATGTCACTTGTTGACGTGGATCTCCTCATGTGGCACATGCTCTTTTCCTAGATCTAACGATCCTTCTTTAACCCGAAACGGATTAACTCAATCCAACGACTATCGAGAATTTGATTATTCAGAATCTGAGGCCTTAGCCTTGCTTATCCTATCCTACTACTTTCCTTGATCGGACGGTCGAGATATTTCCCAAAGTGTTCTTTAGATTGAATGACTCATGTCCACTTCGAGACTTCGACCTTCAGGTGATATTACTTGTTCTGAACCCTTTTCTCCCGAAGTGGTCATCATCGAAGTTTGACCACTATTCTGATCCAACGATCATCATGTATTTTCCAGATCCGATGGTCCTCATTTACTTCAGGACTTCAGGGCTCCGGCCTTCGTCTTTCTTACTTCTTGTTTTACCCGAAGTGAGATTACCCGAAGTGTAACCTCCTCACAACTTTTAACTTGAAATGAATGTTGTTCATTGATCGTGATATAGATCGACGACTCGATCTGTCTGTAATTCTTCTTTGTCTTTGTTTAAATCCAATAGATCTTCTTTTTCCCAGAAAGTTACCTACGATCGGACGAATCATGTTTACTTCAGAACTTTGGCTTCGACTAAAATTCCTTCGGTTGATTTTACCCGAAGTGGTCAATGTCAAGTTGACCATGCATATGTCACTTCCATGATTTATTCTCCATGAATTACTCTATGCTTCCACTCAACTTGATCCAATGATCGAGAATTATCTTGGAGCAGATCAACGATCAAGAATGATTACGGGGTCCTCACTAGCACGACATTTAAAACTATTGTTAAGTTCCATAATGGAAACTGTTCGTTTGGTAGTGGAACTGATGTCAATCATAGATCTATTGGTGGGTGACAATCGACAGTCTAGACTAATTGCGAGATTGAAATTAATGCATTGTTTAATTCTCCCTTCATGCTCCACAATCAATCCATGCCCTTGATCTGGCACTTGCATATCCAACGTTCATGACTTGATTTGATCGTTGACCAGTCCTCCAATGGTCCTATTGTAATCTGACGGTCTAGAATAATTGTGTGATTGGAATTAACGCGTTGTTTAATTCTCCCTTCCCGCTCTGCAATCAATCCATGCCCTTGATCTGGCACTTGCGTATCCAATGGTCCTGGTTTGTTCTGTGGGGATTTCAATCCTGATCAAGTTTCTAGAACACGCTTTCCCTTTTGACCTTCATGTATGTCATCAACTATTGACATCAATGACAATACATCAATGAAAATATGTCCAACAATCTCCCCCTTTGTCATTGAGGGAAACACTCTAACTTCATACAAACTCCCCCTGTGATGATTATTTTCTCTATGAAGTTACTCTCCCCCTTTGACATCAATGGAAAAGGGTTCCTCCCCCTATGGTAATTCTCCCCCTAACCAATTGATTTTTAATGAGGTTTTTGAATTACTCCTAATTTCTGTCGGAGATTTTCAAAAGTACTCCTTGGCAGAGGTTTTGTGAAAATGTCTGCAATTTGTTCTTTGGTGTCTAGATATGCTATTTTAACTATTTTTGGGGTGACCTGATCTCTTAGGAAATGGTATTTAATTGGGATATGTTTTGTTTTCAAATACATGACTGAATTTTTAGAGATACTTATGGCACTAGTGTTGTATAGTAATAGGATCATTATATTTTATCTATAGGTCTTCTAGAGTTTTCTTCATCCAAAGAACTTGTGTGCAATAGGATGCAACAACATTGTATTTTGCCTCTGCTATAGAGAGTGATGTGGATGTTTCTTTCTTTCTTGACCATGCTACTAGACTTTTTCCTAAGAAAAATGCCCCTCCACTGGTGCTTTTCCTATCATCTATGCTACTTGCCCAATTTGCATCAATATATGCGGTTAGATTGAAGTCTTTATCTTTTGGATACCATAATCCTAGTTTTAAGGTGCCTTGAAGGTATCTGAATATTATTTTTACTGCTTTTAAGTGGGTTTCTTTAGGTGCAGATTGAAATCTCTCCATGAGTTCTACAACCTTCAAGATGTTAGGTCTTGTTGTTGTTGAATAGAGAAAACTTCCAACCATAGATCTATATATTGTTTGGTCTACTTTTGGTGAGTCATCTTCTAGACTTAGTTTACATCCAGTGGCCATTGGAGTACCCATAGGTTTACTGTCTTCCATTTGGAATTTCTTTATAATTTCCTTGATATATTTGGTTTGAGAAACAAATATTACATTTTCTGTTTGATTTACTTGTAAACCTAAGAAGAATGATAGTTCTCCCAACATAGACATTTCAAACTCTTCTTTCATTTTGGTTGAAAATTTTCTTCTTAGTGTAGTGAGATTATTCCGAAATATGATGTCATCTACATATACTACCACAACAATCATGTTTTGATCCTCAATTTTGATATATAAGTTGTTGTCAATAGTCCGTCTCTTGTATCCCTGTTTTTGTAGATAATGATCAAGCCTAGAGAACCATGCTCTGGGGGCTTGTTTAAGACCATATAGATCCTTTTTCAGTTTACACACATAGTCCTGGTTTTCTGATAACATGAAACCTTATGGTTTCTCAATGTAGATTTATTCTTCTAGTGTTCCATTAAGGAAGGTTGATTCGACATCCATCTGATAAATTTTGAAATTTCTAAAACATGCAAATGCTAGGAACATTCTGATTGCGTCAAGTCTTGATACTGGAGTGAAATTTTCTTCAAAATCAATACCTTCTACTTGGGAATATCCTTTGCAGACTAATCTGGCTTTATTCTTCATAATTTCCCCATTTTCATTTAATTTGTTCTTGAAGATCCACTTAGTTCCTATCACATTTTTGTTCTTGGGTCTTGGAACTAGTTCCCAAGTCTGATTCTCCATTCTTTTCTATTTGATCTAGTTCTTCATTCATTGATTTTATCCAATCTTTTATTTTGGCAACTTCTTTAACCGATTTAGGTTCAATTAGGGATAACATTGATTTTTATGTGTCAAAGGCTAGTTTCCTTCTTGTTTCCACTCCTGTACTTTTATCTCCAATGATATGGCTTTCAGGATGATTCTTTTCAACTCTCTTTGATGGATGTCTTGACAAGGGCATTTATTCATTATCTTCTTCATCAATGTGAGGTTCATTTTCCCATGTTTCATTATCATATTCTTGCTTAGGTTCTACATCATCATCTTCATATTGATATTTTATATCATCATMTTTTTGTTGACATTTTTTATCAAAGCCTTGGGATATGCCMTTTATTAGATCATCTATTTTTACATTTTCACTTTCCACTATTTTTAGTAGTCCGAGATTATAACATCTRTATGCCTTTTTATTTTATGAGTATCCTAAGAATATTCCTTCATCAGATATTGGATGAAACTTTCGTAGGTTATCTTCATCATTCTCTATGTAACATTTACTTCCAAAAATTCTAAAGTATTTTACAGAGGCTGGCCTCCTAAACCATAGTTCATAAGGGGTTTTGTCATGATTGGGTCTCAACTAAGCTCTATTAAGTATGTGAACTTTTGTGTGGATATCATCTCTCCAAAATTTGTCTGGAAGTTTGGCTTCATTTAGCATAGTTCTTGCAGCTTCTTGAACTGTTTTGTTTTTACTTTCTACTACTCCATTCTGTTGAGGAGTCCTGGGAGCTGAAAGTTGTCTTTTGATACCATGGTTTTCATAGAATTGAGTAAACTCTTTATAGGTGAACTCTCCTCTATTTTCTAATCTTAGACACTTAATTTTTAGATCTGTTTCATTTTCTACAAGAGCTTTATATATTTTAAATTTCTCAAAGGCTTCTGATTTTTCTTTTAAAAAGAAAACCCGGGTCAGTCTTGTGTAATAATTGACAACCAACATAACATAATGTTCACCATAAGTGATTTTGGTCATGGTAGGTCCACATAGATCTGTGTGAATAAGCTCTAATGGTTTAGTTGTGGAATGCTCTTTTTTTTTTAACCTAACTCTTGTTTTCTTTCCTATTTGACAATGTTTACAAATAGGATCTGCAGGTTTAATCACTTTTGCCAGGTCCCTACCTTCTTCTTTTTCATTTGCTTTGATAAAGTTTCCAAAGATTAAGTGTCCCAACATTCTATTCCATAGCCAACTTTCATATACTTGGCTTAAGAAACATTTTTCTTGTTCTTCTATATTGAGGATTGTTACAGGTGAATCCACCTGTGGACAAGTGGATTCCCTCTTGGTCACTAGACCCATAAGACCAAGACAGAAAGGGTGCTATAATTGGTTACTGAAATTATTTTAGATCTAATTAAGCTAATGTATGAAGAGGAAGAATAAAAGTGTACCTTTTTAATGGCATTTGTCCTCGCATAGTCCAGGTTGAGCTTCGATCCTAAGCTCCTAGATAAGTCTTGTAGAACCAACAAAGATACAACGAACTTCCTATTCTACTGATATTAACTCAAAGACAGATCTATCTACTAGAGAAAATTTCATATGGAACAAACACAAACTTGAAAGAAATAGGCCAAGCATATATGTGTATTAATGAGAACAAATGAAGAACACTTACAATCCTTTGATGAAGGTGCAACAACTTCTTCCAGCTCTCTTTGTCCAACCTTTTCTCAAGTAATCCACACTGATTATGCTTCAATGGTATCTCACTTATGGGATCATAAGTTAGATGCTTTACAATGTCTCCATCCCCCTCTCCTCCATGGAAAGCCCTCATTATATAGGATTTGGAGGCTTAACCACCATGGAGAGGATCTCTCATTAGATCCACTAAGAAAGGGATCTCTAAGATATTTAGGGAGAAAATATCCCTTACGGATTTTGGGGAGGAAACATCCCTCAAGGATTTTAAGGACGAAATATTTCAACCATCCATGAGATCCTCCACCTTCCCTAAAAAATAGGAAACCAAATGTGAGGTGGATTCTCACACTTAATTACTTTATTTTCATGAATATTAATAATAATTCATGTGCACTTGATTCTCATACTTAATCAATTTATTTTCCATGAATATTAATAATAATTCATGTGTACTTGGTATTTTGTCCTTCATGTAATATATCCCTCCTCCACATTGACTAGGGATTGTGACATAGGTTATTCCATTGTGTCAAAGTGTATGAGACACCTATATGACACTTTATGACACTTAGGGTGAGGTACCTAGGTGTGAAAATTTCATTTGTAACAGAATGACCCCTAAAGTGTGAGGTCAGAAGAGAGAATGATGGCCGAAACACTTTACAGATATTTCATGAAAGGGTGTGGACTCGGATAACCTAGTAGAAGATGAAAAAAACCATCAAACAAATGTTATGACATGTTTCAAACCCAAGGCAAGCATACCTATGCTTGAGTGATAAAATACTTTCAAGGTATGGCCGCCATCAAATACACTACGGATCCATAATCATATTGACTGAATAATATAGCCACCAAAGATACAATGCGGATCTATACTTCCATGAAATGAATTGATCGTAGCCACGATAAATACACAGTGGATCTACGAGATGAGAAAACATAGCCACAGACCAATACAAAGTGGATCTATGTGACAATATATATATCAATGTACTCAAATGATCTCCTTTTGCAGCCTGGGAAAAGTACATATTAGAGTGATCACTCAACCCAGGGTCTTCTTACCAATCTCGATGTAGTATGAATCTAACCATGCAAATAGATTTCCTGATGTTGAACATGGTAGAAACCACTTGATTACCGGTCAATGAGGTAAACCATTAACAAGTGTGAGGGAAATCATCATTGATGTCAATGATTCCCAAGGTACCCTAGTATATTCTTGCGAATGTGAATAAATGAGTTGAAGTCGAGCATCCATGGAATCATCCGATTAGAGGTCAATGTTGTAAACTCATTGTCGGACGCGAGGAGGCCTGCCATTGAGGCATGCAGGT
>SNQJ01S0006000.1:8270-28383 GCA_010110895.2 Picea sitchensis
TGCCCTGAAGAAGAATTCCGACTTGGAACCCACCCTCAAGAAGATTAATCACTGCCTCTGTTGCAGCCTTCTGCTTGTAATGTGTGACAAAATATCAGGTGTTTATGATTAAACACCTGGAATATTTTTGCCTTATGAACATTATTCCATTTAATTGCATTAAATTCGGCAGGGACTACGCTGCTCCGCTGCCCTTGTTTCCTTAAGCAACATCTCAAAAGTTCTGAAATTATATTTTAAGGGAATGGTTGTTATAATTGCTTCACGGTCCAGACCTCTTTGCTTCACGGTACAGAGTCCATGTGAAGAGTGGCATATTTGTTAAAGGGTAATGTTTTTACTTTTTTGTAAGGTAAATATAAAATTCATTTTAAGGGGACTTATATAGTTTGAGTGGGTTTAATGGTTAAGAACATATTTTTTCTTTTAAGTTAAAATCCATAAGAATACAGTACTTATATATACCTACTTTTATAGATTTAGATTTTTTTCCTAATTTTAATTGAAAGAAATAAAATATAATTAATTTTTAAAAATGTCTAATTTTTTTCAAAAATAATAATAATATATTTGATATTTCTAAATAAAATTAAAATATATATAAGATTATTTCTTTCTAAATAAAATTAAAATATATATAACATTATTTCCATGTGACATTTAAGATTAGGTCTCTTGCTTATTAAAAAAAAAAAACGCTAAATTATGACTGAAGTTCTTAAAAGTTCATATAGAGTGTTAGTGGAAAAGGGTTCAAAGCCATTCAAAACACAAATTAAAGAGCTCAAATAACCATTTTGATAACAGCATTAACTGGGTTACATCAAGACATTGCACTAACTTCGTGGAGATATATACTTCAGAATTTATGAGAGAGATCCTCTGTCATTAACTTGAACTATGGCAATAAAACCTTCGTGTAGCAGTGAGGCTGTTTTTAGCTAGGTTTTCTGAAAATTTCATTAAGTTCCCTATATACATGATTAAATATAATACTTTTAAAGGAAACTTCCATTTGTTTGACCTTATCCATGACTTGAATTGACTTGAATTAGACACACATTTTCTAGATTTACCTAAATCCCATATGCCCAATCTATAATAAATTATTTGTCTCCAAAGCCTTGTATCCTTGTAACCTCACCAATTTTAGCAAGATTCACAAAGCACACAACGTTGATTTGTTGTTTAGTAAGATCCACAAAGCACACAACTTTGATTTGTTGTTTGTTCTGTGACCAAATGATGTGCTAAAGGAAATTGAATAATATTTGGATAAAATTAGAATGCCTTCCTAGTCACATACATAGAACTTTGGCTAGCTTATCAAAGAATCCCCAAGATTTAGAGTAGTTAATTTAAGGTTGTTTGAGCACTCTTATATTCTTCATCTTTCCTAGAGGCCATATACCTCTATACCTATATCTAACTTGGAAACAAACCACAATAGATATTAAATTTTTACCTTGGAAAGTCATGTCATTTCTAGCCAACCATATTGCCTAGGCCACTATGCAAGGTAGTGCTTTGTGCTCTTTGAATTTTTTGTCTTTGCATTAGTGCTTCAATCATTCTAGGGAAGTTTTTGCCTCTCATTTACTTTCTCCATTTACTAGCTTAAGGCTTATTTCAAAACTTCTTTTGAAAAGGGATAGTGAACTAATAAATGGTCAATATATTCTTCATTCCTTTTACATAAAATGCACCTGCTTGGCCCTCATAATATATTTTCTTGCAATTCTCTCATGTAAGGACTTTATTGGAGATAACTAGCTAAAAGAAAACTCTAATTTCTAGGGCAATTTCCAAATGGCCTTCCACCACCATGTCTTATCTCCTACGAATTCCTCTTTTATCCTTGCTTCATAACCTAATTTAACAGTGAAATTCCTCGAAGTTTTTTTTTAGACCAAGCCACCTTATCCTCTTCTTCTTTCAATTTTATGGCACTTAGTTTGATCTTATGAGTGCACTAATTCCATTCAAATACCATCACTCATCGTGAGCCTACTTGAGTAATTAATTTCCAACCTTAACTCCAAATTGAGTTTGCTTATGGTTCAACTACATCTACCAAATTGAATATCTCCTTATTTTGAAGGAAGTTAATTAGAGCTCTTGAGAACTTGAAGTTTTCTAAGCACCCTAGCCATGGATCCTCTCCAATTTTCACTTTATTTCCTTTACATGTTTTCTAGAGTACTGTAATGTACCTTCATTCTTAATATCAAAAGTAGGGTCTATTGGTCTAACATTTCATTGACGGAAGCAGTATGTAACTCAAAATACAATAGTGATGATTTTAAGGATGGAGTTTTTTTTTTAAATGTAGAAACCTCGGCGAATCTTACTAATTCTTCATGTGCCAACTATAAATGTTTGGCGATATTTTTGTAAAAATATTCAAATTTATAAGGATTTTATATAGTTTTTATAAATTTTTGGCGATTTTTAAGGTAAAATAATTTTATCCTATAGAATTTGGGCGAATCATTTTTAAAATAGCGAATCTCGTTTTTGGAAAAACAATGGAAAATTAGCCCATGAGCGAAATTTAGCCCCTAAAATCATCCTTGTACAATACATTAAGACCATTTACAACATAAAAACCCTTCTTCTTAATTACTATGATAGAGTTTGGCATTACACCATTCAACATAAGTTCAAGCTTCCCATCTTTAAATGCAAGGTCTAGATTGTAATTTCTCTAAAAAACAAAATCAAGTTGAAGATCTCGATTTAATTAGAACTAATAATTCACAATTTTCCACATAATACCTTTTCAAAATGGTGATACTTAAGCATAGATAACATACCCAAATTACAATAAGGCGCATAAGCATATGATGCACATATTGACTGTATATAATAAGTTCCTTAATCATCTCAACTCATCGGTTCCCTAAAATCTCTTAGATGAAGGTCTTTTTCTCTCCAAAAGAGGATAGTCTTAGGGTTTAGGGTTAAGGTCCTTAAGCTCATGCATATAACACCTTCTCCCTTGATTAAAAGTGTGATTCCATGATAATTAGGGTCATATTAAACATAAAGAAATGATTTTTTTGATCTATAGGCTCTTTGCCTAATGATTATCTAATCTATAGGTCTCTTGCCTCATTGTTCACTAATACATGGTTATACAGAATGACATAAATCCTTATAGAAAACGAACTCATGATGTTGAGGCAAAAACATGATAAAATATATCAGGTAAATGCCTAACGATAATCTTCAAAATCATTTACAACAATAACAGAATAATCTATGCATAGCTTTCATATAATTTCCAGGGTATGGGGGATCTAGCCTCCTCCTTTCAAGAGGTCAATGTAAGAGTAAACATGGTTCAAAAATATCAATAACCATCTCATTTAATCTCTTAAGAACATTCACATCAAATTCCAGAACTTTTCATACACAACAAACACAAATTGTCTGGAGTATGGGGGATTTGAGTAGCACTTCTTGACCTAACTGTAATTTCACATTTTGGGGAATTAAATAGATGAATGCAACTTTTAAAATTTGTGAGAATGTGGATATTGATGTTATCTAATTTCTGTTAAATTTTGAAAGACAACAAACATCGTATGGCCAAGTTATAGTAGAATTATATCAACAACCATTTTGTGTTTTTAAGGTTTGTACACACAAATATGATGTTGGTTGTTGTTGCACATGTGGGAATATGTAATAGCTAAATCCAATCCAAATTTTTTCTTTATTTGACTTCATTTGACATCATTGCACTAAAAGTAAAAAACTAGTTTTTAATGCATTTCTACAAAGAGTTTGCATGCATGAGGTTTATCAATGTAGTATCATACCTCTTTTGCAAATAAAACAATTATAACAATAGTATTTCTATTAATGAAATCTACATAATTTCCATGGCACGAACTCAAAACAAATAATGCTAAAATGCATGTACATTTCATCATAATTGGGATCTTAATAAAAAAGAAAGAAGAACATATTTATCTTTCATAAAATGAGCTCCAAGGAAACTGACTGTGGGTGAACCATTTTCCTCCCAACCAAAATAAAATCCTTTGTGGCTTCCACCCTACTTGTCTATGAGACCACCAGGGAGAAGAAGAGTGGTCATAGCTCCCAAATCACTCTTCTCTTTACCAAAGGCTTCCAGACCAACCCAAAAAGCCAACAAAAGTGAAGAGGTTGAAGAAAACAATTCCCTACTCAATATTGGTTTCTAATTCCACATTATAGTGTCTCTTTCATCTCTCCATGGATCCTCTGATAGCTAGGATTCTATTTTTTCATAAGAACTCTATTTTCTTCTCAAGACGTCATTTTTTTCTCTATTGATTCTTCCTAATTTGAATTCCCTTTTTTTGCATGAATGAAAGAGAGGGAAAGGAAGAGTCATAATACAAATATTCCACTTCCTTAAGAATAGGTATCAAGATTCTGAGTTGAAATATCCTTGACTACATAAATATAGGAGGTAGGTACTTAAGTATAGGAAATATTTACTGAAAGTAATTAATCATTTCACTAGGATCATAATTAAAATATCATAAATATTAAACTTTACAGAAAAGAACTGCCGCTCCCCCGTGCTGCCTCCTGCGGCCTCCCTGCCCCCGAGCTGCCCCCTGCGGCCCCCCTACCTGGTAGCTCTGCTGCTGGGCCCCTTGATCCCGTCCTTCCCGCCTGGCAGCTCCAGCTCCGGGCCCCTCTCCCTTGTATCCGGCCCTGCAGTGCTCGGGACCTGCTGCGCGAAGAAAATCCGCCCTCAAGGGGGGCCCCTCTCCTTTGTATCCGCCCCTGCAGTGCTCGGGACCTGCCACATAACTACCATACCGCGTACAAGGAACTCCCCACACTCTAAGCGATCGCTTAAAGCATTGGATCGATTCGATCTCCAAGCCACCACTGTTCATTAAGAATGAGGATCTTATACCTCGTAGCCCTTCCGGAAGAAGAAACTTGCAGAGCATCTCTAAATCTCGCAGAGAAAGGTCTCATAGGTCGGTTCACCGGCCTCTGGCCCTCGCCAAATTCGGTAGAGGAATGGACTCAGAGAAATTGGAGCCGTTAATCAAAGAAGGCATCGTGGAGCTACTTTGTGGTAGCCAGCTCTTCGCCTTTGTCCTCAAAGTGCGAGGATAGAAGCCTCATATTCGTAAACGGGACCTTTATTTCATGGGCCCTGGCGATTGAGAGATCTCATAAATGGTCGCGCGATTTGACCGTTTCAAGATGTCCTAACTGTTGTTCCGTGGGTGCGCTTCTAATTCTAATTCTTCCCCTTGTATTGCTGGAATCTGAAGTCTCTCCAAATCATCGGTAACGGATTAGGGAAATACATTGATCGTGCTAAAACTGTAAAGATCAATATTCATGTGCTCTCAGACTGCGGTCAAGTCGATGGAGGGAGGGTCACGTAGTTATTAAGCTAATAGTCACAGATGACGCGATGTTCAAGAACCTGATTAATAACAAATCCTATTCAAATGCACGCGACGGGCTATGGCACTTACCAAACATTGCAAGAAAAGTCGAAGATCGCATAGTATTTACCAGAGTGGAGAGCAAAGTGGGATACCAAAACAAAAAACCAAAGCAATGAAAGGAAAAGTACAGGAAAAGGTAGGCCGAATGAGGGACCAAGTAGTTCCAATCCCACCCAAGAAAAGAGCTCAAATAGCAAAGAACCCCGCCAGAACAAGACATCCACAATAACCCCGGAGATATTGGAACAAAGTGCCCCTACTCACGCGCACAAAGAAGATAAAGAAGTTGAGGAAGTGACTCATCTGGAAGTTCTCCAAGGTAGCCCTTCAAACCTCACATACGCAGAAGTAACAAGGGAAAAATCAGCGTAGTTCACTCTCTGGAGGAGGAAATTTCGAGCAGCCTACAAGGAAAGTCGGTAGGAAATCTCGTAGAGAAGCAAGGGAAGAGGAGGCTGAAAGGCTCAAAACTCAAGGAAGCCAGCCTACAATGGAGATGTCTATTGGGAGAAATTCCAGAAACAAAGCTCTCAAGGAGGCCCCCATCTCTCGGGCTGTAACACGCGTATTGTCTCTTGAATCGGCAGAGGTCCTGCACCCTATGAAAGGTATTTTAGTTGATTTGCTCAAAATAGAGCCCTCTGACATTCTGATGATCCAAGAGATTAAGATAGAGGGGAAAACCTCTAGACATCAAAGAAGAAGAAATGGAAGAAAAGTGCAGTCATAGCAATGCAAAATTTCAAGAGTTCATCCTGAAGGCTTGCACACTCCAAGTGGAGGAGTTTTTCCAAATTCGGGACTAATTTCACTAAACGCTACATTGGATCTTCACGAACTAACACACTGCATACAAGTATTGACCTTCTTACCTTATGTTCCTGCCTTGTATTCTGAGAAAAGAGCTTGCTTGAATACTCTCAATGAATTTTTATACCAGCATTCCCCTAGCAACATCATCCTTGCGGGGGATTTAAACATTGCCTTAAAACCCAAAGAGAAGAGGAGAGGAATTACAGAGACACCATGCCCTATGGTCGAACCCTATTCAAGCACTGAACTCTCCTTGATTTCATAGTCCATCGAAAGGGCTTTACACATGGTTCAACAATAGAGTGGGAGTTTTAACATATTTCAAATTTCAGCCCGTCTGGATAGATATCTTGTGCAAGACACCCCGATGATGAGTAAGAAAATAATTAGCACCAAAATTCTTCCGAAGTTGACCTCCGATCACAAACCAATTCAGCTCATTCTAGAATATGAAGAAGACCTTGGCCCAATCCCCTTCCGATTCAACCTTTGCTGAAAGGACTGATTCTTTGACAGCTGAGTCGCCTGGGTAAATCTCTTTCAGTGGTCCCCTCAAATTAATGGGAACAAAATCAAAGCCACAGCAAGCTTTGAAGAGTCGGATAAAGAACCTGCACTCAAAAACTCCAAACGTACCAAAAGAAAGAAATAGTTCAACTTTGAAGCTACCAAGTAGACTAAATGGAAATCGAGAGGTCACTCCAATGTCGCTTCAATGAAGAAGTTAAAATTCAGTGTTCTACATTCCGAGCCTTCCTAATGGAGGAAGAATCGGAGAATCAAGTCTCGAAGTTTGTGTTTGAAGGCAGGTGATCGCAATACCTCCTTCTTCCATCACCAATATAGAGCAAGGCTCTTAAAAAAAAACCATATCTCAGAAATTAAAACTGCAGAGGACTGCATTAGCTTCAAACAGTAAAAGAGGTACGAAACTCATTTTAAAAAATCTTTACACGCCAGATCCTCAAATAAAGGAGAGGAAGAACTGCGATCCTTTGAAACATCCTCTCTTGATCGTACCTCAAGACAATGTAAGCCACCACAAAGCCCATTAATATCAACGTGAAATCATAAAAACATTTTGGTCTATGGAATCGAACAAGGCCCCTAGGCCTGATGGATTTTCAATTCTCTTCTACAAGACTTGCTGGGACATCATTAAAGTTGACCTCATAAAGATGGTGCAAGGATTCATGAGAAAAGCCAAAATAGGAGGAGGAACCAACTCCACTTACCTAGCTTTAATACCCAAAGACTCCAAACTCAAACCTTCTCGATGACCACTGGGCTTGCAACGCCCTACAAAATTCGCAAAGCTTGAAGCTACCGTGGATTGATATCCGAGAATAAGGTGGCTTTGTCATGGAGTACATTCCCGGACAATCATCCAAGTTCATGAGACAATTCACCCAAAGAAGCAAATAAAAAAGAAAAGGCATGTTAATAAAACTCGATGGCTAATGCCTTCACTGTCAACCGAAGCCTTCCTCTACAAAAGTCCCATGTGCGCTATTTCCTTCCTCTCACTTTCAACTCTATTATACCGCATCAGCCAACCCTCGATTGCCCCTTCCGCCAATGGTCAGTCTTCTTTCTTTCAAGCTCCAAGAGGCCTCCGTGCAAGGATGCCCAGCCTCCTTTCCTGACATTCGATGGAGGACTCCCCTGGTAGAAAATTGTCACCGCATGCTTCGTGCTCCTTCCTTCCAGATTAAAACCTCTTCCTCGCCAGTAACTACTCATTGTTTGTCGATGACTTCTCCTTCCGGCTATGTCTCCGTCCCCGATAGAGGCCAAGGAATTTGATCACTAAGAAGATACCGAAGGCCTTCCGTGCACTAATCAATGAAGGAAGAGTGCTATTTATGGGTGGAACATTGGACAAAGAGAACTCACAGGTATCTCCAACATCCTCGGCTTCACAGGCCATGCCCATTGGGAGAAAATAAACTAACTCGGGCTTCCAATTACTAACAACTGCAACAAAAGATCGCTGTGGTCAGGTATCATAAGCAAAATCAAATCGAAAATCTCTCGCATTGGGGAGTGTTATTGGCTCACTAAGGAGGCAAGTCGCCCCGATAAAGCAAGTTAGCAGCTCCCAATTTATCAGCCGCCTATTCTGCCCTAAAAGCGTGATGCATCAATTTAAGATGTTCATGAAGTTTTGGCGGTGGGGGAAAGGGAACCTTCAAAATTTCCACTGGGTCGATGGGAAATCTATTAAGCCCAATCACGAAGGAGGTCTTCTATATTCGATCCAGCCTGTGATGGTCAACCGCTTTTGGAGGAAAATAGTGTGGAACTCTTTCATACCTCTGCAGCATCCGGTCAAGATAATTCTCATAAGTATGCTTCACGCCCATTTCAAATCGCACGCAAGCCACACCGATTCAGCTTCAGGGCATGGAGACTCTCGCGAATGTGAGCATAAATTTCGCTAAAGGAAAGTGTAATAGATCCTAACGGAAACATACTAACTGGTGGAAAGATCGAATAGACGAGACTCCCAAGACAACGATGAAATTATCGATTTGGAAAGATAATGGAGAGGGCAGGGATAAACATTGTTTATGACTTATCCAAATGGGATACTATGGTGACTGGAAAGGGTGGACTTTGGTGGAGTCCTGCATCAGCTTTAAAGCAGGCAACAAGTAATTTTAGAAGAGCTGTTAAAGATGCTGCCCCAAGAATGTGACCTCGAAAAGATACCGGGATGGGGAGATCCGAAATCAATATCGGTTTATAATGCATTCAGCCATTAGGAATTGGTACCAACTCCTCCTAATTTTGGAAGAGTTTGGGATCCTCTCAATTTAAGGTTAATTTCTTCTTCCGACATTGTCCACAACAAGCCGTTAACGAGCAGTAATCCGAAAGAAGATATCGACCGCATGTGATGAATCAGGCAGAGTAACAAAGAGACATCTAAGCATCTCTTCATGGATTGCAATTTTGCCAAAGAAGTCTCGAGCCTCATGTTGCAAGATTTAAAACCTCAGTCCCTCAATGTAACTCTCAGAGGATGATTCATGTACCGAAACCACGTTACCTAAAACAATCCCTAACAACTAATTTGGAGACAAGTTTGAATTATTCCTGAATATGTTTGTCGGTAGGATTTGGCTTTCTACTGTGAATGACCTTATTCTTCAATGAAAAGCAGCTAGCTCCTTCTCTTTGACAACAAAGAAGGCCAAATCGTTCCTCTTGGAAGCAACTCAACTTCATATTGCAGATAGTGCTCTCCTTCTCCCTGAAGAAGAGAGGTGGATGGGCCCCCCCTTCTCCACATCCTCGGACACAGCTCTTAACCCCTCAAGCGCTGAATCCGATTTGGAGGAAAAGAGACTCCGAAGCAACTTTTCAAGAATGGTGGAGACAACAACAAATCACTACGATATTCTTTGACGGTGCCTCAAAAGGAAACCTCGACGCCAGGAGCGGAGAGCCATTTACGCATGAATGTAGACAAGAAGGACATTTTAGTTGGGGCCCTGGCCAGAAAAATCAACAACTGCTAGATCCAAGGCTTGCTCAAAGTCACAAATAGCTGCAGACGTGAGGATACAAAGATTTCCAAGCTTTTGGAGACTCGGAGATCCTCATAAAAAACTTAACTCGGATACTTTGTTCATCATGAAATTCCTAAACAAAACTCGGTGAAGACCTAAGAGGAGTACCGCCAACTTTGACTCCTACAATTCTTCCACATTCTAACTTCAAATAGTGAAGCATCAACTGCAAACAAATAGATGCAATTTCTCCGAGCGGGCGGTTTCTTCTAAACAATGAAGCATCTCTCCATCCTTGTAACTCTTGATTAATCTGTGCTAGAATTGGTGTGAGGTCCAATTTAGAAGCTATGTAATGCTGGCAACTATGGCGTAAGTCCATTTTCTTCTTCAATAAAATTCCATAAGATCAGAAGGCAAAGAAAAGTTCGAGGAAGACACTGAAATGGTTTCAAACTGTGAGTCGAAACCGATGATGTTAGAGCTGAAACACAGATGCTGGAACTCAGATGCTGGAACACAGATGCTGAAGCTGAAACACAGTGCTGGAAGTGATGGATCTTACGCTGAAACACGGTGTTGCAGCAGCTGAGTTACTTATGCTGAAACACAGATGCTGAAGCCGAAACACAGTGCTGGATGTGATGGATCTTATGCTGAAACACGGTGTTGCAACAACTGAGCTACTTATGCTGAAACACAGTGCTGGAACAGTTGCTGAAACACAGTTTGTTACATATGCTGAAACACAATTTTGTCACATATGCAGAAACACAGTTTTGTTAAATATGCTGAAGCACAGCGTTGGAACAGATGCTGAAATTCAGTGTTGGAAATTATGTTGAAACAACAATGGATCTTATGCTGAAACAGTGACGCAACACACTTTGTAACTGAAATTGTGGCTCTGCCACCCCTCTAATAAAAATTCTATAACCGTTTTCGTTAAAAAAAAAAATATCATAAATATTAGGATAGAATGTTAATATGATAACCACATGAAAGAGGTTGTAAATATGATATGGTAGTAACCATGAGACATAGGTCAATTCACCCCTTAGATCCCCTTACCTTTCCTCTTTGGTGGACTCATAGCCCCATTCGTGTTTTCTCCCACCGGTCAACCTTGGGACCTTTCATCAAATTCAAAATGATTATGTTTAGATGTCTTTAAAATATCCATGGTAAGTCTACCTCATGGAATGAAGCAAAGAATAGTAATGTAAAACATAATTACAATATAAACAATATCAATTTCATAGGGTTGAGAATGGGATATCACATTCCCCTCCCCCTTAGAATAACTCTATCCTCGATGTTCTCTTCTTTCCAACAAGGTTCCATGTGTTCATTCTTCAGTTCTACCTACAATTCCATTCTATTCATGGCCACTTTGTCTTTTTTTTGGTTATCTTGGACAACGATGTCTAATCATTTCTTTACTATCTTGGAACACCTCCAAGACCTTTACCATTTCAACACATGCCTAAAATAATCATAAAATGAAAAAAATGTGTGTCATAGACATTTTAAGCATCAATTATTTCATTCATAGATAATTTTCATTCATAATTAAATAATACATATTCATAACATAAGATTAAATATCCAAATCAACCCAATACTTATTTGTATGAATATGTATCTCCTCCACATGGCTGCCATAGACAAGACTTAACTCACTATTTTCTTACACACACCCATTGTATATAATTCACTCAAGATCCCAACTAGCATGTAACATGAATGTACCACAACATATTCATTCAAGTCTCCTATTCCTTATAGTCACTCACCCTTGAGGCTTGAGCATTTCCTTCTCTACTACACAATCCCTCTGGTGATCCATCATTTTCCAAGGATTTCATACACAAGAAGAGCATAGAATTATAGATTCTTACTGTCAGGGCGTCCCACTGGCTTGCTCTAATATACATAGCTCATTGATATCAAGGTATATCATAGGGTTCCAATGTCTCTCTCCATGCTTTTCAACTTAAACAACCATAATTTGTCCTTCCTAGATAGATCCATCATCTCACCTATTATATACATATATTTACCATGAGACATCATCACAATAATTTCAATAAGAAATATTTTGTTTTAAACTTGTTTCATATGAAAATAAGATTCTACAAGTATGAGATTCTTCTCATAATGTTTGGCTCCATCATGTGGTAGCACTCAATCTTCATTATGGAATTACACTCATTTCCATATCCAATATCATTCTACCTACAATCGAAATTTCAATCAACTAAACAATTGTGAGCATTCATGCATATAATCCTTTCATTGCAACATTTACAACAACCCCTAAAATTATCTTAGAATTGTAACACATTGATAATTCAATCACTTGCATTTGTTCATCACATGAAATTATATGAAACAATTGTGAGTATTCATGCATATAATCCTTTCATTGTAGCATTTACAACCCCTAAAATTATCTCAGAATTATAACACACTAATAATTCAATCACTTGAAATTATTCATCACATGAAATGATATGAAACTATCATTCATTATATATGTATTACTAACATTCTATCCATTTCATAATGCAATTAAACATTTATTCTAGTAAACCAAAGTTCCAAAACTAATGATTTCATAGTCACTCAATTCATTGAATACATATTTTAAAGAATTCATGATTAGTTAGTTTCACTTTGTTTTGTGGGGTGAGGGATTCATACCACTCCTTTAAATATTCAAAAATTCTTCGAGAGGATTGGAAGGTCATTATTTTCATGAAGTTTGGTCACGAAAATGTTTGTTCAGTTGAATTTTGTAACTATGGTCGGTCTTCATAATGTGAAAAGTGAAAAGTGAAAAGTCGTGTCTGTTGTGGAGGCTAGTTTAGAATAAATAAGGAGCCAGTTTGGCTCATTTGTATCTCAAGAAATTCTCGTCTCCTAGTAAATCTATGTGATCATCTCATATAGAAAAAACAACATGGTATCAGAGAAGGACCGGGCTTGACTCCCTCACGGGAGGGCCCAGAGAAATTGAATGGAAATGGTAGCCTGCATAGAGGAATATATTAGATTATTATAGTGAGATTAGATTGATTTTGTGTGTTTGGTTGTCCATCGAATCTGCATGTGGAGGAGATTTATGTTTTCCGCACTCAGAGTGTGAAGGCATTGAAATTGTGCAAGTAACTTCCAGGCGTACGGGGAAACGGGGTGTAGGAGTCAAGTGAACTAGAGTCCAAGAATAATCCCATAATATGTAGTGGTGTGATCAGTGGGAGACCAAGGAAGGGATAGCTCATGGATGGCTTACCTCCATCACGACTAGAGTCTTCCCATCGCCCATCATGATATATTGTGAAAATGAAGGAGCTACAACAAGACGACCAACAATCCACACCCTCAAATAAGATTTCTCCCTCCAAGATGGATAACAGGGTTGAACTCTTAATTCTGTAGAACCCCATGTATACACTGGATGAGGTTATGAAGCACAACATGGTGGAGACATCGAAGATAATGTTTTTATATTTCTATGTCGTGGTTGGAGATGGGAGGAGTCGAAGGCCACAAAATTCCAAAGACTCTCGTTCACTTGGAATCATTGGTACGAATGTATTTGGAGAATTGATGTCATTGGATGAAAGATGTAGTCATTCTTACTAGATGAGAATACAAAGAAGGAGTTTGCCTTGATATCGAGCTCTTATTGCATGTCATTGAAGCAGAAGTTGAATACACTTGAGTTGAAGCATGGAGGATATTTAGAGGTGTATTAGTTGTTGATTGCATCCACATTTTTTAATATGTTATCCATAGATATTGGAGGCAACAATATTTTTGAAACGATTCATTCTGTGTATTAAAGGCCATTGGATATTATGGTTTATGCCCTTATAGTATTAAAACAATGGCCAATAAGAGTATCCCCTTGTTTAAGAGTTATTTTTTTTAGAAAATGTTGTTGCTCCAACCAAGATTTTTGATTTCATTTTTTTTTCTTCCAAGAAAATCTATTGTCTACTGGATGGTTATTAAAACCCATTGTATGAATTTCTGAGGTATGAACTTGGTATAAAAGTTGGAGTTGAATGCTTGGAACTATTGAGATTAGTGATTATGTTGCGTATTGGAACCTTTTAGGACGCCCCCATGGAATATTTTTGTAGTGGATGATACCTGGGACCTTTTCCTTAGGGACAATGCCAACAATGATCGATTGATGAAGTGGATGGATACATTAACATAGCAAGCACAACAAGATTTCTAGTGTATGTAGAGGCACTCCCGGAGAGGAAGGTGGTACTAAATCCAGAGGGATCCGAGATTGAGTTATCTCCAGAGAAGGAGGAAGAGATACCTTTAGTGTTAGAGGAAGAAGATATAGAGGAGGAGTCACCTCCAGTTCTAGAGGAAGCAATTATTGAGACACTCTCAGTTCCATATAGAGAATCCACAGAGGAAGCAGTTGCAGAGAGAGAGTGGAGGAGCCAATTCCACATAGAGCATCCCCAGAGAAGGGACGTTGCTGACAGAGTAGAGAATCTACTCTTAGTCTCAGTGTTTAGAAGTTATAGTGTCCCAGAGGGAGAATTTGTAGAATCCCATAGGGAGTAGCTGAAGAGAGAGTGGAGGACCTACTCTCAAGCATAAAGCCATATAGTTCTTTGCAAAAAGCGCCCTGAGCCAACTCGTGATTGAGTATATTGAGTTACAACTGAGAAGGTGTACCAGTGTTGTATATTGGATATGTCTCAGAAGATGAAGAGAGGCTACATATATATACATTTATGACTAGGAAAAGAGTGAAGTTGATAGAAAGGGTGCTAGAGGGTGTTTCTTCATCTCGAAATTAGTCAGGATTCATGGAAGTAGACCTCTATAAAACTCTGTACTGGAGAGGAAGAGTATATCGCAACCAGTGATGCAAGTCGTGGAAGCAGTGAGGCTTTAGAGGATTCTCGTAGGACTTCATTTGAGATATGGTGCAGATGAAGCAGCCAGGATTCAACACACAGACGAGCAGATTGCTAATATTCAGGGCATCTGACATATGTTTACCATCATCTTGTTGGCTAGTTGGTGAACCACTCTGTTGATGCGAATGTCTTCCCTTGTTGAGAGAGAATGTTGATATAATTACATCATGGACAATCATTCTCCCCATGTCAGAGATAGTGACCGGGTTGGCGAGAATGGTCCAAGACAACACTGATATCCTTGCATCATGAATAGTCAATGTGTCGTTGGACTGACATTCTCCCTATGGAGAATGGTCTAGGTTGGACAGATTGTTGATGTATCATGGACTGACATTTTTTGTGGAAAATGGTCCAAGACTGACATTTCTCCTGTGGCACAGATGGTGACCTAATCAGGATGAATGGTCCACCCCCTATGGAACAGCTGGTGATCTGATTAGGGGGGTTAGTACATGACTGAAATTTTCTCTATGGCACATATGGTGACCTAGTTAGAGAAAATGGTCAGGGACTGAAAATTCTCCTATGGCACATGGAGTAACCTAATTATAAGAATGGTCCCTGTAGCCCATGGCATGGCTTTCAACATTTGAGAGAACTAACATTTTCCCTATGGCACATATGGTGACATGATTAGGGAAAATGGTCTGGGACTGACATTCTTCCTGTGTCACATATAGTGATTTGATTAGGAAGAATGGTCCTTGTAGTCACGAGACACTATATTGAGTGCATGAGAACCACATGATACTTAGTTGAGTGTGTTGGTTTCAACACCTGAATTATTCAACATCATTACTGATTACTCAAATGGAGTATGGCCTAGAAAATTGATGCTATATAAATGATATGCCATGTGTCAAGATACTGACCCGGTTGTGGCAGGTTGACAATGTTGATGATGATTTGATACAACCTTTCTATGATAGATGTATTTCCAATGAAGATATGATGGTCAGATATGTCTTCCCTCATTGAGAGGGAGTGTTAACATTTGTAGCATCATATAGACATTCTTAGAAGAAGTGCCAAGAAGACAAGTCAAATTTTCCATTATGAATACCTCCCTAGTTAAGAGGGAGAGTTGAATTTTGTAACTATGGTCGGTCTTCATAATGTGAAAAGTGAAAAATGAAAAGTAAAAAGCCGTTTCTATTGGGGAGGCCAATTTAGTATAAATAAGGAGCCAATTTGGGTCATTTGTAACTAAAGCAATTCACATCTCCTAGTAAATCTATGTGATCATCTCATATAGAAAAATCGGCATGTTCCATACAAGTATGCATTCACTCAATGTATCAAGCATATGTACCGAAATAATTCATAATTGTAGGATCACTATTTGTATGATTTCATAGTTTATTTATGCATATTTAATCAATCCATATCACATTGAGTCAAACTTACCATAATTCAAGATCATATTTTTTTACCAAGCTAAGTTGGAGACCCTAACCTACACCTTTACACATCATCTAGACACTTCCTTGTTACTTGTTCAACCATTTGTATACCTTCCTTCTCAACCCAAACAAAGCACCAATAATATAATCATTTAGTGATCTTTAGTGTTGGTAAAGAGATTGCAGTCAAAAACATCGATTACAAGTTGGAAGAGCATTGTATTTTTGTGCATTGATATAGTTTTATCCAAATCCAACACATTATGGCCTGACGTGTGGTTTCTCACATGGAATTAAGTTTCATATTGTATACAAAATTAATAACATGAGTGGCATGACTCAATCAATCTAGTTATTAGTCTTAACCAACTCAATCACATCATACCAACTAATGAATGCATCACAAAGGTTCTAACAATTTTTACATATTGAAAACTTCCTTCTTTTTTCATACCTAATTAGGTATCAATGACAGACATGAATTCATACATAATCATAAACATATAAAATAAGATATTAAATA
Organism: Picea sitchensis; assembly: GCA_010110895.2. NCBI lineage: Eukaryota > Viridiplantae > Streptophyta > Pinopsida > Pinales > Pinaceae > Picea > Picea sitchensis. The sequence goes on from SNQJ01S0006000.1 coordinate 24,975, forward strand.
TGACTAAATGTATTCTTACCAATGCCTTTAAGGTCACACGCTTTATTACCATGACCAATTTTTCATACATACGTCGTTGTCATCACCATTCCTGATGTTACCTAACTAGGTAATGCATCATGGGAACTCACATGACCCCTTCATCAACCTCTTGACAAGATTCCTCTTGTCTTTATCCTTAATACGAGGTTGTTTTTCATAGGCAACTACATTATCAACATCTTCAACCATTCCTAGCCATACAACAATCAACAACCGCATCAATCATCATGCCATGCTTATTGCATGTGTCACAAAACTCTTAATTAATAAACAACATCATATATGCTCCATCTTATCTATATGAACTCTATCACATGTTATCTCAATGTGTCTATTAGTGCAAATGTATTCCAACTATTTTACTCTCTTGTATTTATTAACATTCCATGCCTTAACTATTCACACCTAACAACTTTCTCAATCTAGATAAATATAATAGAACAATAAGAGAGGAGTCAAAGAATTTTCCCTTCCAATTCCTCTCTATACAAAATGGAATTCCACAACATAGCTAATAAACTCCACGGTCTTTCTATCATTCACATAATAAATCATTAGTTGTGATATTCACATCCAAATAGAAATACTTAGTTCATGCACCTAAGATATAATTTCTACTTCAAAAGCATACAATTCTCTAGAAACAAAGTAGAGATTAATGTGAGAAAAATAAAAAATTCTTTATTCCATATTTGTCTTGCTAGCCATATGTGCTATTTACTACTGCAATCCAATGATTGGTATGATTTGCAACTTCCTCTGATGCTTTGCACTTTATTTTCCTCCCATGTTATTCTAGATTCAAACATGATCTAATCAAGCCTTAAATGACCCATTTTCCAATATGTGTGGCATCACACTTTGCAACCCTCATTACTATATTGCTTTTCTTGATGCGATCAAAATATCAAAACAAGAAAGACAACTTACAAATTTCAATTAGAATGAAGTATACTCAACATATGAATCATATGTAAATCATATTTATTGAAATATTCACCATTAAGTAAATTCAAATGAATTAGAATCAATCAAATTAGAATCCAAATTTTTCTCATAGCAAGCATATTCAAATTTGATCAATCATTATTATAATGACAACATATCATGTCCTTTTAAACACATGAATGATTGTCCAGTTACATGTTCACACAATGTGTTATGGGTGCATTGTAGGTATTTTTATCGGATAGTTTGTAGCAAGGAGAAAAGGCTATAAGATAGAAGGCCAAACTGGCGTAACAGGAACCTATCCCACCCAATGTCACCACGATGGGATGGTTCTTTCTTTTTAGGGAGGTGAGGCCCAGGGGAGACGTCTCTGGTGACCTGGGGCTTTGAAGAGGCTAAAGGATAATGAGACAATGACAAGTTTCCCCCTTCATAGATCACCACCAAAATAGATAGTCCGACTTATAGCCAACAAAGATAACCAAGTAGAATCTGTGCCCGAGAACAAAGCAACAATAAACTGATATATGCAGGCTTTGGTTAGTGCTTCATATATATTAAAGACTATCTAATATTCAATATAAGCAATTTGAAAGTAAATGTTGACAAAGTCAATGTTTACAAAATAGCAATAACAATAATGTCGCTTCACCAATAAATACTAGAACGTTATAGCATTCAATGTAACAAATCACTTCTTAACTCAATTAATGCCTTCAACTACCATTCGATTGCTCATAAAGTGAAACGTTGCTGCATTAAAGATGAAATATCCAAAGATGACGTCAACAACTTAGGATTAATAGGGTTAGCTAGGGTTAGTGTAGTTAGGGTTTCAATTCAAAGTATTTAAATAGTAATGTGATCACTTCACTTCAACGCTGGAGGATTTTAGATCAGTGCCTTAGGGTTTAATGGAGTCAATAGTGAAGGACGCAAGAGTTGAAGGGGGTGAGGTTTAAAGGACTAGAGGGATAAGTTTTGAAGTGTTGCTAAAGCAGGGCTTCAAAATAAGAACCCTAGGGGAGAGAGGCTCACTCTGTTGTTGCTAAAGTAAGGCCTCATGCTCTCTCCTCCTTCCCGGAAAATGGCTAGCTCAAATGAAACACAAAGTCAAGACAAGAGGGATTAAAGAGGGAGAGTGTTGCTAAGGCAAGGCTCTTTCATCAAACCCTAAAATAAAATGACCCTAGGTGTAGATAGCCTAGGCCTAGTACATATCCTTCCTCTTGAAGTAAAAATGGTATGGCTAGAAAATGGGAGGAAGAAAAAGGAGTGTAGCTACAACTAGGCTCTCTTCTTCTTCTTCAATGGCTAAAAGCTTCTCTATCAGGGGACATGAGACAAGGACCTACTTGTGTTCTTGTCCCCTAGGGTTTTGATTCAACAATATTTATAAATAGATGCAAGAAATTAAACTACAACCATTCATTCAAGAATTTTTGCAGAAAAATACTTACAAATCACCAAGAAATAACCATGCAAACCCTAGTTGTAACACCTTCCTTCAAGAGAAACACCATAAATGCCAAAAATCTCTTCCTTCAAGAAGTGTGCATCACTTAGTTCAACCAATTACCCAAGATAGGGCACAAATTTCAGACCTCACTAATGAGTGAGTGAGTTGTGATGATAAAATGAGGATCAAAATCCTCAATATATACAGTATCAATGACCTAATTCAATATTTTAGGTCATAAAAAGGTCGACAAGGCCATAATGTCAAAATCATACTGCTTTTACACTAAATGATAAGTAAAAACCCTAATTAAGCAGAAAAGAGAGTAAAATCCCCTTCAAGGGAGGCGCTAGCCCTTTCTAGGGAAAATGAGACATCCTGGAGCAAAACGTTAGCCCTCCAGGGGCCTCTCCAACATGCCACACATGCCATCACTGCCCAGTCTACCTCCAAAAGTGTCCATGAAGCTGGATGACGTTGTTGAGAGGAAATATTGTTGTTTAATTCCGTTGTAGTATTTGCCCAACCATTTAATTTGTCAATCCCGAGGTTTGTAAGCTTACGAAGCACATGCACTATATATGCAGGACTGAAGTAGAAGTAATCTAATCTAAATTGCTGAAATGAAACTAATCTAGGAAAGCAGGAAACATTAATCTAGGAAAGTAGGAAATTGCATAAAGGAAAAGCAATACAACATGTGAAGAGTTGATGACAAATAACATATGTGAGCTCACACAATAAAGCTATCTTGAATTACATAACAATAATCAAATGACAATCATGAAAGCATAACAATGAAAGAATATGAATCAAAGCTAAGAATCCTTTTCTCTTTTGAATCCTAATGACCGCTCTAATTCTAATTACATCCTAATTGAATTCTCATGAAGAGAGAACACTCTCTTTTATACATGAGAGCCTTGAAGATAAGATAACCATCTCATTATTACAGAT
>SNQJ01S0006000.1:28393-48309 GCA_010110895.2 Picea sitchensis
ACTAAAATGAATAAAGTGGAGAACAATAAGGTGAAACCCAAGTATATTTATGGAAATGATATCATGAAAGGTTAATGGGGCGATGAAATGTGAAGAATGATGAAGGGAAAGGTGGATGAGAATAGGATATTTATGAGCCCCAACAGACGTCACGGTGAAGATGGGGACGTCCTAAGCCTTCCAAGGCTAGCGTTCCTCTGAAAAGGGGTCATCCCCCCTATGTCTAGTCCTGCCAAAGTGTCCTTGACGGGATGTCGTCTTCCTCTCAGGTGCAAAACCTATGACCATCCTCTGCCCTGTCTCTTCCCCCTGATGGGGTCTCAACATCCATCTGGTTGGCTCTTCAACCCCATGGAGGTCCAAACTGATCATCTCCCCATGTGTACCGGTCTAAATGGTACATGTCCGTCGGGTATGGTACTACACATCAAAGGCTACGCCCTCCATGGGCTCATCAGTCACAGGGATCATAGCAATGTCAATCACATTTCATCATTAATATTATCAAACATATGCATAAAATCCCTAATACATCTGCCAATAGCTCAAAGACATTACACAAGCCTGCAATACAAATCTGGGGAAAAGGACAAGGGGTCCTATTGGGCTAGTGTCTATAGGAAAAGGAAAGTTCCCAGAAAGACCTCATCCAAGCCATGTAAGTGGATGATGTGGTTAGGGGATGTCCAAGCATATGGGTGCAGTAAGGGGAAAGGATGCAAAGTATTACCTGTGGGTGCCTTTGTAGAAGGTGAGTTGTCCCTGTCATGGATGCATTTTTTCCAAACCCATTCTTGCCTTCATATTTTTATTCTTTTATTCTTTTGTTCAAGAGATAATCAAGGGAAAATGCCTTGGCATGTTGACCAGAGCTGACAAATTTACCCACAAGTAATTTCGCAGAAATGAGAAGGATGGTTCGTGATGAGACCCCCTTTCCCTTGGCCATGCAACCAAGAGTCACTTCCCTGGCGTGGTAACTAGATAGTGGCAATGTCATACTGCTAGGCACCAATGAACATAATAGGCTGGCTCATGATGAGACCCCCTATCCTCTGACTAGGTCTTGTTTTATTACTTTTCTGTTCAAGAGATAATTAGGGGACAGTGCCTTGGCATGGTGACCAGAGCTGACAACGTTATCCACAAGTACTTTCACATAAATGAGAAGGTTGGCTCGTGATGAGACCCTCTTTCCCTTGGCCATGCAACCAAGAGTCACTTCCCTGGAATGGTAACCAGCTGGTGGCAATGTCATACTGCTAGGTACCCATGAACCTAATAAGTTGGCTCGTGATGAGACCCCCTATCCTCTGACTAGGTCTTGTTTTATTACTTTTCTGGGTCCCTTTTGTTTCTTGTTGAGAAGCCCTTTATTGCTTTCTTGGGGATCCCTGGGCGAAGCATCTCGAGGTTTATTCTTAGGCTTTTATATTTTACCAATTTTCTTTTACCTTCTAGGCTTTTAGCCCCTTCTTCCCACAAGTAAGGTGCAGTCCTGAAAATAGGTCAACCCAATGCCCGAACAAGGGGAATGGGATAGATGAGCGGGAAACAAGATGTTAAAGTGGTACTATGGTAGGAGCGGACGATGGCTTTTCATAAGTCCTCCTAGTGGAAAACCAAAACCTACATATACAGGCTTGATAGAGCACTCTGTCAATCCCCCCAAATATGGTCAAGTGGGCAAGTGTAAGATCCAAGCAGTTGTTAGAAATAAAAGGAATTAGATGCATATATTTAAAGGTTTTAATGATAAAAAGTGACACATACCATGATACCCGGACTAATTACCTCATGGAGCAAGAACCTCGTCTGATACAAGACCAAGACGATGGTGATGGATGTTTCTACTACTGACGGGATGGAGATGATAGAAGAATGAAAGGTAGGCCCTCCAGGGCCATGATCAGGTCAATCCTGCTTTCGATACTCCATGTCTAGTACCTATGGGCCTCGAGACATGATCTCCTAGTTATCCCTAAAAAGTGGGGATAACATCTGGCTCCAACTCAGGGACATGTGCTCAGCGTAGAGCGCATGAGAACCTAAGCATCTCTGGCATAACTCGCAGACCTTCTCAATCTCGATAGAATTATCAGTAACAAAATTGGGGTGGTAATGCAACTCCAGCATACATATAGATATATATAGACTAAAAGAAAGCAATCAATAGATGAAAATGTGAAAACAAACTAACATGAAATGAAAATGGTATAATACACAGATGCAAGAATGCCTACTTACCTGCACTTACCTGTGATGTTAGGTCACCCTAACCTGGTGGGGCTTGAGGAGGCACCCGCTGACCAGCACTGTGTGTCTCTATCCCTTCAATGTAGACAGGTAATAAGAGTCATTAACCAAATTTCTTCCAACCTTGAAAGGGCCTCGCCAAACATGAGTGTTCCCTTTGATATTAGTAGGCTCCCCTTTATTGGCATCCCACATCCATACTATGTCCCCTTCCTTGTACTCTCTGCTTTTGAAATTGGTCGTTCCTTGAACAACCCTGGTGTATTGTGTAGAGGGATGTGGGTGGGATTTTGCTGCAAAGATTTCTTGTTGCGAAGGATAGATATGTACATCATCTTCTTCCTTATTTAGTATCTTCATAGTCTTAGCTTTCTGGATTTTGAACTCGTCTAGGAGTTGTTGGTATTCCTCTTCCTTGATCCATTTAATTTGATTAGAATATTCCTCCATTGCAAAAGGCGTATCTTCTGGAGAATATTTATGAGGAATCTGTGTGGTCTTGTCACATGCTTTGTCATCTTTGATGGAATCACTAGGCTCTTGCACATGAGTTGTAGTCATAGGTACATTCTGGAGATGACCAATAGCTTCATTTTTCATGGGTCCATTTGATCCTTGGAAAAAGTTGTCAAATCATTTTTTTTAATGATGGCACCTTGATGAATTCTCTCAAAGGGATGGTTACATGCATATTGGATAATGTCCCTTCGAAGTCAAAGTTCAGGTTAACCCTTTCAGCCTTGGATTTTTTAGGAAAGATTACATCCAAAGGCAGGTTTTGTTTTTGGTCAGTGGTAGGTTGGTTCAGCTTCTTTCTTCGATACACTAACGACTCTTGTTTCTTTAGATTTTCTTTTGATTCCTGGTCTAGGTTGTTTATTACCGCCATTCTGGTTGACCTGGCTGCCTCTTTCATGGCCTCTTGATTCTCTTCAGTGGTGACATTTATTTGAGGGCCTTCTATGACGTGGCCTATGTTGTTCACTTGTTGATGGCCACCATTACTATAAGGACATTCATGTTCCCATTGTTCTTCACTACATTGAAAACACCAAGGGTTTTCATCCATGTTTAAGGTGTCTGGAACTTCTATGTCCTTGAAAACGTCTTTGTTCCACTCAACGATATTACTCAGTATTTGTATTGGGTAGCCATATTCATCCGAATCTTCAGAGATATCAAAGGTCTCATCGGGATAATCACCCCAATCTCTGTCTTTTTCTGTCAAAGGAAAGGTGGGGCAATATTGAAACAAGTATGGGTCCACTAAATCATAGTCACTAGGTCCAAGATCATTTGTTAATAAGGAAGGGGTACTTTCTCATCTTGCTCAAAATGACCGGTTTGTAATGGTGGGGGAGTCCTCTCAAAAGATAATTGGTCATCCGGGTCTTGCTCTTTTAGAAAATGAACGATTTCATGAATTCTTTTAACCCTTTGCAAGATATAGGACATTCTAGTGTCTAAGTTGGTTCCATTATGCACTCAGGGGTCTTCAGATCTGGTTTTTGGCTCCCTATTGGTTTGGTCAAAATCCTCAAATTTGGGTTCACTCATATCTTGATTTTCTAACATTGGTGTGTTCAAGACAAACAAGAAATCTTCAAAATTTGGTTTTTTATGAGTGGCCACACCCAAACCCTTGGATGGTTGATGTCGTCTTGAAAAGTTTAAGACATCGTTGATGTCTGAGAAAGTTGTGCTCCATTTCCTTTTGGGAGGCATGAGTTTTACCTCAAGGATTTCTGAGAGCTTGGGTTCAATTTATGTGATATCCTCGTTATTAGACTCCCAAGGGTCATTATTGTGTGAGAGATTGACTTGATGGATGTAGTCTTCGAATTCAAGGTTCCTCTCAATCTGGTAAGCGAAATATTGCACTTCTTCTAGAGTCAAGGGTGACCGATCTTTGAGAGTAAACTACAAAACTCCTTCCAACGAGTTCAAGTAGTGTTGGAGGATAGCTTCTTTTGAGAAACTAGGTCATATATTTTTGAGGAGAAGGTTGAACCTATCATTGAAATCCCTAATGCCCTCGCTAGAAGCCTTGCAAACATTAGTATATTAAGAGTAAAGGGAATCCATGCTTTCTTTTTCACACCAATCTTTCTTAAAGGCTTGTTCAAGATCTTTAGGGGTTTTGATGCTTCCTTTCATGAGTTTGTTAATCCATCTTTTGGCACTTCCGGTGAGTGAGTTCACAAAGAGCCTTAAAAAGACATTGGGGTGTTCTTGTTCGGATTGGAGAAATTGGAAAGAATCACAGAACTTGGTCCAATGAGAGTTTCCATAGGATCCATCTTCTCCTGAGAATCTAGGTAGCCAGGAGTCAGCCTTACTAGGTAGATCATGTAGTCCTCCTGGGGTGTTGGCTAAGTCCAAAGGGCCAAAAAGTTCTTTGTGAGACCAATTGGGAGAGCTTACGGGGACAACATAATTCATAGAGGCCATAATAGTAGATGAAGGTATATAATGACACCCACTATGGGTTGTCATTAGCTGTTTGTGGATTCAGCAGATGATTTCCTTGAAATCATAAAAGAAGTAAGGGAATCACCCTTCAGTGGAGTTGCCAGGTAAGCTTGTAAGATAAGGCTTCTAGAGGCAAGGCTTACTGAAAAGTGTCGTCTGAGGAAGGTTTCACTCAGTGTTCCCCGACAACGGCACCAAAATGTTATCGCATAGTTTGTAGCTAGGATAAAAGGCTATAAGATAGAAGGCCAAACTGGCGTAACAAGAACCTATCCCATCCAATGTCACCACGATGGGATGGTTATTTCTTTTTAGGGAGGTGAGGCCCAGGGGAGACGTCCCCGGTGACCTAGGGCTTCGAAGAGGCTAAAGGATAATCAGACAATGACAAGTTTCCCCCTTCACAGATCACCACCAAAACAGATAGTCCGGCTTATAGCCAACAAAGATAACCAAGCACAATCCTTGCTCGAGAACAAAACAACAATAAAGTGATATATGCAGGCTTTGGTTAGTGCTTCATATATATTAAAGACTATTTGATATTCAATATAAGAAATTTGAAAGTAAATGTTGATGAAATCAATGTTTACAAAATGGAAATAACAATAATGTCACTTCACCAATAAATACTAGAACGATATAGCATTCAATGTAACAAATCACTTCTTAACTCAATTAATGCCTTCAACTACCATTCAATTTCTCATAAAGTGAAACGTTGCTGCATTAAAGATGAAATATCCAAAGATGACGCTAGCAACTTAGAATTAATAGGGTTAGCTAGGGTTAGTGATGTTAGGGTTTCAATTCAAAGTATTTAAAGAGTAATGTGATCACTTCACTTCAACATTGGAGGATTTTAGATCAGTGCCTTAGGGTTTAATGGAGTCAATAGTCAAGGATGCAAGAGTTGAAGGGGGTGATATTTAAAGGACTAGAGGGATAAGTTTTGAAGTGTTGCTAAAGCAGGGCTTCAAAATCAGAACCCTAGGGGAGAGAGGCTCACTCCGGTGTTGGTAAAGCAAGGCCTCGTGCTCTCTCCTCCTTCCCGGCAAATGGCTATCTCAAATGAAACACAAAGTCAAGACAAGAGGGCTTAAAGAGGGAGACTGTTGCTAAGGCAAGGCTCTTTCATCAAACTTTAAAATAAAATGACCCTAGGTGTAGATAGCCTAGGTCTGGTATGTCTCCTTCCTCTTGAATTCAAAATGGTATGGCTAGAAAATGGAAGGAAGAAGAAGGAGTGTAACAATGACTAGGCTCTCTTCTTCTTCTTCAATGGATAAAAGCTTCTCTATCAAGGGACATGAAACAAGGACCTACTTGTGTGCTTGCCCCCTAGGGTTTTGATTTAACAATATTTATAAATAGATGCAAGAAATTAAACTACAACCATTCATTCAAGAAGTTTTGTAGAAAAATACTTAAAAATCACAAAGAAATAACCATGCAAACCCTAGTTGTAACACCTTCCTTCAAGAGAAACACCATAAATGCCAAAAATCTCTTCCTTCAACAAGTGCGCATCACTTAATTCAGCGAATTACCCAAGGTAGGGCGTAAATTTCAGAACTCACTAATGAGTGAGTGAGTTGTGATGATAAAATGAGGATCAAAATCCTCAATATATACAGTATCAATGACCTAATTTAATGTTTTAGGTCATAAAAAGGCTGACAAGGCCATAATGTCAAAATCATACTGTTTTTACACTAAATGCTAAGTAAAAACCCTAATTAAGCAGAAAAGAGAGTAAAAGCCCCTTCAAGGGAGGCGCTATCCCTTTCTAGGGAAAATGAGATATCCTAGAGCAAAATGTTAGCCCTCCAGGGGCCTCTCCAACATGCCACATGTGCCATCACTGCCCAGTTTGCCTCCAAAAGCGTCCATGAAGCTGGATGATGTCATGGTGAAGATGAGGACGTCCTCAGCCTTCCAAGGCTACCGTTCCACTGAAAAGGGGTCATCCCCCCTATGTCTAGTCTTGCCAAAGTGTCCCTGATGGGATGTCCTCTTCCTCTTAGGTGAAAAACCTTTGACCATCCTCTGCCTTGTCTCTACCCCTTGATGGGGTCTCAACATCCATCTAATGGGCTCTTCATCCCCATGGAGGTCCAAACTGATCATCTCCCCATGTGTACCGGTCCAAATGGTACCTGTCCATCAGGTATGGTCCTGTACATCAAAGGCTACGCCCTCCATGGACTCATCAGTCATAGGGATCATAGAAATGCCAATCACATTTCATCATTAATATTATCAAACATATGAATAAAATCCCTAATACATCTGCCAATAGCTCAAAGACATTACACAAGCCTGTAATATAAATCTGAGGAAAAGGACAAAGGGTCCTATTGGGCTAGTGTCTATAGGAAAAGGAAAGTTCCCAGAAAGACCTCATCAAATCCATGTAAGTGGATGATGTGGTCAAGGGATGTCCAAGCATGTGGGTGCAGTAAGGGGAAAGGATGAAAAGTGTTACATGTGGGTGCCTTTGTAGAAGGCGAGTTGTCCCTGTCATGGATGCATTTTTTCCAAACCCATTCTTTCCTTCATATTTTATTCTTTTATTCTTTTGTTCAATAGATAATCAAGGGAAACTGCCTTGGCATGGTGACCAAAGCTGACAACGTTACCCACAAGTACTTTCACAGAAATGATAAGGCTGGCTCATGATGAGACCCCCTTTCCCTTGGCCATGCAACCAAGAGTCACTGCCCTGGCACAGTAACCAGCTGGTGGCAATGTCATACTGCTAGGTACCCATGAACCTAATAGGTTGGCTCGTGATGAGACCCCCTATCCTCTGACTAGGTCTTGTTTTATTACTTTTCTGGGTCCCTTTTGTTTCTTGCTGAGAAGCCCTTTATTGATTTCTCGGGGATCCCTGGGTGAATCATCTTGAGGTTTATTCTTAGGCTTTTATATTTTACCAGTTTTCTTTTACCTTCTGGGTCTTTAGCCCCTTCTTCCCATGAGGTAAGGTGCAGTCCTGAAAATAGGTCAACCCAATGCTCGGACAAGGGGAATGGGATAGATGAGTGGGAAACAAGATGTAAAAGTGGTACTATGGTAGGAGAAGACAATGGATTTTCATAAGTCCTCCTAGTGGAAAACCAAAACCTACATATACAGGCTTGCTAGGGATCTTTGTCAATCCCCCCAAATATGGTCAAGTGGGCAAGCGTAAGATCCAAGCATTTGTTAGAAATAAAAGGAATCAGATGCATATATTTAAAGGTTTTAATGATCAAAAGTGACACATACCATGATACCCAGACTAATTAACTCATGGAGCAAGAACCTCTTTTGATACAAGACCAAGCCGATGGTGATGGATGTTGCTGCTGCTGACGGGATGGAGATGATAGAAGAAGAAAAGGTGGGCCATCCAGGGCCATGCTCAGGTCAATCCTGCTCTCGGTACTACATGTCTGGGACCTGTGGGCCTCGAGACATGATCTCCTAGTTATCCCTAAAAAGTGGGGATAACAGGTACTATATAAAACATATCCCCTATATGTACTCACCAAAACAGGGATTTCTAGTCTAAGTTTATTCATGAGTGTGGCATCAATACTAAAAATTCCCGCCCCCCCCCAAAAAAAAACAAAAACAAAAACAATTATAAAGGATTGTTTTTTCTAAATGTAATGAAATAGTTTAGAATATTCTCGATAAGAAACCACACACATCAATTATTTTCTAACTTAATTGTTTGCAAACTTTCTCAACTAAAGGTCTAATGGCATGGTATCTTTCAAAGTGGTGGTACTATTCTACCTTTCAATAAGAGCAAGCTTAGCCATAGTAATTTCTATGCAATAATTAAACATTATCAAAACAAGCCAATTCACATATTAATTTCTTATCTCAAGTGGAGTATCAATCAATAATGACACCTTAAATAGTTCGTCACATCCAATGGATTTACTAGCCCATCTACATCATCATAGAAATTATTTAGAAACAATTCATACTAACTTCAACTCATACTTAAGATCAATCTATTGTATGAGAGTTCGTAATCATTCACATGATAAATTTCAAAGACATATTTAAAATATGTTTCTCTCTTCCAAATGGAAGCTAGGAACAAGAGAAAATATGTCTTACCCCATGTCATACATAACACTCTTGCACACTTGATATACGATCTTTGAATACTAAAATTTATAGTACACAACATGGCATAACCTTCAAGATGAAGACAATTAGGTAACAATGACATTATCGAAAACATAACAAATACAATTTCTTATTCCACATTCAAATCCATCAATGGATTCATATCAATAGACATGCATTCAATTTAAGAGATCTATATAGTCCTCTTTCTGAATAACACCTTCACTTTGTTTTTCCATTGGATGTAGCCTTGGTGGTTGGGAGGAATGATTGTTACCCTCCCACCCAGGTTCAAATCCTTGGAGTGGAATGTTGTGCCCTTTAATGGGTCTATAATATGCTCGTATTGTTGAGCCCCCAATACTCCAAAAATGCTCGGCCACCCCATGTTCTCTCGCAGATTTCAGGGAGGTTTTCTATGGACGTAGAAAGCACTAATATTTGGTGTCGTCAACCACATGTAAAAAAAAAAACACCTTCACTTTGCAGAGTTATAAGCATAAGAAAAATACACATTCATATGCGTACATGATCCTCAAAGTTGTTACCACTAAGTTTCATTATCAATACCAATATACCACCAAAGATTACTATTTAAATATCAATTAAAATATTTTCATAATAGTCATAAGACAAATTCATTTTAGCAGTCATCTACAACACCATGGATGAAATATATCTTCACTTTTAAGAAAGAAAATCCAAAGGAATAAGTTAATACCTTTAAACCCATGCATTAAACACCATATACATTGAACAAAGATAATGATCATCAATAAATAAGGCTTTTATCCTCCTAGGTGAACAACCAATCAATCATGCCAAAATATCCAACAATGAATAATGTACAACGTTCATATGGTAAATGTAATATTGGACTATAACAACAAGTTTGCAAACATTTCTATGCATATTGTGCATAATTCAAATCATTTGCATGCAATTTATATTTGTATATTTTCATATATTCACTCCAACTTTTATATGAGTGTGATGAATAAAATGTCAACGAATGTCAAGTACACACAATGTTGGCATTTGAAAGTATAGTTGCATGCATATATATATTTTAAAACTCGATACCATATATTCCAAATTCAATTCTTACAAACATTCTCATACAAGTTATCACCAAACAAAACTCCAAAGGTTCCTCGAATGTGTAAATTGATGTACTACTATAAGAAGGATTATCTAATAATTATCTCTATGTGTAATAAGAATAATTGGTTAGCTTATCATAACACCAAAACCATCACCATTCATTCCTTTGAGTCCATACAACCCTTGGTGTTGTAGCTTGGCTCTAATACTAATTTATAATGTATCTTTATTCTTAATATAAAAAGTTGTTGATGTTTGAGCATCGTCGGAAAGACATTCTATCAGATTGATAATTAATAATGTGATTATTAATTATTAAGAAATATTATTAATTATAATATTATTAATGTAATAATATATTTATAATATAAAGTATATAAATATATATAATAAAATTATAAAATATAAATACAAAGTATATTATAATAAAGTATAAAATATAAATACAAAGTATATTTATATTATATGTATAATATAATATAAAGTATAAATATATTTATTACCCAAGGGATTCATCTCTTCATGGATGGTGACCATGGTCACCATATGTTCTTTATATATAGAACACTCATCATTGTAATAAGATATTCATTCACATACAATATCATCTCTTATAAAAATCAACATGGTATCATAGCGAGACTCCCTCACACAAGGGCCCAAGAAAATGAGAGTAGAGTAAAGTCTTGGGAGTTTTAAATTTATGGGGTTGTTGCAATCTCTATGTACAACATATTTACTTTTTATTCCTACCTTAATTATAGAAAGAATTCCATAAATTATGGTGGACAGTAATTTCCAGTAAAAATGTCTAGTTACCTAAATATGAGGAATGTACTACATATTTACTTCTACTTATATTTATGCAAAGAATCACATGAATTATGGAGGAATGATTTAAGAAAGTCAAATAAGATGTGGATGGATTACAACCAAATTAATCTTTGGGTAGTTACGGGAGGTATTCTCCAACTATTTATAAGAAAGAAAATTAAATTAAATTTTCAAAGAGACTTGTCTTTTTGGATCAATTTAATATTACTATAAAAAGACACAACAATAGACACACAAATTTTTCTCTCTCACACGTGATCTAAGGAAGAGGCTGAAGTTTCTAAGTAGTTGAAATTTTTTGAGTTTAATTACTTAGTGATGTTCTAGAGTTTACTAAAGTAATATCGTTGGAAGTAATTACCACTTGTAGAAAATTGTGATTGTCTAATTTAACACTAGAAAATCAACATGGTTAGTCGTATGACATCGAGTATATGATGGATGTGTGTTAGTAGAAGACATATCATTTCGAGGGTCACTGTATATAGTTTTGCACAAGATAAATTGATCTCCTCTAGGATATTTTTTTGTGTTGTTCTTGTTTCTTGTTCCGAGTACGTCACAGGTAATATCTCTAAGAAGGAGCCATAATGACAATCACAGGAAGCAACATGAAGCAAGACTATCAAGAACTAGACTTGTGCACATCCATGTAATGAAGAAGAAGAGGAGGTCAGCACATGAAGAGGGAGTAGATGACTCTGAAGACTATATAGCCTCAAAGGGAGTGATGACTTTAGATGTTTTATGCGGGAAATTGGATAGTCTTATGATGACATGTTGTAGCTATTAGAGAGCTACCCACCAACCCTAGATGTATGTTGTGAAGTCACTATGGATTTCCTATGATGTATAGATTCGTGTGTTCGACAATCAATGGTCATGAGCTCCTGTGGATGGTGACCGTGTTAGAGTCTGTGTTGGATATAATGCATTCCTCATTATGAGGGAGTGTTGATATTTTATGTAATTTCGTAATTTATTCTTAAGTGATAATGTTTCAGCATCGGACTAACATTCTCATGGGATTGGTCATGGTAATTTGACCAATGGAGAATGTCCCTGGCATAGTCTTCTAAGAACATAAGACTCAAAGTGCATGGCTTTCAACATCTGAAAGGACTAAAATTCTTCCCGTGGAACAGATGGAAACCTGATTAGGAAGAATGGTCCTTGTGGTCATAAAACACTCCGTTGAGTACGTGACAATTGTGGGACACTCAGTGTGTAGATTGAAGAAGGATTTATATGGATTAAAATAGGCACCCAGAGCATGGTATGGAAGGATCGACAATCTTCTAACGAGCTTAGGATTTATAAACAACAATGCAAATCCTAACCTTTACTTTAAGGTTGTGGATGATGGTTCAGTAATACTACTTTTATATATGGATGAGCTATTTCTAAACAAGTGTGGAAAAGATCATCTCAGAGTGTAAGAGAAAAACTGGCTGCTAAGTTTGAGATGAAAGATCTTGGGATGATGCATTAATTTTTGTGTCTCGAGGTATGGCAGAAATAGGATGAGATCTTTCTGAATCAAGGGACGTATACAGTAGAAATCATGAATAGGTTTGAGATCTTGGATTGCAAGGCAATGGCTACACCTATGATATCAAATATGAAGTTGCTGCAGGATATGACTTTAGATACTGTGGATTTTACTTTATACAGGAAGATGGTGGGTTCGTTGATGAACTTGACGAACAAAAGACCATATATATGTTTTGTTGTGAACACCCTAAGTCAATATATGGAGCAGCCCAGGTAGATTCATTTGGTGGCAACAAAACATGTGATGATGTACCTTAATGGTACATTGGATTATGGTATGAGGTATGTGATAGACCATGAGTTCGGGTTATATGGATATTTGGATTTAGATTGGGCCGATAGTATTCCTGATCGAAAGAGTACTTCGACATATTGCTTTAGTCTAGGGTCCAATATGGCTTCATGGAGCAGTAAGAAGCAATTGTGTGTAGCACTTAGTATGGCTGAGGCAAAGTATGTGGTAGCATGTGCAACAGGTCATGAAGTAGTGTGGCTTTAGAAATTGCTGACTATTGGACTGAATTTGACTTGTAGGTAAGACCTACGAGAAGAGGATGACGATACTTGTTTTGGAGGACAAGTGATGAAGTCAACAAGTTGAAGATCCACTTGATATTCAGTGCTCGAGAAGGAGCTGAACAATCATTTCTAGAGGGAAATGGGTACTATAGTAAGGAGTAGGAGGCTCCGCCAGATACAGGAAGCAGTAAAGTGTGGTGCTAAGTACAACTGAAGCTGATTATGTGGCATCATGTGAAACAAGTCATGAAGCAATGTGGCTTCAGAATTTGCAGACTATTGGACTGAATTTGACTTGTAGGTAAGACCTACAAGAAGACGATGATGACACTTGTTTTGGAGGACAAGTGTTGAAGTCAGTAGGTTGAATATTCAGTTGATATTTAGTGCTTGAGAGGGAGATGAACGGTCAGTTCCAGAGGGAGTTTGGTACTACAGTAAGGAGTAAAAGGCTCTTCCAGATGCAAGACACAGCCATGTCTGGTACTCAATACGACTGAAGCTGAGTATTTGGTAGCATGTGCAGTAACAATGTGGCTTCAAGAACTTGTGTTTGGGTTATTTGGTCTCGGAATGGATGTGACCTGCATTTTGTGTGACAACCAAAGTTGCATGAAGTCGTTAGAGAACCTTGTGGTCTATGATAGGTCAAATCATATCGATATCAAATATTACTATATCATGGATATAGTGCCGAAGGGAGCAGTGAGGCTCCAGTTTCATGAATATAGAGGATCAATTTGCGGATGTGTTTACCAAGATGCTATCGAGGATGAAGTTTGAGTACTTCGGATACAAGCTTGGCGTGGTCCCTCTTGAGAGGGAGTGTTCTCATCCAGCATGAAAAAGGGATGGAACTAAGTGTTCTCATCCAACATGAAAAACGGAGGGAACTAAGATAGGTGGAACTCATCCAGCATGAAAAAGGGCTGGCGCTAAGTGTTCTCATCCAACATGAAAAAGGGTTGGCACTGAGACATGTGGAACTCATCCATCATGAAAAAGAGCTGGCACTGAGTGTTCTCATCCAACATGAAAAAGGGATGGCACTGAGACAGGTGGAACTCATCCATCATGAAAAAGGATGGCACTGAGTGTTCTCATCCAACATGAAAAATGTTTGGCACTGAGACAGATGAAACTCATCCAACATGAAAAAGGGTTGGCACTTAGTGTTCTCATCCATCATGAAAAAGGGCTGGCACTGAGACAAGTGGAACTCATCCAACATGAAAAAGGGTTAGCACTGACTGTTCTCATCCAACATGAAAAAGGGTTGGCACTGAGTGTTCTCATCCAGCATGAAAAAGGATTGGCACTCTGATAGGTGGAAATCATTCAGCATGAAAAAGGGATGGCACTAAGTGTTCTCATCCAACATGAAAAAGGGTTGGCACTAAGAATGGTGGATCTCATCCAGCATGAAAAAGGGTTGGCATTGATACCAAGGGTGAACATGATTAGGCACTGATGCATTGCAGGGTAGTGAATGTCCCGGGGACATGTTGTGGTTATTTGAGAACTACCCACGGGCCTTGGATGCATTGCATGTGAAGATACAAGGGTTCACATGATGAGGTACAGATGAACTGCGAGGTAATGGATGTCACGATGACATGTTGAATCTATTTGAGAGCTACCCAGAGGTAATATTCAAAGGTAATCTTGGCATAATGTAGAATGTCTTCGTCGCTGAGAGTGTGTGTTGATGTTTGGGCAGCGTCGGAAAGACATTCTACTAGATTGATAATTAATAATATGATTATTAATTATTAAGAAATATTATTAATTATAATATATTTATAATATAAATTATAAATATATATAATAAAGTATAAAGTGTAAATATAAAGTAAATTTATATTATATGTATAATATAATATAAAGTATAAATATATTTATTACCGAAGGGACACATCTCTTGATGGATGGTCACCATGGTCACCATATGTTCTTTATATATAGAACACTCATCATTGTAGTAAGATATTCATTCACATACAATATCATCTCTTACAAAAATCAACAAAAGTAGGGTCTATTGGTCTAACATTTCATTTATGGAAGCAATATGTAACTCAAAATACAACACATTAAGACCATTTTCAACATAGAAACCTTACTTCTTAATTACTATTGTAGAGTTTGGCATTACATGAGTCAATATAAGGTCAGGTTTCCTAGCTTTAAATGCATGGTCTAGATTTTAATTTCACTAGACAAGAAAATCAATTTGAAGATCTCAATTTAATTAGAACTAACACTTCACAATTAGCCACACAATATGTTTTCAAAATGGAGACACTTAAGCATAAATAAAAGAACCAAATTACAATAAGCATAAGCATATGATCACATACTGACTATATATCATAAGTTCCTCAATCATCTCAACTCATTGATTCTATATAATATCTTAGACGAAGGTCTTATTCTCTCCAAAAGAGGACAATGTTAGGGTTTAGGTTTAAGCTCCTTAAGGTCATGCATATAACACCTTCTTCCTTGATTAAAAGTGTGATTCCATGATCATTAGGGTCATATTAAACATAAATAACTTATTGTTTTTAATCTACAGTCTCCTTGCCTAATTATTATTTAATCTATAGGCTTCTTCCCTCATAATTCACTAATACATGGTTATACATAATGATATAAAGCCTTATAGGAAAGGAAGTCACAGTATTGAGCCCAAAACATGATAAAATACATAATATGATGGAAGTTAATACCTCACAATAATATTCAAAATCATTTACAACAATTACATAATAATCTATGCATAGCTTTCATATAATTTCAAGGGTATGGGAGATCTATCCCCCTCCTTATTTCAAGAGGCCAATGTAAGAGTAAAAATGATTCACACATATCAATAACTATCTCATTTAATCTCTTAAAAACATTAATAAAAAATTTCAAAACTTTATATATATACAACAAACACAAATTGTCTGGGGTATGGGGGATTTGAGTAGCCCTTCTTGACTTGATTGTAATTTCACCTTTTGGTGATTGAAACATATGAATATAAATTTTAAATTTGGTGAACATGTGGATATTGATGTTAGCTACTTTTTTTTTAAATTTTGAAATCCAATGGACACCATATGGCCAATTTATAGTAGAATTTTAGCTACAACAATTTTTTATTTCTAGGGGTCATATACGAAAATATGAAGTTATTTTTTGGTGATCATGTGGGGATATGTACTAGATGAATCCAATCCAAATTTAGTCTTTATTAGACTTCATATGACATCGTTTCAATAAAAATACTCCAAAGGAAACAAATGTTCCGCCATGAATTGAAGAACCTCATGATTAGGAAAGTCTATATATGGTCCATCCAGGTACTTACATATCATACCCCATCATGTATGTATACATCACCAAATTTTCAAATTCCATATAAATGAACAACCATCCATTGAAATGCATGAATAACCAACCACTACAATTGTCGGTCTAATAGAATGTCCTTCGGGTACATGATTCATTCAATTTTGTGATGATCTCCCCCTGAATGTACATAAATTTTTGGTTTTTAGGCACCTCCCAAAGTATACAACCAATACATTCCACTCATAGAGAATCCAACCAACACATGGCCCACTCATAGAGGTTTCTGCACTCTACCAAACAATTTATCCTAATTATCAATGATACATTCCAAAGGGGTATGTATGCATGTCCATGTCTTACAACGTTATGCCCTTAATATGTTACATAGATGAGGTACATACAATTAACATAATCCATCCCATGGAGTCACCAGGTAGAAGATTAAAACTTTTCTAGGACCAATACATTTGATCAAAACATGACATCATAGACTATCTACAAGGTGTGATTAAAATTTCCATATGGTCAAGTCCGTTTTTATTCAACTTACAAAATTTTACCTTTTTTTTCCACAATCATTTGATCTCCATATACTACCACAATAAATATCACCAAATTCCTTTAGACTAAGCTCAAAAATAAAAATCTCTATTGTATTTAGGACAACATCTTTTTCCTTCCTATTGTAATCTCACTATTCCACTCCAGAATTACATCAGCGGTCAATCCTTGGTTTTTGTAGTGACAAAAATTTTAAATACCATGATAACCAACCAATGGTTATTCATCCAAGCAACTCGCTTCCATATCGTAACCAAAAATTTTCCATGCTCCTCCATTCACTTGTAGCATTATTATCTCGAACAACATACCATCTAAGAACCAACCGTACCACTAACACCACACACATTTATTGGAAACTTGTTGTACTCTAGGGCCTAACATCAAATTGTTTGTAAAGATTGAACAAATGGCCATCTTGTGGACAGATTTCCATCTATTGATACACCTAGGTACCCAACCACGTTTCTTTCCAATTCTCTAGGATAATAGTCTAGATATGGGATGTATCCAACTCAATCTTACATTCTTTGCACTTGTCAATAATGACTTATAACACAACATTTGTCAAAGAATCTCACATCAAGGAACAATGAGAGGAGACAAACCACATAGTTGTATTTCCCTTCGAGCTACAACACACTTTACCAAGCAGAGTTATGAATGATTTTTACATCAAAAAATATTTCCACATAGGGATACAAATCATAACAAAGATAAAATAGGAATACCATCCTCCTCCTCTAGAATCATGAAAATACTTGATGTCTTTGTCTGGATCTTCCACATCTTTGTTCAATCTTTGTCTTGGATCTCCATACTCCCCCTGCCATTTGTTAGAGTCATAAATTCTAACAAAATAACTTTTCTACCATATTGAGGTCATCAGTATCAATATGTATGATAATATAAACTAATTAAAGAAAAAATAACAAAGATCAACTATGAACATTACAAAGAATTCGAGGGTATTGAACCTAATAACTGCACAAAAGTACATAATCACATCAAGAGGTATGCATAGTATTCTCTTAGGACATCTTCGGTTACTTTTCTACGCTAGTGCCTCTTTACTCACATCATCTCTTTGGTGATTACTAGATCATGGTCCAAGAGTCTCTCTCTAAGTTCCTTCTCACACAATCCAACTGACTTTAGCCTACCTTCTCATGTATGGACCCAACTTGCAATCATAATATTTCGACCAACCATACTTCTCACCTGCAAATTTCCACTGCACTTCTTGTTTTTCTGGAGACATGCGTATACTAGGCATATTTGTTTGCATCTTCCACATCTTATTCCAATATTCTTCTTGGATCTTCTATACTTCACCAAGCAATTGTTAGAGTAGTCAATTCTAACAAACTAACACTCACATATTGAATTGACTAAGATCAATATGTTTTATTATACAAACCCCAAAAATATTTCATGAACACATTTCAGAAAGCCCAAATACCCTATTCTATAACATCATCACTCACAAAGCTAAGTGCACAAAAATAGATTAAAAGAGTTAACCATGCTCTCACCAAAATCATGTCAACAATGCCCATACTCCAATATTTGATTTGCAAAATGAAATGTCTCAACCTATTTCACTAGTCTTCTTTCCATTTACACCACATATTCATAGGTAACATGATTTCAACAACATTCTTATCTTGAAGCATCGATTTACCCAATCTAGTATTGTCATTTTTCACATGCCTCCATCCCAATACACATGTCCCATTGACTTTTCTCCACAATTTCATGAATTATTTTGTTATATTCTTGCTTATTTTTACTGAACATTCATGCAACCTTTGAATTTTATTTGTTCCCAGGAGTACCATTGGGCTAAAAAATTATGGCATTCCAAAACATAATATTGTTTTACCAAAGCACCCTAGTGTTAGTTGTAGGTGGATCCTGTTGTAGCCTCTTGAAATTTCTTATTGGACTCTTCCTCGTAGAGGGTCGACATGGCATTCACCAACACAATTCTCTACACTAAGAAAGCACTTGTGGCAAACTTCTTTGGGTACCTTATGGGAATAAACCACCTTGAGAACTGCTACAACTTTCTAACCCTCGAAAATCTTGTGCTCTCTAATAAATTTTAACCAATCGAACATTTTTTTTTTTACAATGGCTTTAGCATATGTCGGTTCTTGGGTGTAGGAGTGGCCATTCTAGTAAGCTTTGGGGTAGCATCCCATGTCATACCTGCAATAATTTCACTCATCATAATACCTCTTATTGGAATTGCATTGAAATCTATGAGCATACGAAGAGTGGGTGTCTCATCCCATCTATTTCACCTCAAAATGCTTGGTGTTGCATCACTAGTCACCTTTCCTAGACTCAGCATAGAATCCCACCTACTAATCCCAAGAGTGGCATCAGGGGCATCCCAATATGACAAAGTATTCACCTTCTTGGAAACATCCCTCAGGTCCTGAGCTTGGTCCCATATAGGCCTAGAATTTGATGGCCTATATCTTGGTCCCATATAGGCCTCTCAGGTCTGCGGACCAAATCTCTCCTTCCTCCATCAACGACTGAGGTTTCCTTCGTGATCCAAGCTTCGGGAGATTCAACTCTCAAACCATGTTGCTGCTAATTAGATATCTTTTGGAATGGAAGATCTACTAACATCTTTCCTCTTCAATCAACGACTCTGCCTTCTTTCCTTTTTCCACGCACAATCCTTTGTCTCAGCGATCAGATGACACGTGTCCCTCCAAACCAACGGACGAGATTGATTTCGCGATCCGGGCTCTGGGAGATTCAACTCTCAAACCCTATTGCTACTGACTGGATATCTTCTGGAATGGAAGATATGCTGACATCTGTCCTCTTCAATCGACGGCTCTGCCCTCTTTCCTTTGTCCATGTGCAATCCTTGGTCTCAGTAATTAGATGACACGTATCCCTCCAAACTAACGGACAAGATTGGTTTCACGATCCGGGCTCTGGGTATTTCAATTCCCAAGTTCTCGTTTTCTCCTGGAGAATTTCACCCGGAGTCCATGATGTTGGTTGTGGAGCCTGATTATCTTCCTGATTCAGAGGTCCTTTCTTTCAGCCGTGTTTATACCCCATGAAGTATTTAGACCCCATAAGTATGTACACTCTTCCATGTGGGG
>SNQJ01S0006000.1:48319-76250 GCA_010110895.2 Picea sitchensis
AAATATATATAATAAAGTATAAAGTATAAATATAAAGTATATTTATATTATATGTATAATATAATATAAAGTATATTTATATTATATGTATAATATAATATAAAGTATAAATATATTTATTACCGAAGGGACACATCTCTTGATGGATGGTCACCATGGTCACCATGGTCATCATATGTTCTTTATATATAGACCACTCATCATTGTAGTAAGATATTCATTCACATACAATATCATCTCTTATAAAAATAATAAAAAATAGGGTCTATTGCTCTAACATTTCATTTATGGAAGCAATATGTAACTCAAAATAAAACACATTAATAACATTTACAACATAGAAACCTTACTTCTTAATTACTATGATAGAGTTTGGCATTACATGAGTCAATATAAGGTCAGGTTTCCTAGCTTTAAATGCAAGGTCTAGATTGTAATTTCACTAGACAAGAAAATCAATTTGAAGATCTCAATTTAATTAGAACTAACACTTCACAATTTGCCACATAATACGTTTTCAAAATGGTGACACTTAAACATAAACAAAATAACCAAATTACAATAAGAATAAGCATATGATCACATACTGACTTTATATCATAAGTTCCTCAATTATCTCAACTCATTTATTCTATATAATATCTTAGACGAAGGTCTTATTCTCTCCAAAAAAGGACAATGTTAGGGTTTAGGGTTAAGCTCCTTAAGGTCATACATATAACACCTTCTTCCTTGATTAAAAGTGTGATTCCATGATCATTAGATCATGGTCCAAGAGTCTCTGTCTAAGTTCCTTCTCACACAATCCAATTGGCTTTAGCCTACCTTCTCATGTATGGACCCACCTTGCAATCATAATATTTCGACCAACCATACTTCTCACCTGCAAATTTCCACTCCACTTCTTATTTTTCTGGAGACATGCGTATAATAGGCATATTTGTTTGCATATTCCACATTATTCCGATATTCTTCTTGGATCTTCTATACTTCACCAAGTAATTGTTAGAGTAGTCAATTCTAACAAACTAACACTCACATATTGAATTGACTAAGATCAATATGTTTTCTTATACAAACCCCAAAAATATTTCATGAACACATTTTAGAAAGCCCAAATACCCTATTCTATAACATCATCACTCGCAAAGCTAAGTGCACAAACAATAGATTAAAACAGTTAACCATGCTCTCACCAAAATCATGTCAACAATGCCCATACTACAATATTTGATTTGCAAAATAAAATGTCTCCACCTATTTCACTAGTCTTCTTTCCATTTGCACCACATATTCATAGGTAACATGATTTCAACAACATGCTTATCTTGAAGAATCGATTTACCCAATCTAGTATTGTCATTTTTCACACGCCTCCATCCCAATACACATGTCCCATTGACTTTTCTCCACAATTTCATGAATTATTTTGTTATACTCGTGCTTATTTTTATTGAACATTCATGCAACCTTTGAATTTTATTTGTCCCCAGGAGTACCATTGGGCCCAAAAATTATGGCATTCCAAAACATAATATTGTTCTCCCAAAGCACCATGGTGTTAGTTGTAGGTGGATCCTATTGTAGCCTCTTGAAATTCCTTATTGGACTCTTGCTTGCAGAGGGTCGACATGGAATTCACCAACAAAATCCTCTACACTAAGAAAGCACTTGCGACCAACTTCTTTGGGTACCCAATGGGAATAAACCTCCTTCAACATTGCTACAACTTTCTAACCCTCGAAAATATTGTTCTCTCTAATAAATTTGAACCAATCAAACATTTGTTTTTATTTATAGTGGCTTTAGCATATGTCGGTTCTTGGGTGTAGGAGTGACCATTCCAACAATATTTGGGGTAGCATCTCATGTCATACCTGGAATAATTTCACTCGTCATAATACCTCCTATTGGAATTTCATTGAAATCTACGAGCATACAAAGAGTGGTTTTCTCATCCCATCTATTTCACCTCGAAATGCACGACGTTGCATCACTAGTCACCCTTCCTAGATTCAGCGTAGAATCCCACCTACTAATCCCAACAATGGCATCTGGGGCATCCCAATACGACAAAGTATTTAACTTCTTGGAAACATCCCCCTGGTCCTGAGCTTGGTCCCATATAGGCCTAGAATTTGATGCCCTGTAGCATGTATTTGGTCCACCAATCTGCATTTGACATGTGAATGGATACGCCACATGTCAAGAATTGCATGAAAATTATGAACATGTCAAATTGGCATTTAAATAAGTCGGGTACCTGTCATAAATTTTAGTAGGTATATACAGGCTCTATGGTATAGAGTATACACATGGCTGGGAGGTTAGATGAAATGTTGGAAGGGATGGTGTTGTGTGGTTAGATGAAGAAATAAATGAAAGTTAATAATATTGTGTTCTAACTTGTGTTGGAAAACTAAGAGGGGGGGTGAATCAGTTGTTACCGTGCTTAAACAATTATGTTTATTTAAAACTCTTTACAGAGCACTCAATGACAATCACAATAATGCAGGGAGGTAAGAAATAGAACATTCAACATCAATCACACACATGAAATATACAGAGACAAATATTTATTAAGAAAACCCATAAATGGTAAAAACCTCTTCGTCTTGATATAATAAGTAATCTTTATTTTCTATACATTATCATTCATATGAGCACCAACTCATTGTGAGGCTACCACCTGTATTTTGCAAGCTACAACTTGTTGAGAGAACCAAATATTTCGTTTCTCTAGCACCCAATAGAAGGAAGCACCAACTCCTTGGTTTCTCTAGCACCCACTAGAAGGAAGCACCAACTCTCTAAGTGTTCCAACACCAACTTCCAGTCACACAGACACCGACTTGTATAACAAAGAACAATAGTTCTGTCTTGCACCACCCTGCCACCCTGGTTTTTATGGATGCAACTAGATGGAAGATACAACTCCCTGTGTTCAAGCACCCACTTGAAACTCTGAGGACACCAATCCTCTCTAGGACCTCCCTTCCACCCTTAAATATTAATGTTTGCTTTTTACAACTTTATCACCTTGATACAACATTTATCTATGGCTTACCAGTCTGACGCAACACCCCCTACCTCAGCTAGTTCTGCATGACCTCTTGGTCTTAGGATCGTTCTTAATCTTCCCCTTGAGTCAGATTGACTCTTTGATTCCCCCACAAGAAATCCAACACACGAATGTGTATCCATAGGTCCTTATGAGTTAGCTTGTGCAATCAAGCACTAAGCGCCAACTCTTTCCCATGTGATCGTTGATATGACCACAACCTTCACCCGAAAATGTATTTCGGGTTTTGTGACTTCACGATCCCAGATGTGAGTCCTTCTAACTCGTCAATCCCCGAAATCCCGAAACCGATGACTAGATCCAACGGTCCAGATCTGTCATAAACTGACGGCTCTGATTTCTTGTTGGCGTTCTCCCTTTCGAAGATTCAAAAAGGATGTATGTTCCTTTTATCCAGTGCCAAATCTCCTGAACCGTACGTGCCCTGATCGATGACTCAAATCTTCCTGTGATCTGACGGTCCTGATTCAATCGAGACTTATTGAATCGAGAGTTCACAACTCTCAACTCCAAGTCATAGTCTTCTCCACTTCCCAAATTCCAAAACACAAAATTCAAGCACGAGATCAATGACTCTTGATGAACCAGATCCAACGACCACTTCTCCTCTTGAGATTCAGATGTTGAATAACTCTCAGCATTATCTTCCTTCCTGGTTAACTTGATCCAACGGACCCCGACAAATCAACACTTCCTCCACAAAGCAATTCCACCGTTCGATCAGACTTATGAAAGAATTCCTCCATCAAACACTGTGACGTCAACCTTTTTGAGCTTTCTTAGTGTATGTTGGGTGACTTTGACACTCGCCTTCCCTTGAACTCTTCAAGGTTATTCCCCTCCTGGGCTTTCAATCGCAACTCAAGGATTCCTTGGGATTATTTCACGTGCTCTTTACGACATTCGCAATAACCTCTGGTTATTGAACCTTCGACTCTGTGCACTCCTTGCGACAACATCCCTTCAACCTTTCTCCTAGGTTGATAAAATCTAAGACTTTAACCAGCCTACGAACACCTTGCACAACTCTGTGTTGTCATGCACTTCTGCTGATATGAGAACAACGATATCCCTCCTAAGCTTTCTGAGATAAAACTCAGAACTTCGTCAACGCACACCTTGTGGATGTTCACTGCACTCTTTACATGAATTATCAGGAAGAGAAAGAATTGAAACTCATTCTTCCCCATCTCTCACAAATTCTCATACATTCATCATAGAATCACAAGCATACACACAACATTGAAATAAATTCATAACAAAGAATATACGCAACTGTAACATACCATTCAAAAGATAAACACAACAACCATGACACACCATGAATTGGAATCAAAGCATTCTTATATTAATTCCAGTGCTCCTGTACATGGTTCAATAGAAACCGCTATCTACTTATACAATCCTACAATCTTTGTTCTTCTATGCTCTTCTCTTCTACAAATCTCTACAACTTACATAAATTTTGAATAATACAAAGATACAAGCTAGGGTGTCTTTTACAAGTTTTCCCTCCTACAAATCTAAGCTATCTAATCAAATTAAAAGATACCTACTTTACATTCAATACAAATAAATGCCTTCTTATTCGACAGACGAGAGAAACGCTCAAGATCTGTTTTACAACTTCCAAAACATAAATGCAAATACACTCTCCTATCTATTACATTAATGCTTCTTCATTCAAATTAAAAACGCTTTCAAAATGTGCGTTGGTGCATTTCCAGTTGTCATTGCCTTTTATGCTCGCTTTGATGGCTTGCTTACGATGCTCCTGCATCATACTCCCTTGGATGAACAATTCATGAACTCTTTCACCGTCTATCCATGTCTTTGGATTTCTGCTTCACCTACCCAATTGGCATCTTCAATCGAGTGTCCTTTCCATTTGGCCAAATATTCAAAGTATGTTTTCCTTCGGGTCTTCCTTCCGACTCTCTAATCAATTATCCTTTCCATCTGTGGCCTTTCAGATACAAGCATCTGCTTAATCCATTGAACTTCCTTCTGATCCTCTGATCCATTTGCTCTGTAAGGATACAGATCTGTGATGTTGAATATGGGCGATATTCCTACCCCATCCGATAATTCAATCTCATAAGCGTTTTCTTCAAACTTTCTTATGATCTTACACGACCCAATTTTCTTCATATTTAGATTATTGTATGTTCCCCTTGGGAAAATTTCTTTTCTAAGATACGCTAGAACCAAATCACCTACTCCAAATTGAAGTTCTCTCCTGTGCTGATCTTCTCTGCACTTGTATTCCTGACTGGAATCCTGTAACCTCTCTCTGATTTTACTATGGAGTTCTTGCATTTCTACTACAAAATCCTCTTCTCTAGCACTCCTGAATTCATTCTGCTCCAAGTCCTTCAACTCAGATACTCCTCTTGGTTGCATTCCATACACTATCTGGAATGGGCTCTATCCTGTACTCCTGTTTGGTGAATCATTGTATGCAAATTCTGCTTGCGGTAGAATCTGATCCCACTGGCTGTGATGTTCAACTACCAAGCTCCTCAACAAATATCCCAAGATTCGATTTACTACCTCAGTCTGTCCATCCGTCTGAGGGTGATCTGCTAAACTAAAAGATAAATTTGTCTCCAAATTCTTCCATAACGTCCTCCAGAAATGACCAACAAATTTGGTATCCCTGTCCGATACAATACTCTTGGGTAAGTTGTGAAGTCTAACAACTTCTTTGAAAAGCTTATTTGCAATGTGAATTGCATCACTGGTTTTCTGACATGGTATGAAATGTGCCATTTTAGAAAATCTATCGACTACCACAAATATTGAGTCACAACCTTTCTGTGTCCTTGGCAGTCCTAACACAAAATCCATACTTACCGTGTTCCACGACCTCTCTGGTACTGGTAATGGCTGATACAACCCTGCATTCTATCTTTTCCCCTTCGCATGCTGACAATTTATACACCTTTCCATGAATTTCTTAACATCCACCATCATCCCTGGCCAATAGTATGAGCCATTCAGTTGCGCAAATGTCTTATCATGGCCAAAATGTCCGGCTAATCCTCCATTATGATTTTCCTTCAAGATGTTCTTCCGCATGGAACTCTTTGGAATACACAACTGATTACCCCTGAACAATAGTCCATCCTGAATCATATATTCAGTCCATTGGCTCCTGTCTCTAAGAACTGGATTCTCACACGCTTCATATGCCTATTTGAAATCTGCATCGTCTCTGTACATTTCCTTGAGATTATCAAAACCTAAGGTTCTCACTCTGAACTCCTGCAGAATCAAACATTTCCTACTCAAAGCATCAACAACTTTGTTAGCAGTTCCAGAAATATGCTTTATAACAAAAGTAAAATTATGCATGTATTCAACCCATTTTTCATGCTTCTGGTTCAATTTCTCCTGTCGTGTTATGAATTGTAAAGCATGGTTATCACTATACAAAACAAACTCTTTCGGAACCAAGTAATGCCTCCATTTTTTCAACGCTTGTATGCATAGAACTCCTTGTCATACGTTGAATACTTCATCTTTTCCTCGTTCAGCTTCTCACTGAAGTATGCAATCGACCTATTGCCTTGACTCAAAACTTCTCCAATCAAAAATCCACTTGCGTCACACCTAACTTGAAATGTCTTGTTGAAATCTGGCAGAACCAAAACTGGTTGTCCAATTATCTTCTCCTTCAGAAAATTAAAACTTTTCTCCACTTACTCTGTCCAATGAAAAGATTTGTGTCTTTTCTTGACTGTGTCCATCATCGGTGCACATATCCCACTAAAATTTCTGATGAACTTCCTGTAAAAACTAGCAAATCCATGGAAGCTTCGAACTTCAAAGATACTCTTTGGCGATGGCCAATCCCTGATTTCTTTTACCTTTTCATGATCCATATTCAATTCATACGAAGAGATTACCAAACCCAAATAGATGAGTTATGTCTTCATGAAAGACAACTTCTTCAAATTGATCAACAATTTCTCTTTCTGTAACCTCCTCATCACTGCAGCTAAATGCTTTAGGTGTTCTCCTTCATTCTTACTGAAGATCGGTATATCATCAAGATATACGATTACAAATTTTCTGATGAAATCCTTCAAGACTTCATTCATTAATCTCATGAAAGTACTCAACGCATTCATCAAACCAAACGGCATGACAAGACATTCATACAACCCTTCATTCGTCTTGAATGCTATCTTCCATTCATCACCTTCCCTCGTTCTAATATGATGGTATCCACTTTTCAAATCAATATTTGAAAAAAAAATTGCTCCACTCAAGCAATCCATCAAGTCATCCATCCTTGGTAAAGGAAATCTATACCTGATGGTGATTTTGTTTATAGCTCTCGAGTCTGTACACATTCTCTAGCCACCATCTTTCTTTGGACTTAACATTGTAGGTACAACACATGGAATCAATATTTCTCTAAATAATCCCTTGTCCATTAAATCTTGGACTTGTCTCTTGACTTCTTCATTCTCTTGTGGTGTCAATCTGTATGCTTCTTTGTTTGGTAAACTTGCTCCAGGTATAAGATCAATGTGATGAATTATGCTCTTGATGGGTGTAAATGAACAAGGTAATTCGTCCACTACTATATCAGCAAATTCCTCTAGTAGTTCCCGAATTTCCTCAAGTAGATCATCTATCTTGGTACTGGTCAAGATGACTCTAGGTTTTCTCACTACATAAAACTGCATTTCCTCATCTTTCTTGACTTCATCAAGAAGCTCCTTCCCACTCATGAAAAGTATAGTATTGCTCACCCCTGTTTTTACCTCCTTGTCTTTAATTGGTAGCAACATATGCATTCTACCATTCTTCTCCAAGGTGTAGGTGTTCCTTCTCACATCATGAGAAACATTCTTGTCATATTGCCACGGTCTCCCCAATAAAAGATGACAGACATCCATGGGAATAACATCACATAAAATCTCATCCTTATATCGCCCTATCTTAAATTCAACTAAATATTGTTTAGTGACAGTTACTTGATGTCCTTTTTGTAGCCACGAGACTTTGTATGGGCTCGGATGTGCTACAGTCTCCAATTCTCCACCATTTATGTGGATACTAGATTATCTGTGCTTCCACTATTCACTATTACCTTGCATACCCTATCCTTGGTCTTGCAAGAAGTTATGAACAAACTGTTCCTCTGGACTAGATTCTCTATCTCTTTCTCTAGATTCAAGAGAATTTTTTGCATCATTAAGGATATTTCACCTTCTGCATCTTCTGCCTCAACATTTCTCCCTTGTGCTTTGGAAATGTGAGCTTCACCTCCATCTCTTTTCCTATCGGGACATTCAAAAGATTTATGTCCGATATTTCCACAGACAAAACATTTTATCTCACCTCCTCTGCCTCTTCCTCTTCCTCTTACTAGCGGAAAAGTGTTCCTGTCGGCATACTGTCTCCCCTGTGAAATTCCTTCTCTTTCAGGGTGAGTATGAGGTTTCTTTTCTTCCTCCTTCGGCTTCTGAGTTCTGTCCTAGGAAATTTCTTTGCCTTTGCTTTGACTTCGACCTCGGCCTCTTTGACCTTTATTTCGACCCAATTTTTCTTCAGCCTTTAAATCCATTTGATAAGCATCTTCCACATTCCTTATTGTCATCATGCTCATCTCATCTTGAATGTCATATCTCAGACCATTCATGTATCTGGCAACCTTCTCATCATCACTTTCATGATGAACTGCTCCGATGTTTATTCTGTAGAACTCTTCAGTCTACTCCTTCACTATCATCCCCTTTTGTCTGAATTTTTTCATCCTTCGAAACATGTTAATTTGGTAATATCTGGGTATAAAATTGGCTTTCATTTTTGCAACCATTCTATCCCAGCTTTTGATTCTTTGCTTGCCTTTGCAATGCCTGTTATCCTGCAGCTCATCCCACCACAGTGTTGCATGCCCTTTAAGTCTAGTGACAACATGTTTGACTTTCTTATCTTCCTTGACATCCTCATAGTCGAGGTATTTATCCATAGCTCTAAACCAATCTAGCAGCTCTTCAACGTCTAAGTTTCCTTCATACATCGGAATGCCCATATTTTCTCTAGCTTCGATTATTGCAACAAATTTGAATAAACGTTCTTCTGCAACGTCTTTGGCTGCGACTTATTCTTCATTTCCAACCTCATTTTCACTTTTGGCCTCACTGATATCTCCAGCATCAACTTTCCATCTCTGGGTTGTTTCCATAGCATCTAATTGAGCATGGATTTCTCTCATTTCCCTTTCCATAGTTGGATTGGGTATTTTTCTCTCTCTTCTTCTTGGTGGCATTGCTTCAATCTGTTCCACGCAAAAACAAAAAAAAAACTGTAGCTCTGATACCACTCTGATGCAACACCCCCTACCTCAGATGGTTCTATGCGAACTCCTGGTCTTAGGATCATTCTTAATCTTCCCCTTGAGTTGGATTGACTCTTTGATTTACCCATAGGAAATCCCACACACGAATGTGTATCCACAGGTCCTTATGCGTTACGCCTATGCAATTAAGAACTAAGCGCCAACTCTTTCCCACATGATCGATGATATGACCATAGCCTTCACCTGAAAAGGTATTTCAGGTTTCATGACTTCGCGATCCCAAATGTGAGTCCTTATGACTTGTCAATCCCTGAAATCCTGAAACCGGTGACTAGATCCAATGGTCCAGATCTGTCATAAACTGATGGCTCTGATTTCTTGTCGGCGTTCTCCCTTTAGGATATTGGAAAAGGATGTATGTGCCTTTTCTCCGGTGCCAAATATCTTGAACCGTACGTGCCCTCATCGATGGCTCAGATATTCCCATGATCTGACAGTCCTGATTCAATAGGGAGTTCGTGAATCATGAGTTCACAACTCTTGACTCCAAGTTACAGTCTTCTCCACTTCCCTAATTCTGAAACATGAAATTCAAGCACGAGATCAACGACTCTCATTGATCCAGATCCAACGGCCACTACTCCTCCCGAGATTCAGATGTTGAATAACGCTCGACCTTATCTTCGTTGATGGTTAACTTGATCCAATGGACCCCGGTAAATCAACAATTCCTCCACAAAGTGATTCCACTGTCCGATCAGACTTCTGAAATAATTCCTCTGTCAAACACTCTGGTGTCAACCTTTCTGAGCTTTCTTTCTATCTGTTGGGTGAATTCGACACTCGTCTTCCCTTGAAATCTTCAAGGTTCTTCCCCTCCTGAGCTTTCACTCACAACTCAAGGATTCCTTGGGATTCTTGCACGCGCTCCTTGCAGCATTCGCAATAACCTTTGGTTATTGAATCTTCGACTCTATGCACTCCTTGTGACAACAACCCTTCAACCTTTCTCCTAGTTTGATAAAATCTAAGACTTTAACCAACTTGCGCACACCTTGCACAGATCTGTGCTATCTTGCACTTCTGCTGATATGAGAACAATGATATCCCTCCTGAGATTTCTGAGATAAAACTCAGAACTTCGTCAACGCGCACCTTGCGGACGTTCACTGCACTCTTTGGAGGAATTCTCAGGAAGAGAAACAATTGAAAATAATTCTTCCCCCTCTCTCACATATTATCATACATTCATCATAGAATCACAATCATACACACAACATTGAAATAAATGCATAACATAGAATATAAGAAATTGTAACATACCATTCAAAAGATAAACACAACAACCATGACACACCATGAATTGGAATCAAAGCATTCTTATATTAATTCCAGTTCTCCTGTACATAGTTCAATAGAAACCGCTATCTTCTTATACAATCCTACCATCTTTGTTATTCTATGCTCTTCTCTTCTACAACTCTCTACATCTTACAAAAATTCTGAATAATAAAAAGATACAAGAGACGGTGTCTTTTACGAGTTTTCCCTCCTACATCTCTAAGCTATCTAATCAAATTAAAATCTACCTACTTTACATTCAATACAAATAAATGCCTCCTTATCCGGTAGATGAGAACAACGCTCAAGATCTGTTTTACAACTTCCAAAACATAAATGCAAATACACTCTCCTAGCTATTACATTAATGCTTCTTCATTCAAATTCAAAACACTTTCAAAATGTGTGCTGGTGCATTTCCAACTATCTTTGCCTTTTGCACTTGCTTTGTTGGATTGCTTACGATGCTCCTGCATCACAGTCTCATCACTGTTCTGCTACACTGCTATGATTTGCCTGCATCAGTGTCTCTCACCTCGTGTTTGCTTCTCTTTCTATTCTTCTCTCAGATATGTATTTTTGTTCCTTGCTTCTTCTGTGCTTCTTCTCCTGTACATTGCATGCTTCTACTCGCATGAATCATGCTCAACAACAACAATCATCACTTCTCTGTTCTACGTTTTTGTATTCTTTGTGCACCACTTATTCCTCTGCGCAATGCCTTTGCATTCTCTTTACATCGTCATTGTTCTTCCCTATAGGTTGTTCACTGCAGCTCTTCCTTTCTCCTACAAATCTCAACACCATAATTACTTCACTTCTCTATTTTGCATGCATTTCTCACGTCGAGTCATCTCCTGATCATCATGGAAACTCTTCATCTTCTCTGGTGGTTTTGTTTCCTGTGAGTTCATCATCAATGGTCGTTATGATGAGATTCCTTATCTTCTCTGGCAGTCGAGACTCTTCCTCTTCTCTGTTAGTTACAACCAGTCAACTATGGCTTCTTTGTCTTCTAGCCCCTTCTTTCACATGACCACCAATGGTGACCAAGCGCTTATTCAAAAGGCGCTTCCCAATTTATGTCTAGTGAGCACTAGCTCCATTTCATGATATGACCTTGGGCTATGCGATTCATGTGACCAAGTGATTTTGGGCGTGTCCAAAGGTGGTTTAGAACACACTTCTTTTCACCCTACAATTCACCACGAGCCTCCAAGCGTCCTTTCTCCAAAACCGTGGTTTCAATTGTGGCCCGCTCATGAAAAATTAAAGCCTGAGCATGTTCTAGCCCCGCAATGGAGCATGATCGTTGATATCACGATCTTGATGGTGCTCTTGAATGGATGGTTTAGATCTGTCCTCTCAGGTCTATGGACCAGATCTCTCCTTCCTCTGTCAACGACCGAGGTTTCCTTCGTGATCCGGGCTCCGAGGGATTCAACTCTCAAACCCTGTTGTTGTTGACTGGATATCTTCTGGAATGGAAGATTTGCTGACATCTCTCCTCCTCAATCGACGACTCTACCTTCTTTCCTTTGTTCATGTGAAATCCTTGGTCTCAGCGTTCAGATGACATGTATCCCTCCAAACCAACGGACGAGATCGGTTTCGCGATCCGGGCTCCGGGTGTTTCAATTCTTAAGTTCTTGTTTTCTTTCGGAGTCCATGATCCAACGATGCATGTTCCTTTGAGATCAACGGTTGAGATCTCCTTCGTGTCTCTGGACTTTGGATATTTAAATTCTCAAACTCTTGTTCATCCTTCCTTTGTTTTTTTTCCAGAGTTGACAATCTACTGAAACGTGTCCTGTTTAATCCAATGACTATCCTTTGCTCTGGGACTTCGGCCTTTGGCAATCTCAAACCTTTATTCTTCGTATTTTCCCAGAGAAGTTTCACCCGAAGTTCACGATCCGTTGACACATATCCTGCTACACGATCAACGATCGAGAATACACCCGAAGTGATCTTCAGATCAGACGACTCGTATCCACTTGGGGTCTTCGACATTCGAGACTTTGGGTCTTTGGTCGAGTACTAGTGGTAAAACTCCTGAAGCAAAACTCCCGGAGTGACATAACTCTTGCCTCACTCGATGACATGTCACTAGCCGAGCATCTGCCACGTGTCACTCGGATTTGTGATTTCCACGTACCTGAAATGCCGAATCAACTTGATACTTGTCATTGTTTGATTGGGCCATGTGTCCTTCCTGACCTAGTCTTCCATGTGTCCTTGCTGACCTGGTCTGCCACATGTCCTTAAGGACAAGATTTTTCTGACATAGATCTCCCTGATCTAACGGTCATTATCTGATCTCCAAATCCGACGGTTAACAGAACTTCACATTTCGGGGATTTCAAACCTCAAACTTTCCTGAGTGTAAAATCCTCGCATCTCTAGATCCGAAGTGAATGTTGTTCATTTGATCAGGATCTTGGATCGATGGTTCAATATTTCTACGATGCAACTTTAGATGTTTTATGCAGGAAATTGGATAGTCTCATGATGACATGTTGTAGCTATTAGAGAGCTACCCACCATCCCTAGATGTATGCTGTGAAGTCATTATGGATTTCCTGTGATGTATAGATTCGTGTGTCAGAAAATCAATGTTCATGAGCTTGTGTGGATGGTGACCGTGTTAGAGTATGTGCTAGATATAATACATTCCTCATTAAGAGGGAGTCTTGAGATTTTATGTAATTTCGTAAGTTATTCTTAAGTGTTAATGTTTCAGCATCGGGCTAACATTCTCCCAGGATTGGTCATGGTAATTTGACCAATGGAGAATGGCCCTGGCATAGTATTCTAAGGACATAAGACTCAAAGTGCATGACTTTCAACATCGAGAAGGACTGAAATTCTTCCTGTAGAACATATGGCAACATGATTAGGAAGAATGGTCCTTGTGGTCATAGAACACTTCGTTGAGTACGTGACAATTGTGGGACACTCAGTGTGCAGATTGAAGAAGGCTTTATATGGATTAAAGCAGGCACCCAGAGCATGGTATGGAAGGATCAAGAATTTTATTACGAGATTAGGATTTATAAACAACAATGTAGATCTTAACCTTTACTTTAAGGTTGTGGATGATAGTCCGGTATTACTACTATTGTATATGGATGACCTATTTCTAAACAAGTGTGGAAAAGATCATCTCAGAGTGTAAGAGAAAAACTGGCTGCTGAGTTTGAGATGAAATATCTCGAGATGATGCATTACTTTTTGTGTCCTAAGGTATGGCAGAGACAGGAAGAGATCTTTCAGAATCAAGAGAAGTATACAGTATAAATCTTGAAGAGGTTTGGGATCTTGGATTGCAAGGAAATGGCTACACCTATGATATCAAATCTGAAGTTGCTGGAGGATACAAATTTAGAGACTGTGGATGTTACTTCATACAGGAAGATGGTGGGTTCGTTGATGAAATTGACGAACAAAAGACCGTATATATGTTTTGTTGTGAACACCCTAACTCAATATATGGAGCAGCCCAGGTAGGTTCATTTGGTTGCAACAAAACATGTGATGATGTACCTTAAGGGTACATTGGATTATGGTCTCAAGTATGTGACAAACCATTAGTTAGGTTTATATGGATATTTGGATTTAGATTGGGCCGACAATATTCCTGATCAAAATAGTACTTTGACATATTGCTTCAGTCTAGGCTCCAATATGGCTTCATGGAGCAGCAGGAAGCAGTTGTGTGTAGCACTCAGTATGGTTGAGGCAAAGTATGTGGTAGCTTGTGTAGCAGGTCGTGAAGTAGTGTGGATTCATAAATTACTGACTAATGGACTGAATTTGACTTGTAGGTAAGACATACGAGAAGAGGATGAAGAGACTTGTTTTGGAGGACAAGTGATGAAGTCAGCAGGTTGAAGATCCAGTTGATATTCAGTGCTTGAGAAGGAGCCAAACAATCATTTATAGAGGTAGATGGGTACTATAGTAAGGAGCAGGAGGCTCCTCCAGATGCAGGAAGCAGTCATGTGTGGTGCTAAGTACAACTGAAGATGATTATGTGGCATCATGTGCAACAAGTCGTGAAGCAGTGTGGCTTCAGAAATTGCAGACTATTGGACTGAATTTTACTTGTAGGTAAGACCTACAAGAAGAGGATGATGAGACTTGTTTTGGAGGACAAGTGTTGAAGTCAACAGGTTGAATATTCAATTGATATTCAGTGCTTGAGAGGGAGTTGGATGGTTAGTTCCAAAGGGAGTTGGGTACTAGAGTAAGGAGTAAAAGGCTCTTCCAGATGCAAGAATTAACCATGTGTGGCACTCAGTACGGCTGAAGCTAAGTATTTGGCAGCATGTGTAGTAACAGTGTGGCTTCGAGAACTTGTGTCTGGGTTATTTGGTCTCGGACTGGATGCAACCTGCATTTGGTGTGACAACCAAATTTTCATGAAGTCGTCAAAGAAACCTGTGGTCTATGATAGGTCAAAGCATATCGAGATCATATATTACTATATCATGGATATAGTGTAGAAGGGAGCAGTGAGGCTCCCGTTTCGTGACTATAGAGGATCAAGTTGTAGATGTGTTTACCAAGCTGTTGCCGAGTATGAAGTTTGAGTACTTTAGGGACGAGCTTGGTGTGGTCCCTCTTGAGAGGGAGTGTTCTCATCCAGCATGAAAAAGGGCTATAACTAAGTGTTCTCATCCAACATGAAAAAGGGATGGCACTAAGACAGGTGGAAATCATCCAGCATGAAAAAGGGTTGGCATTAAGCCTTCTCATACAAAATGAAAAAGGGTTGGCACTGAGACATGTGGAAGTCATCCATCATGAAAAAGAGATGGCACTGAGTGTTCTCATCCAACATGAAAAAGGGATGGCACTGAGACAGGTGGAACTCATCCAACATGAAAAAGGGATGGAACTGAGTGTTCTCATCCAACATGAAAAATGGATGGAACTGAGACAG
The DNA here is from genome assembly GCA_010110895.2 of Picea sitchensis. Taxonomy (NCBI): domain Eukaryota; kingdom Viridiplantae; phylum Streptophyta; class Pinopsida; order Pinales; family Pinaceae; genus Picea; species Picea sitchensis. The sequence continues at coordinate 64,010 of SNQJ01S0006000.1, forward strand.
ATGGAACTCATCCAACATGAAAAAGGGTTGGCACTGAGTGTTCTCATCCATCATGAAAAAGGGTTGGCACTAAGACAAGTGGAACTCATCTAGCATGAAAAAGGATTGGCACTGAGTGTTCTCATACAGTATTAAAAAGGGTTGGCACTGAGTATTCTTATCTAGCATGAAAAAGGGATGGCACTGAGTGTTCTCATCCAAAATGAAAAAGGGCTAGCACTAAGACAGGTGGATCTCATCCAACATGAAAAAGGGCTGGAATTGATACCAAGGGTGAACATGATTAGGTATTGATGCATTGCAGGGTAGTGAATGTCCCGGGGACATGTTGTGGTTATTTGATAACTACCCACGGGCCTTGGATGCATTGCATGTGAAGTCACAAGGGTTCACATAATGAGGCACAGATGCATTGCGAGGTAATGGATGTCACGGTGACATGTTGAAGCTATTTGAGAGCTACCCACAGGTAATCTTCAAAGGTAATATTGGCATAATGTAGAATGTCTCTGTTGCTGAGAGAGAGTGTTGATGTTTGGGCAGCGTCGGAAAGACATTCTACTAGATTGATAATTAATAATATGATTATTAATTATTAGGAAATATTATTAATTATAATATTATTAATGTAATAATATATTTATAATATAAAGTATAAATATATATAATAAAGTATAAAGTATATTTATATTATATGTATAATATAATATAAAGTATAAATATATTTATTACCGAAGGGACACATCTCTTCATGGATGGTCACCATGGTCACCATATATTCTTTATATATAGAACACTCATCATTGTAGTAAGATATTCATTCACATACAATATCATCTCTTATAAAAATCAACAAAAGTAGGGTCTATTGGTCTAACATTTCATTTATGGAAGCAATATGTTACTCAAAATACAACACATTAAGACCATTTACAACATAGAAACCTTACTTCTTAATTACTATGATGGAGTTTGGCATTACATGAGTCAATATAAGGTCAGGTTTCCTAGCTTTAAATGCAAGGTCTAGATTGTAATTTCACTAGACAAGAAAGTCAATTTGAAGATCTCAATTTAATTAGAACTAACACTTCACAATTCTCCACATAATATGTTTTCAAAATGGTGAGACTTAAGCATAAATAAAATAACCAAATTACAATAAGCATAAGAATATGATCGCATACTGATTTTATATCATAAGTTCCTCAATCATCACAACTCATTGATTCTATATAATATCTTAGACGAAGGTATTATTCTCTCCAAAAGAGGACAATGTTAGGGTTTAGGGTTAAGCTCCTTAAGGTCATGCATATAACACCTTATTCCTTGATTAAAAGTGTGATTCCATGATCATTAGGTTCATATTAAACATAAATAACTGATTGTTTTTAATCTACAGTCTCCTTGCCTAATTATTATTTAATCAGTAGGCCTCTTGCCTCATAATTCACTAATACATGGTTATACATAATGATATAAATCCTTATAGGAAAGGAAGTCACATTATTGAGCCCAAAACATGATAACATACATAATATGATGGAAGTTAATACCTCACAATAATATTCAAAATCATTTACAACAATTACATAATAATCTATGCATAGCTTTCATATAACTTTAAGGGTATGGGAGATCTATTCCCCTCCTTATTTCAAGAGGCCAATGTAAGAGTAAATATGATTCACACATATCAATAACTATCTCATTTAATCTCTTAAAAATATTAATAAAAAATTTCGAAACTTTATATATATACAACAAACACAAATTGTCTAGGGTATGGGGGATTTGAGTAGCCCTTCTTGACCTGATTGTAATTTCACCTTTTGGTGATTGAAACGTATGAATATAAATTTTAAATTTGGTGAACATGTGGATATTGATGTTAGCTACTTTTTTTTTTTAATTTTGAAATTCAATGTACACCATATGGCCAATTTATAGTAGAATTTTAGATACATCCATTTTTTATTTGTAGGGGTCATATAGGAAAATATGAAGTTATTTTTTGATGATCATGTGGGGATATGTACTAGATGAATCCAATCCAAATTTAGTCTTTATTAGACTTCATATGACATCGTTTCAGTAAAAATACTCCAAAGGAAACAAATGTTTCGCCATGAATTGAAGAACCTCATGATTAGCAAAGTCTATATATGGTCCGTCCAGGCACTTGCATATCGTACCTCATCATGTATGTATACATCACCAAATTTTCAAATTCCATATAAAGGAGCAACCATCCATTGAAATGCATGAATAACTAACCACTACAATTGTCGGTCTAATAGAATGTCCTTCGGGTACATGATTCATACAATTTTGTGACGAACTCCCCCTGAATGTACATAAATTTTTGGTTTTTAGGCACCTCCCAAAGTATACAACCAATACATTCCACTCATAGAGAATCCAACCAACACATGGCCCACTCCTCCAATTGTTTACCAACTCTATAACAGAGGTTTCTACACTATACCAAACAATTTATCCTAATTATCAAGGATACATTCCAAAGGGGTATGCATGCATTTCCATGTCTTACAACAATATGCCCTTTATATGTTACATAGATGAGGTACATACAATTAACATAATCCATCCCATGGAGTCACCAAGTAGAAGATTAAAACTTTTCTAGGACCAATACATTTGATCAAAACATGACATCATAGACTTGCTACAAGGTGTGATTACAATTTCCATATGGTCAAGTCTGTTTTTATTCAACTTACAAAATTTTACCTTTTTTTCCACAATAATTTGATCTCCATATACTACCACAATAAATATAGCCAAATTTCCTTAGACTAAGATAAAAAATGAAACTCTCTATTGTATTTAGGACAACATGTTTTTCCTTCTTGTTGTTATCTCACCATTCCACTCTAGAATTACGTCGGTGATCAATCCTTGTTTTTCTCCAGTGACAAAAAGTTTAAATACCATGATAACCAACCAATGGTTATTCATCCAAGTAACTCGCTTCCATATCATAAAAAAAAATTTCCATGCTCCTCCATTCACTTGTAGCATTATTATCTCGAACAAGATACCATCTAAGAACCAACTGTACCACTAACACTATTGGATTACTGAGAGGGGGGGGAGGTGTGAATCAGTAATAGAGAAATTTAATCCTTTTTAACCATATAATCCAAGTGTTATATCAATGTAACATTATCATCCAATAACTCCAGAGTAAATAAGCAATGAACAAATGAACAATCATACACATACACAGTACACCGGGTTTTTATGTGGAAACCCAAAGCGGGAGAAACCCATGTAATTATTTTTCTTATATGTCTTGAAGAGTTACATTCATTAGAAGAATCAACTTCCTTTGTTTTCCAGCTGCAAATGGAAGGAGGCTATAACCTGAGGGAAGCTCCAACTCCCCAATTCTTTGGCTACAACCAGAAGGAGGCTACAACCCCCTATGTTCTTCGACTACAGCCGGAAGGTCGATACAACCACCTGTACTTGTCCCGTCCAACCTCCCTGACGTATAAGTAGAATGATGGAACCACTATCACACTATCACTGTGAGATATACTGCTGTAAACCTGTACCAATCAACATGTACCAAATAACCTGTACCAATAACATGAACCATGCATCAACATGTACCTCAACCTGTAATCAACCTGTACCATAAACAAGTACATAAACCATGCACCAACCTGTAATCAACCTGTACCATAAACAAGTGCATCAACCATGCACCAACATGTACCTCAACCTATACCATGAACAAGTGCTTTAACCATGCACCAAACCTGTACAAATAACCTGCCACAACAACCTGTCACAACAAATTGTCCAAACAACCTATCAAAACAACCTGTCTCATCAATTTTATCAACCAAATCAGATCTACTCACCAAGACAACTGTCAAAGATGTGCATCAACCAAGTATAATACAACAACTCATAATCATCACCAAGATCAATATGTGCTTCTAATAATACAAGTATGCTACATCATCCATAAACCACGTGTCAACAATACTACTAACAAGTGCCTCCATGCTACATCATCCATAAACCACGTGTCAACAATACTACTAACAAGTACTCAACCATGTACCAAGTATACCAATCATGTATCAACTACCAATCAACTATGACTCAGTCAATATGTACCAACATCATCAACTATACACCTCATGTATGTGCTTAACTCATCAACTACTTGTCTCAACCATGCACCACATACCTCAACCAAATTCTCAATTTCATCGATACAAATTCGATTTGTAACTCAGAATAGACCTAGTGGCAGACCTAGTGTATATGATCACATTCCTTCAAACCTTCCTTAACTTTAACAACAAGAGACTAGCATTTTCATCAAACTTTTCTTTAGTCTCACATGCCTAGTTTTGGATTACTCAACAACCCTAACTTGAAATAATCATAAATTTTTACTTGTAATGAATAAAGATTTGAAACTGATACACAATGTTCTTCAGTGTGTTCTATGCAATTCCTCTAGGTTTCACTACTTGGAACCTCTCAAAAAAGGAGTTATAGAAAGAATGACATACCTTGTTGAATTCTGGCTTATTCTAGAGAGCGACCTTGTAGAGCGTGCCCCACACGAAATTTTGTGGAATCAATCTAAAACTATTGCACAACATAATATAGACTATACTATAACCAACACATTTTGTCTTACTAAATTTGGATCTGTTATGAAGAAGTTATGACATTATTACCCGAAACACATGTTTTAGAATAGGTTAAGGACTAGCCCCAAACCCTATTTTCCACAGAGAGTAACTCCCAAAATAAAACGACCCACAAGCTAAATTTTTTACCACAGATACTTGGATACATGTCCTTAATGTCATAGAAATTTCACAGTCTGAATCGTTCTAGAAAAAAATTATTGAGAAAATGGTGAGATGACCTGTAAATAACATACCTTAGAAAGTATCATCAAAATAATTTATCCTTCTTTGAATTCCGACCTTATTTTCTTCACCTTCTTTCAAAAATTAGGCTTAGTTATCCTTTGGTTACTTCATACACCTATATATATTCAATATTCTCAAGTGTGATATAAAATAAGAGTGCCTTGCCTCTTATTTATACTCTCAAAGTAGCTTGCTTAAAAACATCTTCTAGGTCACTTTGCCCACTTTCCTTATTTTAGGGTTAACCCACTTCTAATTTCTCCATTAAATTTATGATTGAAATAATTGATTTTGCATTCAATTTGAATTATAATACACTCATCACTTCACTTTATAATTTACATTTTAAAATCTCTTAAACCACTTTGACTACTTTGACATTTTGGGGCTTCTAGATGACATACGAGGGTCCTCCAACTTCGTAAGGCCATAACTCTCAAACCGTGAAGAGTTATGTGACGTTCCACATACCACCAGAAATGGAATGACATGTACTATCCATATAGAATGTTATTAACTAAAAATATATCAAAACTCATACCTTTATCCATCAAACAAACTTGGGTCCATTACCCAAACCTGGGTTCTCCAACTTCTCATGGCCATACCTCTCTAACCATGAGGAGCTATGTGACGTTACACATACCACCAAAAATGGCATGACAAGCACTATCCATCTAGGATAGTTTCGCTAAAAAATTCACTAACCGTCATCTCATTATTCCACAAATAATCATGGGTTCTCTAACCATACTTCTAGGATAACTCAATCCACAAAGTGTCTTCCCATGATGGATTTCACCATAAGGGGACCACTTTGGAGTTCATTCATTTTTACTTATTATCAACCATGACAAGACAATAATGATTCATCTTTACATCAAACAAAATTGGGTCCATTACCCAAACCTTTGTGCTACTGGAATTCGCTACCGTACTTTCTCCAAGGGTTGATAGCAATCACTAAGGGTTGAAATCAATCTACAATATCACTCTCCAATAGTTGACATCAGTGACAACCAACAATCCATACCAACTATCCATCAACCTAAGCCAACTGTTTGACAATCTCCCCCTTTGGCATTGATGGCAACACCAACATTGATGGAAACACTTAGTCATGATAACATTCATGCTTATACTATTTATCAATGTTTCTATCTCTCCCCCTTTGACATCAATGGCAAAGGCTATCTCCCTTTGGGGATGCTCCCCCTAACTGAAATCTCCTTGGGGCTGCTCCCCCTGTCTACATGCCTTTTATTTTTCTTTTTGTTTATAATCCTCTAATTACTCTCTTTCCCTTCAAATGAAGAATATCTTCCCCTTTGATAAAGGGTATCACTCTGAAGTCATATCGCTCATTCTTCCCTTGTGACAATCACTCCACTCGGAAACATGCCTCTATGCTCTCTCTCCAAGCATTTACCTTTTGCATCTGATAAATCTCTCCCCCTTTGTCCTATTTATGGTGCTTCCTTGTATACATCTACGACATATAAGATAAGCATTCAAAAGTATTCATTTTGGAGTAGAAAATGCTCATAGTCTCTGGTGAAGATACTCAAGGGCTTCCCATGGAAGCGATTTTGTAGAGATGTATGCCACTTTTTCTTTTGTTCCCACATATTCAACTCTGATGTTCTTCTCTGCAACTCGTTCCCATAGAAAGTGATACTTGATTGGAATGTGCTTCGTCTTGAAGTTCATCACCAGGTTTTTGAGATACTGATGGCACTTGTATTATCACAATAGATTGGAATGGGCTCATCATACTCAACCTGTATATCTGTCAGATTTTGTTTCATCCAAAGAGCCTGTGTACAACATGATGCTGCTGCAATATACTCTTCCTCGGCTGTAGATAAAGATATTGATGATTGTTTTTTGCTTAGCCATGATACTAAACACTCACCCAAGTAGAACTCTACTCCACTGGTGCTTTGTCAGTCATCAATACAACCTGCCCAATCTTCATCTGTGCAGGAAATAAGTGATAGATCCTTTCCTTTTGGATACCATAATCCAAACTCTTATGTTCCTTTGAGATATCTGAAAATCCTCTTCATTGCTAATACATGTGATTCCTTTGGTGCTTCTTGAAATCGTGCCACCTGTCCAACTAACTGCATTACATTTGGTCTGGATGTTGTGACATATAGTAAGCTACCAATCATTGACCTGTGTTTCCTCTGGTCTATACAATTTGACTCATCATCTTTTCTCAACTTGCAACTGGTTTGCATAGGAGTGGTAACTGGTTTGCAATCTTCCATTCCGAATCTCTTTATCATTTCTCTGATATACTTAGTTTGAGAAATAAAAATTTCTTGGTTTCTTTGACATATATGAAGACCCAAAAAGAAGGATAGTCCTCCAAGTAATGAAATTTCAAATTCATTCTGCATATCCTTTGCAAATTTCTGCCTTAACCTGTCATTAGTACTTCCAAAACAATATCATCAACATAAATTTGAATTAATAAAATATTACCTTGAGTTACCTTGATGTAGAGGTTGTTGTTTGCGCTTCCTTTCCATAGTTCATAGGGAGTTTTGTCATTGTTGTTTCTGAGCATTACTCTGTTTTGAATGTGAACTGATGTATGCACTACATGTGTCCAAAAAATATCTGTCAATTTGGAATCTGTTAGCACTTGGTAAATTTCCAAGAGGTTGATACAGAAGAAATCTACAAAATGTAACTTTATCCAACCACTTTTGAAGCTGGGATCTAGCCCTTCCAACTTTAGAGAGGGATCTCTCTATTAGATTTAACTATGTTTCAAATTTCAAATATTAGGCTAGGTAAATAAATAAGTTGGTTTTTTGTTGTTGTGTTTGTAGAGTTGGTTGAGGCAGTCTACACATCCATTGGGTTATGGGGTCTGTGTTTTGAGTAAAATATGAAATACTAACCAGAAACGCAAAGGGAAAACTTTCACAGGGTGAGATAATATAATCACTGGATCCTTTAGTAGCTTAAATTATGAATAGCAGAAAAGATTAGAAAGATAATTTCAACAAAGACACTAAAATCTTTCGAGTCAGAAACAGGGTATACAAGATAAATCCTGCAATATTCATTACTCTTAAAGATTAGATTCAAAAAAACAATATGATAACAGAGCGAGAATAACATTCAACTCAGAGAGAAAAACATCACCAGTGAATACACGCAAGAATCCTGTAAAAGTGCCTCCTTTTTATTAATGGAAGATCCCTTAAAAAATATTACAGTCTGATAGCGTCAGGGTGTGAAGATCAACAACCCTCAATACCTCGAAAGGTGAAGCATTTATAACTCAAATTACAAATGTTCTTGTCATTAATGATCAGGACGTGCTAAATCTATTTTTAGCCTAACTAACTTAACAAACTTCCTAAATCTAGGAACTACTTGATGATGTGGTATAACTGCACGCTGATTTCTGGGTGGGCCGTTGATGAAGCCTCTGCACGACCTCATCTGACTGGACAAATGAATGGACTGGGACAACTCATCTGCTAATTGATCAGATCACAGAGTTCCTCCCATCTGAGATGACTGGGCACGTTGACTTTGAGCAACCTTCGATACACTTCGTCCATTTCTGTGTACTTGGAGAATGTAGGCTTGGTGAGGAAGATGTATCAAATCTCGTGTTGGATACTAATATCCCACTGAAGGGAATCTAGGAATGCCTTGCCAGTGATGCTCCCTTGAATGCCTGCAAACTTTGAGTTGTCCTTAGCCACATCGGCTAATCTCTTCTTGTAGTCTGGGAGTGTCATCAATTTATCGTTGATTACCATCAGACCAGGAAGACCTTTCTTCTGTAGAGCCTCTATCTTACTGAAGAATCTTTGTACCCCTAGGTCCATGGCCTGGACCTTTACTTCCAGCTGAAGAATTAATCCTCTCTTGGTCAAAACCCGTTTAACCTCAAGGATTGTCTCTGTTCTGTCTTCAATTTTCATCTCTTCCCTGGTCTTAGAATTCAAGAACTTGATGATCTCGTTTGCCTGTGTTGGCATCTCCCCCAATTCTGATCTGATCTTCTCGATGGCCTGTTTTCTTCTCTCGACCAATTCATTCTGCTCAAACATGATTTGGATCATGGGCCATATCTCATTCATGGACTTAGTGATTTCTGTCCATACATTCTCTTTAACTTCAGCCAAAGTCTTTCCTGCCACTGTTTTCTTCTGGAGTTGCTGTAGCTCCTGCTTGAGCTGTTATGTCACCTGCTTTTCCCTGGAAAGGCTATTCTGGAAGGAAGTCTTGAGTTCCTAGAGGATCTCAATATCCTTTTTTAGCCTGCTGATCTCTGTTTCCTGCAGGTTCATCTTTTCCATGGACTTAGCCAGGTCGATTGTCTTCTCCTGGGATGTCAATGGAGTCGCGGATGGGACTTCTGTCACTGATGTTGTGCTCACTCTTGAGATTGGAATAACACTCAATGGAATGACTTCCATTGGCTTTAGTTTCTCTTTCTCCTTTAATAGTTTTTCCATCTTAGCTTCCATTTCTTTAAGCTGTGCATTCTGCTCCATGAGCAGCTTTAGCATTTCATCCTTCTCTCCTTCTTTCTCTGCTATCTCCTTTGCCTGCGAATCCTCTATGGGCGGGAGTTTCAGTTGCTTCCTCAAGGATGCTATGTCAGCATTCTTCTTCTTTATCATTTCCTTAGTTGATTTCATGTTGGAAGGATCGTAACCGATTTTGAGGACCAGATCCTCCAAAGTCTTGATCCTATTGTCCTTTGCAAAGGATGAAATCTTCTCCAACTTGAGTTGTGTTTGAACATTGTTCAGAGACACCTGCAATTTTGATGCAGAAGTGGAAGCATGTGCCAACGTGTAGAAAACCATTTCTCCAGTTTGCTTGTGCAGATCCATTTGATCGGCCGGATGCACGTCCTTCGTCTGGAATTCGAAGGTGGCCCTCTTGTAGTCAGTGATCACCTTTGGATCTGGTACTTGTTCCTAGAGGAAGGCCATGTGCATTATGCCCTTCTCTATGTCAAATGTCGACAGTAGCCTATGTTGCGCAGTCGACGTTTGCTTCCAGAACTGGGCGCAAGTACTGTTGGTCAAGGTCTGGTTCCTTTTCTTAAGCAGCTCATACTTCTAAAATACTCAGCTTTGGTCCCACTTTGCCTGGCTGGGTGGTTAATGGAGAGTCTGTGTACTTCTTCAACAATGCTAGGGTAATGACCATATGGAGGCTCGATCTGAAGGGTGGAATAATGACTTTGGTCACTGTAGTTGTTGGGGCTTCTTTTTCCCCGGTCGGGCCAGGAGCTGCAACAGTCTTAGGCCTCTTGGTATGCAGCTGGAATTTATCGAAAGATACCTCAGTGACAGGCGGAGACAAATCTTTCCTCGACCTTTTCTCTTTTGGGACCTGTGGCATGGTCGTTTGTGACACAGTGGTCGGGGGATCTTGTTGTTCCACTTCGACCAAGGTGTTAGGCTCCCACACTCTCTAATTTGCAAATTTTCCACTTCAGGCCTAGCTTCATGAACATATGGGATGTTCTTGTTCTTCACCCTCATCTCTGAGATGATCCCACATGGATCATAATTCCATGGGAAACTCATGGAGAACTTCATCTCCCTCAGCATCCTGTCTGCTTCTTCCCCAATTCCCCAATTGTTGCATATGAAGGAACCAATCTTCCCCTTGATTCTAAGCTGTTGCTTTTTCTTCAATGACACAAAATGGATCTCATCGGAATTTATTATCTACCTTATATATTCAAGAGCAAAGATTATGACAGGCAGATACTTGGGCAGCTTATACGGTGCCAACTCGCACCCGTATACTCTGATCTCGGTGTAATATTTATACCAGTACCAATCTCCGGTCTTTGTGTTGTCCGAGAGATGCAGGATTCTTTGGACTTCATCGTTTATTTGAGGCTCGGGCCTGCCACCTAGCATGCTTACCACAGGGTGGTAGAATTGATCGACGAACTCCTTGAAACTGAAATCAGTGGAGTTGTTCTTGAGCAAGGAGGTCCATGCTGTGACTGCTTGAGGTCTACCATCTCCATCCATCTTCTGCATGGAAAAGCCAGATTTATCTGCCTGGAATAAGAGGAACAAGTATGCTAGTATCACTGAGTATCTGAACATGCCTTCCGTGACAAAATTCACAAATTGTTCGTGAATATTTTCTGCCAAGAATGTACTGAAGTCAAACTGGGTGGTGGGCTTTTCGTCGGTAGAGAAGATGGATAGAAAACCCAGAATGGGTTCATCTACCCACTGATCAGAATAGTATCGTAACAAAGCACAAACGGATGAGATGACCTAGTTTCCCTTAGTGGAGAACATGGAAGACGGATAAGGAGGATTTGTGGAGGGAAATTGAGCAGATGGAGGAAGGAAAAACTCGAATATTTGAGCTCTTTGGGGGAAGGTCATTTTTTGGTATAATTCCGTGAGAATTTCCAGGTTGAAGGGAGATGCAGAGTCGTCTCGAAGGATTTGCATCATATGGTCTATGGATTCGGGCGTGATGAGGAACAGGGTCTCTCCGGATGAGGAGATTACGGCTCTTTGCTCGGGAATATAGTGAGCTTGACATTTGAGAGCGAACTCAGGAAAATGGTGGATCTGAGGGAAGAGGTAGAGGGGTAAATTGGACTCCCAAAGTCCAATTTCATCACTCTGGTCAAGGAAAACTTCCCTGAGCCACGACTTAAGGTCTGAGAAATCAAAATCTCATTTTTTATCAGCGATTAATCAGTCTTTGTCGACCAGTGGGATCCTGTCCAGGTCGACAGTGGGCGGGAGAAACAAATTCTCCTCTCCTTCTGTTTGTTTGGACTTTGGCGCCATTTCTGCAACAGTACCTGCAATAAAACACAACGTTAGTGGGGGCGACTGACTGTGGATGAGGGAAATGGATTGTAACAGAGGAGTAAGCGGTGAATGTCTCTGGTGTGATGGGTGAATAGCGAAAGTAAGGGGAATAACGGTAGTTTTAAGTAAACGGGGGTCGGTTGGGCGCGGGAGATAGGTCAGCTAGATAACGGATAGGTTATCCAGTAATAAATGGCCAACAGATCATTTTTAGGGTGAGATGGCGGGTGACGGTGGCTGAGGGATATGGACGGGTGACATGGCGGCTATCGATTGGAGGTAAAATTCATAGTAAGGGGATTTCCACGAGCGAATGGGGGGAAGGACTCACAACAGTTATGGGACATGGCCGTTTCGGGAAAGGTGGAAGGTGACGCCCAGAGGTGACGAAGGTCTGTTAGGTAGCAGGAGATGATGGAACTCGGGGCCATTAAAATGATGCCACGTATA